>VWZD01008520.1:0-11813 GCA_013396695.1 Sakesphorus luctuosus
TGCCTGTTCAAACTGCCGTGCCATGGCCCTGTTTGCCCACTCCTGTTCGCCGCGCTCCATAGCACTGTTTTTAAAGCCTTCTCAATCCCCTGCTAACGAGCAAGCCACACCTCCAACTCCCCTCTGAGTCACCTGATGACAGTTGGAGGAACAGGAAACAAAGCCTGGCAGGAAATGTTGTCAATTGGAGATTTTTTTTACTTCTAAATGGCATAATTACAACATCTCCTGTCTTGATTTGTTAATAAATATCATGACTCTAGAGAAATTAACATCTTGTTAATGAGGAAAAATTTTGAAATATAGTTCAGGGGATAAACAAAATTCCTGTATTAATCCAATATTCCTTGTTCCATAAGAATTAACAGTTCAATCATGAAACCATTATTTGATCAGTAAAAACTATACTCTGAGAATATTTAACATTGAGAATATTTATAATTGAGGTCTCACCATCCTGTCCAGTAAAGGTACATGGGCTAAGTGAGTGTAATTGGTGAGTTCGTTGAATAAAATTCTTAAATAATATGTACTAACAAGAGCAGATGTGTGTCTGTAATACTAACTGCTAGTTTTCTTTTAAAATCTTTCTTTTATAATTTTTTGCATAGCCAGACCCCTGTGTATTCACTCACTTCTTTCTACAGGCTATGGGTTATTTTCATAATAGATGCCTATATTCTAGTAGTTTTCATAGAGTCATAGAATATAGTGAGTAGGAAGGCACCCATCAGGATCACCAAGTCCATCTCCTGAGCCTGTGGAGGATAGCCCAAGAATCATGGAAAGGACACAACGTACCTGAAAACCTTGCCAAATGCTTGAATTCAGGCAGGCTTGATGGATGCTATAACTACTTCCCTGGGGAGTCTGTTCCAGTACAGTTTTGTTCAGAATTACAAAGAGATATTATAGGCTCTATTTTGAACTTTTTACAATGAAATAGAATTGTCAGAGGGGAAATAAAGAAGGATTATAAGATAAATGTAACAGTAATTTGATCTCTGGTCACACAATTTCTAACATTTAATACAGATTTCCTTCTGAGAATTCAGTATCTATTTCTGGCCAAATTTCTGTCACCAGTAATGCTATTGAGAAAGGCTGGTGAAAGCAACAGAGATATTAAATATCTATAATTCTGATTATATAGACATTTCCTCTTGAGGCAGTTTAAACCACTTGTAGACACAGGTTGGAATGGTGTTATAGACAAAAAGGTGATTAAGTTGTGTGAACAAGTGAGTACATATAGCCAGTTTTCAAAATGGAAAGAGGTTAGAATGGAGGTATTCCAAGCTTCAGCACAGGCACAAATGTCATTTCATATGCTAACACAGATTTAAAAGCCATGATCACCATCATGGTAGTATTTACCTGAGAAACCATGTAGGCTGGCATAAAGATGAATCTAACAAATACCAACAAACATAACATGTTGTGATATGGCGAGTCATGAGTGTTGTAAATACTTGAGAAAGGCTTAAATTTTTTCAATATCAATAAAACATATTTAGTGTTTCAGGAAGAAAATAACCTAAAACACAAGAAGGTACCCATCTGAAACAGTCAGCTCATTCTCCAATTAGAATCAGAAAACAGACAAGAGATTAATCGGTATGTAGGAAAAAAATTAAAGTGAATTTTGCAATTGAGTGCTGATTTTTTTTTTTTGGCTTCCTTAAATTAATTCCTCCAGTGAACATTACAAGAATAAGAAAGGATCCAGAAAGATAATTTTGTGGGCTTGAATATTCTCTGTGTCTAAATACTTCTCAGTTGGTTGAATTAATATATGTGCTTTATGATATTCATCTGTTCTTCATTCTTCCCTTCCAGTCCTTTTCATTTTCTTTCCACAAGTCCCTTAACACTTATAGAAAATAACATAGTCAACAATGTTACTCTACAGTTAAAACTGGCAAGCAGAAGGCAACTTATTTAGCTGCTGCATATTTGAACACAGTGGAGTGTTGTTAAATCTTATTTTGATTTGTAGATATCCCTAAATATGTACATTGATGAAAAGGACATTCTGTAATAAACTTGATCTACTGACAATAGACTCTTATTCCCTGTTCACTGGTGGCCCACAGGTGGAAAACTACTAGTACAGAAACTTATTTCTGCATAGCATGTTACAGTGTAATTTACAATTAACCTGAGGAGCACACTGGGCCTCCAGTACTTGATGGGAATTTAGCCATTGACTCTGTTTTATGGAGAATCAGGTGTTTTCTTTTGGGGGCAAATCATTCAGTGGGAGTCATGAAAAGTTATGTTTGAATAAGGTGTATGTCTTGAGTCTGATCCAAAGTACACTGATTGTCAGAGGGAGAATTTGCCCACATATTTCTCTACTACCAAAGATAATTTTTACAAGAAGCAGTCATTTTAATGACTCAGAGTATAAATGGATCATATGAGGTCACAAAGGTATTTCCTTTTTCTCCTCTGCAAAACTACTGCTCTTGCATTGCACAGCACCACATATTTAGAACAAGACAGGCTCCTCACAGAGGTGCACTGCTATTCATTGTGGCAGAATTGAGTTCCATATGGATAGTCATTGTAATTATGACTTCATATCCTCTTTCTGTAAATATTTAGGTATGCAACACTACTAGAGGCAATATAATAGTTTATATGGATCACTGATTTTTCTAGCATATTCTTATTTACAGTTGCGAAAAGCATCAGTTAGTCATGCATCATTTCTAGTGATATTCTCACCTGATTTCTCATGAGTCAGTTTCTGAGCACCTGTAACACACTGGCCCCGGAGCTGTTTGCTCTTGGGCTCAGCCAGGGGTTTTATTTTAAAATATATAGAGAGACAGTTCTTTAATGCCTTGAGATAATATTAAGAGAATAAGCTGCAGATTTGTTCCCAAGAGTACTTTTATTAATTTAGGGGAGAAAATGAAGGAACTTGTCAAAGCTTCAAAAAGGGCACTGCACAAGCTAGACTAAATGTTCCATCAGAGTACTGACCTAGCTCATGCTAATCCATTAAGTCAAAATCCAATCCCTCCAGCTCCAAACCACCCAAAGCATTAAGGAAGGACCAAGGAAAGAGAAGCAGAGGGAGCAAGAAGAGAAAAGGAGAAAGAGGGAGAGATCAATTATATAGTTACTACTGAACCTTGTGGAAGATCAGCTCTTACAGGTGCAGATGGCAGGGCCGCAACAAGTGGCAAACATATATCTTTGGTTTTCTCTACTCTGGTCCCTGTGGCCAACCCCCAGGTGGGGCCTCTGACCCACCGGCCACGCTGGTGTTCCAGGCCAGGGTGAGGGAACATGTTGTCCTGTCCCTGCCCATCCAAGCTGGGTCAGGGACTCCAGGAGCTGTGGGGTGTTACAGTTTTCCAGGGCTGTTTGTGACAGGCTTTCCCTGTGTGGGTGCCGGGGGCCTGCCCTGAGGGACACAATACCACTCCATTTTTCCCAACTAAACTCTGATTAGCTGTTTTCTGAATAATTGATTGTTATCTTGCTAAGTTTATTCTGAGAGAATACATGCCTGTTTTTATCAGCTAATTCATACCATCACTCATGACTCAGGTGCTACCCTACTGAAGTCACTGTTTACTTAGTCTATCCCTGTCCCCTTTGTCTGCCCAAGGACTCTTGTTTTGTCTATATTTTGTGTCCATGTGGAGTCAGACTTTAGCCAGGGCAGGCAGCTGGGTCTCAGTGACTAGGAATTGATGTTGGGTTCCTCTGGATACAGACCACAGAATCATAGAACTGCCTGAGTTGGAGGGGACCTTAAAAGGCCATCTAGTTCCAATTATCCTGCCATGGACAGGAACATCTTCCACTAGACCAGTTTGCTCAGAGCTTTATCCAGCCTCGCCTTGAACACTTCCCGGGAAGGGGCAGATTGGGTGGGGTTCTAATAGATAGCCAAAGAAACTGACAGTTTCCTTCATGCAAGTGTTTCATCACTTCGTGTTTTCAACTAAGAAAGCAAAGCAAATGTCTGACTAAGTTGTACTCAGTTAAGCATGTCTTTTGGGTGCTCCTAGAGCATTGTCTTGACAAAGACACTTCTCTTTTATCTCTATTTGGAGACATAATCTACTCAGGAATTCATTTATTAGCTACATTGATCACATACCTACTGTAGCTAGGCCATTATTGACAGTGTCTTACTGGACATGCCAAAAAACTTCAGCCCTGATCAGCATACCTCTCCTCATGCTCTACACATGTGTGCAAGGGAACTTCTCCAACTGGAAGGAAAAAAGTGTGGGGTTTTTTGCACAACATGGGAGTTTCATAACCATAGGGAAGCACAGGAACTTGGAAACTTTATTTATTTTGAGTTTAGTGAGCTCCCTCATTGACTTGTAAGCCTGTCAATGCCACATGATCTTCCTGAGTGTAAGTGATTTCAACTGCCTCTCAGCATTGCCCGTGTTGTTCAGAAGATTTCTTCATAATTAACAAACAAACAAAATTGAAGTTTCATGAGAACACATGAACAGGAGAGTCTCTTTAGGAAAGTAGCTGATGACACTTTCTCCAGACTGATAATCTGATCTAGAATCCGTCTATCAAGTGACGAAAATGTAACTTTATCACAGGCTACCAGTGAGCACAGGTACCTTATATAGTCTATTTGGTAACACTAAACCTGCTGCACAGCCTAGAGAGATTATAAAAGAATTTTGAAGTACCAAAGTGAATTCTGATGCCTGACTCTGAAAACATAATGGCGACATGACATCCAGTTTATGCATGCCTGTGTAATATAAACAGAAATTTGTACCTTTTCTTGAGCCTCTATACATGAATGCAAAATGTAACTAAAATGTCCTCAGGCAATTTAAATGAAAGGAAAAGAGAATTGTAATAAAAGATTATTTTATTTGCTTTACATAGATGGAGGTATTCAAAGATCAACAAAATAGATAGCTTTAATGGAAGTAATTCAGAGGATAACTGAACAGAAATATTCTGTAGTATTTTTAAGAATAGGAAATCATTTCTCCCTTCACAGATTTATTTGTATTCCAATAACAAAAGTTTGATAATTAAAACAAAATACAATCTAGTACATGATCACTGGTAAAATGTATCCTTTGAGAATCCTTTCAGTTGGCATCATTTGAAAATGAACACTATTCTTTCTAAAAAACTCTGAATACTTTCCAGTATTTGCTCATTACTGATGCAGGAAGGATTTTTGATTTTTTTTTTTAATTTTCACATTTTGTAGATTTTAGGGACAGAAGTAGATGTAGCAAAGTAGATTTTAGTGGGTTAANGTCAAAGCTTGCACGCACACGCCTATGTATTCTGGGATGAGCCAAAGTGCTCATTAAAGCAACTACCCTTTATCTTATCTCCTACAAAAAATTTGGCTTGGAGTCTTTTGACAGACTTTTAAGGCATCATTACAAATAAGAAGAAGCTTTAAACAAGATTTACAGTAAGCACCATTGTCAGCAAAAGGTCAAATCTTCATTTAAAAGTTAACCAGGACATCAAAATATCAACACTTACTTCCATATCATGAGAGCTGCAAAAACAACATCAAGACATAGGTAAAACTCCATTCATAATAATCTGTGTAATCATGTTGTTTATATGCCAGTAGATAAGTTAAAGACTAGAACGTTCAAAGAATCAAAGCCTCAGAGAATTAGGAACCTTATGTAATTTCAAAGGCAGTTCTCAGCTGAAACCAGGAATATTAATGATATTGAGATATGTCATTCATGGGAAATGTTCATCAACATAATTTCTTATTGATTCCAAAGAGAATTGTTTATGTTCTATGTTTTACAGGATGAGAGTGGTAAGATGAGGCTTTAACCATGACATTGGAAGTATGACATAAAAATTAAACATGCTTTTTTGTGTGTTCATGTCTTCTTCCCCCAATGACTTAAGATCTCATCCAGAGCAGATATTCACATCATCACACTTCTATCCACTGCAGGGTTGTTGATAATATTTTAATGTTTTTTATTCTGGTTTTATTTCATCATCAAATAAGCAATAGAAATTGTATAATGAGACTTCTAGGAGCACATAAATGCACCATTTTTATTGAAGAAACAATGCTTCAGTATCTAAACACATATGCATTTTATTAGTAAATTATATTATCAAATAATAATTCATTATTATTTGCCTTACAATGATACTTAGAGACTCTAAGTAGAACAAGGTCTTATTATGCTAAAAACTCAACACATGAAATTGAAAACTGACCCTGTTCAATATCTTTGTCGTTGACATGGATGGTAGGATCAAGTGCTCCCTCAGCAAGTTCACTGATGACACCAAGATGTGTGATGCAGTAGACATACTGAAGGGAATCAGTGAGGCATCCAGAGGGACCTGGACAGGCTGGAAAGATGGCCCTGTGTAAATGTTATGAAGTTCAACAAGGCCAGATGGGAAGTCCTGTACTGGGTAAGGGCAATCCCAGGCATATCTACAGGTTCAGCAGAGAAATGATTGAGAGCAGCCCTGTAGAGAAAGAGAGAAAGTTATCTATGACCAACCATGGGTCTCATTTCCCCTGGTGCCCCGCCCATAGAGGTCTTCAGAACTGCCCCTTGGAGAAGCTCAAGGACCTCTAGGCCTTCTTCTTGTGTTTTGTCTCCAAGCTGTCTTGCAGGTGGCTTCATCAAAACAGCTTGTCCTTGATAAAGCTTAAGAATGGATGAGAAAATGTTTTAGTAAACTTCTAATACCACCTAATATGTGAGCAACCCAGGAAAATCCATGTAACCTACATAATTGTATAAATGTACAAAATATTCACTAAAATCCTTAGGTATCAATAGGACAAGGAGGAATGCATTCAAACTGAGAGTAGGTTTAAATTAGAGATACAAAAGAAATTATTCCTTGTGAGAGTGGTGAGGCCCTGCCACAGGTTGCCCAGAGAAGCTGTGATTGCCCCATTCCTGGAAGTATTCAAGGCCAGGTTCAGGGGGCTTGGAGCAACCTGGACCTGTCCCTGTACATGGTAAGGGGGTGGGAACTAAATGCACTTTAAAATCCCTTTAAACTGAAATCATTCTATGATTCTATGATTGCTTTTAAACAAAACAAACCTTTCTTTATAAGCAAGGTACTGCCAGAACACACTGCACCATTTGAGATGCAAGAGAATAAAAAAGAATAAAAATTGTTTATTCAAAGCAGGACCACTTGGAATATTGTTTTAATTAGGAAATTATTAATATAGAAAATAAGATTCATGAAGAAAAATATTACTCTGTGGCTATATATTATATTCAGACAATCACTATAAGCTGAAAGCAATTGTAAAAATCCTGTAATAGTTATTGGTCAATAAAAATTGAATAACTATTGAATAGTAATAACTATTATTTGCTAGCTTTCATGGAACAACTGTACTTCAGGACAGGTTTGAATGCAGAGTTAATCCACTTAAGATTTCAGAGAAAATATGCAGGCCTATGCTTAGCTTCAAATATATAAAATATCCTGACACCTTTTAAAAATTGCTAAAAGTATACTTCTGTGTTTTTCTGGTTCTGTGCCTAAGTCGGGAACTTTTTCTGCAGAATTACTTCTTTCCAAATAAATTGTATCCATGTATTTTTTTTTATATTTTTACTCATAATGTTTGCTTGTTTGCTTGCTTGCTTGAAATCAATATTTCTCTCCAAAAACTCTGTCTTGTTTGATAAATCCCATAAAGACTACAGAAAATAAATAAGACAGAGCAAAGTGAGGAGACTGGAATTTCTTCAAAAAGAATATAAATGAAGGTGAGAACAGAAGGAGAAAAATCAAAACTGAGGGTGCTAACAATTTCAGGAATGCACATGTGTTGAGTTAATATTTCCATTTAATTTTATAGATACCAGGCTTGTAAAAGGCAATATGAATTAGACCCTCCATCTGGTCACAGAAGCCTGAAGTGTACGAAATAGCCCAGAAAGTGTGGAAAAAGTACTCAGTGGGCCATTAGCAGTGAATGGCTTTCTCCTGACTAAAAAATGAGGAAACTGCCAACGGGATAATCTGCCAAACTTGGCCATTGACTGAGTTGTGGCTTCAAGAAAATGTGTTTTAAGGACAAAGTAAGATGAGAGATAAACTCCTTGCTTGCCCATCTGTGTGGAAGAGCTGTGGTTTCCTGCCACTACAAGGGAAAGAGGCACAGCCAGTGAAGACAATCCTTGGCAGCATGAGGAGTAGTAGTAGAAAATAAGGATTAATTTTCCTCAGCATATGGTCATGATGCCGTGAGAGACCCCCAACAAAGCAGGACTCTGAGCCACTTCAGTGTAGGATAAGGTTAGGGTTAGGGTTAAAAAGTAAAAGTCCTTTCACAGGCTGTCCTAGTTCAGCAGCTGGGACCAGCTGTCACTGTGTGGGGGTGATCAAAGCTGTGTATTCTACCCCCTCTATTCATTCCCAAGGTCAATGGCCCATTTGCAGCAGCTTCCCAGGGAGTCGTTAGCACCTCCATTCCCAGCCTGAGGAGGCGTAGCTGCTAATGGGCCATCAACAGTTCAAAAATACCCCATGACTCACAGAGTTAATCACCCATTATGTGAGTCCCCGCCCTGGGGGAGGGACTGGGTGCTCCCTGAGGGTACATAAGGGGTGGGTAAGAAGACCTCGGGAACCTTTCGTCGGACCCAGAGGAGCAGCAGGACCTCAACAGGAAGAGACCACCACTCTCGACCAGACTACAGCCATCACCTGCACCAACAGGTTTTTCGCTTCCATTTGCTTTGGACTTGGGGGAACCATGCGGGTCTCAGCACAAGGCTAACAAACCCCTTTGGGTTTGTACCCCAGGGCACTCAGTTATACTGCTGGGTTTTGGGAGTTGGAAGCAATTTCCCTTTGTGTCAGTGTATTTACTGCATTATTATTATTAAATTGTAGCTCTGACTTATAATCTCTCTCGTGTTGAGCTCATTTCTCCTGCTGGTTTACCTGTAAACCAGCACACAGGCCTAGTGCCTACAGGAATACATGACATGCATGTGCTCCCTTGAACACTGGTTTCTATGGCTTTTATAATATGGTTCATCTAATCATTACTTTACACATCTCTCAGTCCAGCCCCATTTTCACCCCTGTTCCAACCCCCCAGGAATTGAGGCTGAGGTCGTAGAGACCCTCTGTCTTCATCATCACTCCTCTTCTTCAGCACACAAAGGGCTCTTGGACTTCTTCCAGTTCTGACTTCTGTGTCACTTTGCCCTGTGTTTATGTTTCATTCTGCAGGCCTTCTGATAGTCTCCAGCTCTTTACCTTGAAGAGAATCTAAACAACTAAAAGAATTTGAGCTCCCCGTTCTGGGAGAGTGGTAGCAATAGAAAGACATTAAACTTAAACTGTTAGAAATATTAACCCACTAAAAATCTACTTTGCTGCAGCTACAAGTACTTTTAAAATCTATAAAATGTGAAAATCAAAAATCAAAAATCCTTCCTGCATCAGTCATGGTTAGAAAATTTCTGCTATCTTGTGTCTGTATGCAAAACACATGTTGAATAACAGTTTTGGCTAAAAACAAACAAACAAACCCCAGAACCAACAAAAACCCCACCAAAACCACAACTCTAAAAATGAGCCCAAAACCCACAAAAGGAAATTGAGGGTTGGAGAAGATGCTCTAGAATGAAAAAGTGAGAAGCTCACTCAATATTTTGTAAACAGGAAGATGAATTGCAATGTATGAGAATCTGAAGAAATTACTAAATGTACTGAAAAGCTCTGTAATCCAGTGATAAAAGGTCTATCCAGCAAGAAATTGAGGCCAGGAAACATCTTAGCAGTGAGACAACTTCACAAGAGGGGTAAAGGGTTTTCTGTCTTTTAGTGATATCATACCAAGACTGGATTTCATTGTGCACTCAGAGCGATGCAAAGGTGCACTTAAATTATAGGCAATGAATTGTGATGTAAAAAAATTCACATCTTACAATTTATGATTTAAAATATGGAAAAGTCCTCTTCAAAAGAAACTCTGACTTTTTGCTTTCTGTAAAATGGTGCATTCCAACCTTGATTAAGTTAATCTTTTGATTAAATTAAGGAATAAATGAATAAATGGAGTGTGCTGAAAAAAATTCTTTTTGATCCTCTGTTTGTGTCTAGTATTAGAGAATGAGAGAAAAAGAAGTTATTTAATTCTTCATGACACATAACTGAGCCTTTCCCTGCTCGGTGGTACCTGCATGCAGTGAATCTCAGCTTCCTCAGGATTATGTCAATGTTTTAACCAAATTCTATTGCCATGCAGTAATGAATGGACAGGATTTTAGCCTGTAGTATGAGATCACAGATTTCCCTTAACTTTAAAATTGCTAGAAACTACCCACGAGGACCAAGACTGTTTGTTTTTTCAGTCAGTGTATTCATCCTTAAAGAATGTCTAAGAGCTATAAATAACATTTTAGCACTTCATGATTGGACTGGTGGAATGAAAGTCAGGAGTAGAAGCCAAATGCTTTCATTATACACCATAAGCATTCCTTTACATAAAGTAAACTTCACATACTTGAAGTCTTAAGGCACAGAGGCTCAAAGACATACCAGTAAAAATCCAATGTGAGAACAGCCTGCTTTGGTAGATCATCACCTTTTGGAAAAATGCAGGACGAATTCACGTTTAAATGGGCAAAAGTGTATTGATTTTCACAGACACTTTGCATCAGCAAAGAAGCTGGCCTTAGACTGTCATAGGGATCTGTACTTGGATACATCTCAGGAGATGGACCTACTGTCTTTTTCGGCCTTTGCTGTTTCTCCAGAAGGTGTGAGTAATCCTCATGTTCCCAGAGCTCGCTGGAGTAGCAGTGTATGGCAGCAGTTATTGAACAGGTTTTAGTCCATAGCGGAGTTTTGAAAAACCACGTCTCATCTGTTTAAGATCAAATGAGCTGATTTTGAATGAAAAGAGTTAGGCAGCATCCACTTTAACAGTTTCTCCAGCCTTTTCAAAAGGCCAACTAATTTCAATTGCAAGAAAGAGTAGAACCTTATTCCTATTTTTCACTGAATTACAGGAGTGCCAAAAGGCTGAATTTGAGCATGATTCTCTTTATTAGGAACTCTAATAACACCCAGAAAGCAAACAGGCCCTGCATTGACGAGCTTACACTCTGAATCAAAACAGCAACAGAACAGAGGCAGCCAGGAAAACCAGGGAAGGGAAGAGATAAGTTATCTACATAAATCAGCTCTGGAAGGAGTTATCAAATACCTAAAAGCAAAAACATTTTACACACCCTGAAAGTAACAGGCAAAGCCAGGTCTGAACCAAAGTGGAATACACCTGTGTACAGCACCTTGAGAATTAAATGTGAGATCTAAGTCTAGAATTTGGGATGAGGTTTCTCCTCAGAAGACAAGAGTCAGGATCCAAAATTAGTATAAAAAATCCATCACTACAATCCTTCAGAAAAACCAAAACACCACCACCACCACTCATCAAAATCATCATGGCTAGGCTTCGTGAAGGAAGATTTGGGAAGGGCACTACCCACGCTCGCTGCAAGTGTGCTGGTGGCTAAAAAGGACGATGTGGGATAAGCAAGTCCGGTCACAAAAGGCACAGCGGAAAGTCCCCTCAGGCGATACTGGCAAGGAACGGTTCTTTCTGTGTTGTCTTTTCTCCTCAAGACTGATTCTGTGTGCATTCTCAAATGAAGCAGCAGCGTCATGAATGCTGTGTCTCCATGAATCCCGATTGGAGGCCAGAGTGGACCATTGGTGGCAATCAACAGGGCCAAGGCTGAGGTATTGTTTCACAGGGTCCTTTTCTCTCTTCTTCGGGGCTCCTCTCT
>VWZD01008524.1:0-31717 GCA_013396695.1 Sakesphorus luctuosus
GAGGTCAAAATTGGAAATTTCCCCGACCCGCTCCTGCCAATAACGATTAAGCTTTCCACCCAGATAAAAGGTGGCAGTCTTGGGCTCTCGGCTGCCAATGATGTGGCACTACTAAGACTAGAAAAGCAGCAATGGCTTTCTGTCCTGGTACCTTTTGACTGGCAATAATCTTTATCCGTCTTGAATTGTTGGCTGAAAAATGGCAATTTCCCAGCCGTGCACATGCCAAATAAAGATTGATCTTTGCGGCCAAATAAAACATGGGAGACTTGGGCTCTCAGGTGCTAATGATGTGACACTATTAAGACTAGAAAAGCAGTAATTGCTTTCTGTAGTGGCACCTTTTGCCTAGGAGGAATCTTTGTCCGTCCGGAACTGTGGGCTGAAAAATGGCAATTTCCCACATCTGCGCCGTCCAAGAAGGATTGATCGTAGTGCTGACATAAAAGGTGGCAGCTTAGGGTTCTCAGGTGCTAATGATGCATTGCTATTAACACTAGAAAAGCAGGTATTCGGTTTGTGTGCTGGCACTTTCTGTGGGAGCAACCTGACCCATCCTCTTTTTGTGGTAGAAAAATGGCAATTTCCCAGACTCACTGGTGCACAGGTATGATTTAACTTTTCCCATGAGAAAAGGTGGCAGCTTTGGGCTCTCAGGTCCTAATGATGCAGCGCCATTAACAGTATAAAATCAGGTAAACTTTTCCCTGGGAGGAATCTTCATCGATCTTTAATTCTTGGCTCATAAATTGCAAATTAACAGACTCCCTGTTGCCAAGGAATGATTGAGCTTTGTGCCAAGATAAAATATTGCAGCTTTGTTATATCAGGTGCCAATAATACAGCACCATGAACAATATAAAAGACCCCTATCCATTACTCCAACCCTTACTAAAATCCTAAACCTCACCCTTACCCTTACCCTAACCCTTACCCTAACCTTAATCCTTACCTAAATTTAACCCTAACAATTTCCTGAATTGCAGGAGGGGAAAGGCGTGGGGGTGAAGCAAAATAGAAAAATATAGGCCATCCCTTTGTGTCCTGACACATTTTCCCTGGGAGGAATCTTAGTCCGTCTTCACTTCTTTGCTGAAAAATTGCAATTTCCCAGACACACTCTTTGCAAGGTACGATTGAGCTTTGTGCTAAGAGAAAAGGTGGCAGTATTGGGCTCTCAGGTGCCAATGATGCAGCAACATTAACACTATCAAAGCTGCAATCCCTTTGTGTTCTGGCACCGTTAACCTGGGTGGAATCTTCGTCTGCCTGCAATTTCTGGCTGAAAAATGTCTATTTCCCAGATCCGCATGTTCCAAGTAGTGATTGAGCTTTGTGCCAAGATAAAATGTGTCAGCCTTGGAGTCTGAGGTACCAAAGATGCTCCTCCATTAACACTTGTGACATACAGGTGTTGTGCTGGAGAACTGTAGGTGAGAGCTGATGCTGAAAATCAAGAGAATTTAAAAGCAAGGATATTCCTTGTTTGCAGGAGAGGCATACTCTGAAGATACCTGACATAAGCATATATTTCTTGAAAGGCTTTCTGAACATTTTGGAGTATTCTGTACATGAGATTGACATGATCCATTTCCCACGTTGAGCCAAAATTTTAATCATGGT
This sequence comes from Sakesphorus luctuosus, assembly GCA_013396695.1. Lineage (NCBI taxonomy): Eukaryota > Metazoa > Chordata > Aves > Passeriformes > Thamnophilidae > Sakesphorus > Sakesphorus luctuosus. The sequence continues at coordinate 1,624 of VWZD01008524.1, forward strand.
TTAGAACACTTCCAAGGGATTCCCACTTCCAGAGCCCAGTGGAAGCCAGTGAGGGCAGACAGGTGGTAACCTACTGTAACTCATTTTAGGCAAAGTGATCCTTGTTGAATAAATTTACAGAAAACAGAGAGGGTATCTGGATAACACAATGCCCCATGCAGTGGAGGGAAGCAGAATAATAGATCAACAAATGAGTGCTATGAAGCACATCATTTAATAGGAAAACTAAAAAAAAAATTTCCTGTAAAGTGACTGTTCTCAGATACTCATGGGAGAAATGAATTTCAATGTTGCACACTGTTCAGACTATAGCTACAGAATTAATATCCTGTGCAGCAGCCAATCTAGTCTTCTTTTTGGTAATGCACTATGAAAAACATATTGTCCTACCTATAATTCTTACTGGCCTGTTTCTATTTAATTTTTTGATGTCAGTGTCAGCAGGCAAGTGTAGCTTTCCATTTAGCACCCATTTTGAAAGATGTAACTTCTCATATGGACCCTCATATGGGATTTGATGGATGATCACCAAACTAAAATGCTACAGTAAACAGAGAACTGGACGAAAATCCCAGTCCAGTCATTTAAGGAAAATGCAAGGACTTAAATAATGAACAATGTTAGGGGAGTTGGGGGAGGGCAGGGAGGTAATAACAAAATAATGTACCTCACTACACCTTCTATTCAATATCCATTGAATTTCACTCTTGTTTTGTTCCTTCTCACTGTGTTGTTTACACTTTTGGTGGCATTACCTCAAATTTTCATCCAAACCAATTCCAACCTGTTACAAAGTCTGGCTTACCTTGGACAGATCTAGCAAGGCCAGCAGCCAGAGCCACAGCACGAGTGGCATTGGCAGCATGAGTGGCATTGGCAGCAGGAGTGGCCTCAGCAGCAGGAAGCTGAACCATCTGTGGGAGGGGCAGCCCCATGGGAGGGGCAGCATGATGAATGTGCTGCATTCACGCATGTTGCAAAGGAGTACAAAGACTGCTTGGGAAGATCATCGTGAATCCTTAGGAGGGTGGGTATCCACCCACCACACCAGCTGAGAGCTAGGGAGGATTTCCTGGGACAGACGTCATTAGCACCAGTAATGTGGCTTTTCAAAATCTTCTGGCTGGAAATTGTAGGTTTTCAAAAGAGGTGCACAAATCATGGAAGATCCCAGGAATTTTAGTGGGCTTCTGAGATAGAGTTATTATTGGCTCAGAGGTGAGATTCCTAGGCCAAGGCTTGTTTGCTTTTTCCAGTTGAAACAGAATGAAGTCTTTTAGTTAAACTGCATGCAATTTAATGTAAAAAGCACCTGCAGCTGCTGCCACATTGTGAAATCTCTAAGGATAGCCTGAAAACACGACGCTTTGTCTCTGCCACCTTCCCCCCACCCCGGCCCCGTAAGGTATTTTAAGTAAATAAATGAGGAGGGTTCATTAGCTTGTACTGGCTAAACAATTGTTAAGAAAATACTCAAAAGCTGTGATTTGTGATAATTTGCATTGCAACAACCTAGGGAACCTAGTATATAAATATTCAAGATTGTGCACACCACTTTCTTTAGGCAGATTAAAAGGTAATATCAAAACAAGTTAATGTCTTAATGGTTTTTGTCAAGACGTTGTTAGCTAATCTGAAAAGCTAGGTATGTCCAGGTTTATGCCTCTGCTTCACGAAAAAGAAGAAAAAAACTGTTGCTTTCCACTAAAAATAGAGCAATATATCTGTTTAGGATTCCACAGTCTGGAAAAGAAAAACCTCTGGGGACAGGACTGGGTTTACATGTTACAGGTCTGCTTAAAAAGGGATCACAATGACAGAACTAGACCCTGTAAGTTGAAACAGGTTATTCTTGTATATAGTGATGCCAAAGAGGTTTCTGATTTTTTGATTTTTTCACATTTTGTAGATTTTAGAAACACAGTAGATGTAGCACTGTAGATTGTAGTGGGTTAATATTTAGCAGCTTATATTATAAGGTCCTTCTATCTCCACCCCTGCTCCAGAACAGGCTGCTAAAGTCTGCCAATTATTTAGTCTCATTCTCAAGGTACCAGATTAGAAGCTATTGGAGAGAACATAAACACAGAGCAGAGTGACCTGGGGCCCTGGAGAGCATCCAAAAGACCTTTATGTGCTGAAGAAGAGGAAGAAGAGGAAGACGGAGGTTCCCGGCGACCCCAAACCCAATTCAACAGGGGTTGGGAACTAGGAGGGGACAGAGGTGGAACTGGACATGTAGACTGTAGTGATTAGATAGATTATACTATAAAAGCTATAGAAATCAAAGCTTGCTTTAGCGCGCCGTGATGTATTCCTGGATGAGCGGGGTTGCTCATTAAAGTAACTACCCCTTATCTTATCTCCTACAAAACTTGGCTCGGAGTCTTTCTTACAGACTTATGGCAACAATAGAAAATAGCATATGCCCAAGTCATCATCCCAGAGAGTTGTCCTCACTCAGCTGAGATGAAGTTAGCACTCAAGAGTACCTCTTCCATTCTCAGACCTATTGAGATATGTTTCCTTATGAAAGTACATGAGAAAGAGCAAACGTGTTATTTCCCTCTTCTAAGAGTGTTTGAACTGATAAACTTCATAAGCCCAGTTATCCTTTTCTCATGTATTCCTTTTACAACATCTGCAAGTTGTTACCAAAAAAATAACCACTACTAAAGATATAAACATTTTAAAACATAACATAATAGTGACATATAATTTACTTTATTTGATGAAAAACTGCTATACAGTGCTATGCATGTATTGTGGAAATCTTATCAAATTACTGGCTCACACAGGAAAGCACATGTGCCACAGAAACAAGGCCCTCGGGAGTTTCATATTACCTTTCTGGTTAACTTGATTTCTCTTTTTCTACCTTAGACACATGGAAATTTTTTCTTTCATGTCTTAAAAAGGACCTTTCATTCACATCTCAGTTTTTTATCTAATGACCACATACAACATTATGAGTTTCTTGATTTCTTCACAGCATCAGACTAAACTTGAAAGCAACTCTGGTGCTCAGTTTCAAATGGAAGAGCTGATGAAAATCAAACACGCATTTATCTGACATATTTGCACATCCCATGTACCTACATATATCGTATAAATCAGATGACATTTCCCCCTGGTTGTTTCTACTATGGAAATTCATTTCTGCTTAAAACAGAGAAAGTAGATTGAAATGATCTCATGTCTGAATTCTCAGCCCTCTAAGCAAAAATATATAAAAGGGATCAAAGCTTCTGCATCTTCTTTCATCTACATATTTCACTTCTTCAAACACACCAAGTTGTTTGAATCTTCTCTGTGACTTTGCTTGACTAAAATATGACTCTGTAGGGTTTGTTTGTTTTTTATTTTCTGTTTTCCTCTTGTCTTTATATTAATGTGCCTTCAAAAGAACAAGATCTGTGAGACTGTTAATTTGACAGCTGACAAACACAAGTCCACAATCAATTTTCTTTGCCAAAAATGGTTGGACTATAAACTTTAAAGATCTTGAAATTAAGAACATACTTCATCCTCATCCAATAAAACATAAAAATCAGGATCAGAATTTGGTTTAGGATACGCTATGTCACCTGCAGCATGGTCCATTTAAAGTGCTGTAAGGCAAACCCAAACAGAAAGGACCATTAACTTGTTTGTTCCTTTCTTATTTTCTGCCCAAGGGCCACTTTATGCAGGGTACAGAAAGTTTCTGAGATAGCAAAATATCTCTCTGCTACATACTTCAGTGTGTCCATTGATGTTGGATCCTGGAAGCACTCACTAGGAAGCAGGTGGCAGGGCATTCATGGAAAATTGCATCCAGATGGTTCTTGAACATTTCCAATGAAGGAGACTCCACAAACTCTCTGTACAATTTGTTCCAGTGTGTGGTCACCTGCACAGTATAGAAGCCCTTCCTCATGTTCAGGTGGAACTTCCTGCACATAAGTGCCTGCCCATTGAGTCTCATTCTATTGCTTGGTCATTGTTCTGGGTATAGTTTTGGTTTTCCATCCAGTTTATGTTCATTCAATAAAAGTTTCATCTAAACCCCATCTATTCCTTGAGTTGTGTGAGATTTGATTAAAGCATTAAGACACACATCACCTACTGCTTTTCTCCCACCTACAAGTCTAGTAACCACATTGTGCAAGAAAATTAGATTTGCTTGAATTATTTACTCTTGACAATTCCATGAAGAGTTTCCTGCTCTCTCTCTAACTTCCCATCTGATTGGACTTAAACTCTGCCTCTTTCACTAATTAATCTAGAATTTTTCTCAAATCCCTTTTCTCCTATTTCTCCCACTTCTGCTGATCACTGACCCAGTGACAAGCTAAATGTGTATTTTATGCCAAAATACCAGATTTCTTTTTCTTCAGAAAAACAGTAATGTCTGTGGATCTGTTATTCTCCAGCCACTATAACACAGGGGAGAAATTGAAACTACCAGGAGGCTGGTTTAAGCAGATTATCAAAGGAGAACTTCTTTGCACTCTGGGTAGTGAATTTTCTGTCAGTGGAGGTTGTGAAGGCACATAGAGTAGGTCTGAAAAAAGGTCTAGGAAAATTCCTGGGTCATTGTTCCACACACAAAGAGGCAAAGTGAAGAGGCAGAAAGCATCTCTAACATCCCCAGCATAACAGTTCACACTGCTGCTGCAGGCTGAGGAGAAAGGAATTGAGGAAAATCAAATTCCCTTTTGCTCCTACCCATGGCAGCACACTGGTCTATCTGAACCACTGCCCTGGCCATTCAGGCCACTTCTGTCTTGTGTTATGGAAAATACCAATGGTATAACTGCACCTCTAACCTTAACTAAAAGCAGTGGCCATCTGGGGACTGAAAGCACAGGGCAGATATCCAGTGAGGGAGGTGAACTGCTTGTACTCAGAAATCCAATCTGTGGCTTTTGCACATATGGTGTGTGTATGCAACACAGTTATCATGTTTTGAAGTGCAGAGACGCCGATGTCAGCATTGTGTGGACACTGTGAGCCTGCTCTGGCATGAGGAGACAGTGCTGAGATGAACCATATCCACACACAATGATATCTTGAAATGCCTTCCTTTCTGTTAGGAAAATTACATCCTTTTTATATGGGCAGATACTCCACACACCTGCTGAAGGTGGTGAGCTGCTCAAACTAGTCCACTCTATCATTTATCTTCTGTGGCTTTCAGCTGTGAGTTCTGTGTGTTTGCTGAGGAACAGCAGGATGTTCAGTACAGAACAAAGCATAAAGCTGAAGAGTTACCCTCATTTCTAAATTGGTTGCCTGCAGCGTTCAGGCACCTCAATCTGTTAATTACTATGTCTGGAAAGCCTTGGCATACATATTCATCACCTGCAATTGTCATACTGCCAGCTTTCACAATTTTAATCACCAGCTTCATGATATTTGGCATTTTTCTTGAAGTTGAATCCCTCAGAGTTGTTTGGTTTTCTGACAGTCTCAGTTTTGCTTCTTTTCAAAAATAAGAAAGTCTAAATTTAAGGCCCTGTGGGAAAAAAAAAAAGGAAGAAATTAGTCTATATAGGAAAAAGAAGGTAGGATGTTGGCATCAATATGATAATTTATTATATAAGTTATTGTAATAAATGGTGATCAAAGGAGCCAAAAGGGTTCCTGGAGGACAAACTCAGAAGAATAATTCATTCCCAACTGTAACAAAATGAACATTATTAAGAGCTTTCTGACTGCTAAAACATCAGAGCTGGCTGACTGCAAAAACTATGGAAATCTCATTTTGCCAGAGGTCTGTAAATTATAAGATCAAACAAACAGCTGTAGAAGAGCTTCCCAGTATATGTCATGCTGCTTTAGACCAGCAATAAAATGTCTTTCACAATTTTGCTTCTGTAATCCAACACATATTGTTGCAGCAGTAACATGATGATGATGCACAGCAACTTCTAGTGGAAAGCAGCAAAGCAATCAGTGTTATTCCCCTGGTATAGATGCTCACAACCCTCCACTCACATAATAATGTCTTGAGTGACTTCTAAAAAGTATAAGGTTTTGAAAGATAAGGTAATGGAAGACAAGTGAAAACTTTTAGAGAAGGCTAATATTTTATTCCCTACTTCAAGACTTGCTTTTCTGAAAACTTTGTACCGCTTTCTTCATTGACTTGAATGAGGATCATTTAGAAAAACTACTTCACAATGAGGAGTGTTGCATTCAAGATACTGCACAGAGAGCAAACAATTGGTGTGAACATCTTCATGTAGAAAATAATAAAAAAAAATTATTTGAAATTTGTAATTGAAACTCATTGATAGGATTTCTGAATGATGTTGGTAGACAAGAGTTACCTGTTTCATCCTTGTGAATATTAGAAATACTGGTGCTTCAGGTTGCCATTAAATTTGAAGAAAGAGTGGGTATAGAAAGAAGTTATGAGGGCACCATATTGATTTCAAAGGAAGGGGACATCACCCACTTATTTAAATTGGACATCAGAATTGTCTCTTTCCCTGTAGCATTTTTACAGTACAAGAGGAAAATAATTTCATTTATCAACATTCAAATACACAAGTGTTCTTACCGTATCTAGGTGATTTTATGCCTATATTATTTCTGAGTATTATCTGGCTAAGGCTACCATTCTGTGTCTATAATATGTAAAATTAAATGTATACACATCAACAACTGAAGCAACAGCAATGAATACCATTCTCTAGGATATTGCTTGCTTCCTGCCTTTGAGTTTGAGCTCACAGAACTCTTGAGGTTGTCTTCTCCAGCCCAGTGCTGACAACACTCTGCCTAATGCAGTCCAGAGCATCATCAACATTCTTTGCCACAATGGCATGATTCTCTCTCATGGTTAACCTGATGTCCATCAGCATCCCTGCTTACTTTTCTGCAAAGCTGCTTTCCAGTGTGTCAGCTCTCAGCACTTCCCAGTGCAGGACTTTGTATTTCCTGTTGTTGAACCTCATGAAGGTCCTGACAGTTCATTTCTCCAGACTATTAAGGTCCCTCTGGACAGCAGCACAACCCTCTGGTGTATCATCCACTCCTCCTTGTTTGTGTAAATGGCAAAATTGCTGAGGGCACACTGCCCCAACATTCAGACCATTAATGAAGATACTAAAAAGGATCAGATCCAGAATGGACTCCTGGGGTACACTGCTAGCTAAACGTGTCCAGCTAAACTTCGTACTGCTGGTTAGCACTCTACAGGTCCAGACATTCAGTCAGTTTTCAATCCATCTCCCTATCTGCTCATCCAGCCTCTTTTTCATCAGCTTCTCCATGAGGATATTAGGGGAGGTGGTGATGAAAGTCTTGCTGAACTCAGGGTTGACAATATTCACTGCTTTCACTTCATCTTCCTAGACAGTCTTTCCATTATAAAAAATTTATCAGGTTGGTCAAACATAATGTCCTCTTGGTGAATTTGTGCTGGCTCTTTCTTCTTGTCCTTCAAGTGTGTGTAAATGGTTTACAGGTTCAGCTGCTCAATCACTTTCCCCGAGATGAAGATGAAATTTACTGGCCGGTGGTTTCCTGTGTCTCCCGCCAACCATTTCAGAACAAAATGGAAGGAAGTTCATCAAAGTTAAACATGACTTATGACATTTGCAAAATAGCAACAAAACTCAATTTCTTTTTGAGGATAATATAAAAATTCAATTAACTATTTCTAATATAGACTAAAATATACAGGCACTGCTATCTTCAGTGAAGAGCCTCGATTTACTTCATAACACCTTTCCAGGAGAGGAAGACAAAAAAACCAGCAAAATTTGATAAGAAAAGGATTTATTTTTTTCTCCAAGGTTCTTCTCTGTGTTGAAGAGAAAGTGCTATGGATCAAGGCATGTTTCAGTACTTCGTTATCTTTGCAAGTAACTGAATGACATTGCTATAAGCACCCTTACAGCAAAGCCGTGTCAAAGTGAGCTACAGATCAGCTGTGCAGGCTTACTCCTTCATCCACTTCTCTATTCCTCAGCTGGCTTCAGGGCAAGTTCTCTAAGGAGTGACCTCTTGGCTCTGTACTACATATTCCTGCTACTCTTGTAGCAGGGAGTACGGACTTGAAAGCAATCCTGGTTATCAAAGCAGCAGTTATACTTACTGCTTTGGACCTTAGAAATTAATTCAGACAAATTCTCAACTTTATAGTTAGAGGCTGGGGAGATGATTTCTTTTTAAAAAGTCTCTCTCTTCCTTAAGTGTTTATCAACCTGTCAAAACTCTATGTCCATGATTCTTTGATTTCAAAATCCCAAGCAATTTCAAAGTCCTAAGCAATTTCAATTGAGAGTTATACAACCCACAAACACATGCATTTTCCTGCTCAATAAAGTTTGCTTTGAATAGATTAAAAATAATTATGAAATATGTCCAAGAGACAAAGAGTGTTTAGGGCATTTCACTGATTTGAATCTAATTCAAGGCAACAACTGTCAGAAGCAAGAAGTGTCTGAGTTCCCTTTGACTGTTAAGACAAGATTGTTGCTGGTTTATCTTTGTCCTCAACAAAAATTCAGACAAATCACATAATCCTTCAGCTTTTTGGCATCCTTAGGAAAGAGGATGGGAACTGAATAGCATCAAGGCAGTTACCCACACATTATTGCACTCATCCATTCAGACATAAAGAACAATGCATAACACACACAGGTGTATCAATAAGTATTAACTTCAACAGCAAACAAACCTGGGGCATCCTTCTCCAGAAGTGTGAGAGTGTCATCCTAAAACCCAGGAAGGGGAAGCTTTAGCTGCAGGGGAAGCTTTTTACAGAAAGATAAGTGAAGGAGGAGAATCTTAATATATATCTTTTTTCATTGCAGCTTGCATTGCTTCTAGTTGTGTTGTACCCTCAAGGCAGGAGAAGGCCATCAGTTCTGAATTAATCAATGCAGCCCTACTTGACTATAAGCAACTTCAATTTAAATTACAGTTATGTATGTCCATAACTTGTAATTAGTAATCAAGAGACACTGCTGCTGCTCAAAATATTCCCCAGAACTGCAGGAATCACTAATGTGTTTGATTTTGTTCCATTTAGGTTAATCTGAGGTTTATTGCTGACCTCTGTGAGTTCAGTACTACCTTTAAGTATAATTCTACATATTATTAGTATTAATAAGTATAGCTCCCTCAATTGCCTGATTTTTAGGAGTTTTTTCCAGCCCAACTTTTCCTGACTGGCACCCAAAGCATTAACTTATTTCAAGTGAGCCTTGAAAGTCCTGACTTTCTCCCAGCTCTTACTTCTTTAATCATGTGGATAAAAATCAGAGATCTACACCTACTTTAATTTTTCTCTTTTCAAAGTATCAAAGTCGCACTCATAAATCTGAAGTCAGAAAGAAATTGCCACACTCCTAAATAGGATAACAACTCATACTTCATGTGAAACTCATGCAATGCTGATTTCCAGTCTATTACAAACAAACCACAAAGGCTGCTGAGGGAAGAAAACATGGAACTGATGTGACTCTTTCCTGTATGTTCAGTACATTTCCTGGTCACATTCTGCTCATGTGTGTTTCATGGCTTCTGTTGCAGCAACTCTTAAAATGGTCTATTGACATTTTATTTTTCAGATTTTAGTGTTGCTGCATGTCTTCCCTGGAAACCACAGACTCTGCCTCATAGGGAGTCTCCTGCAGTCCTTCCTAAAGGAGTGTATCCTGGAAGAATCTCAGACCTCTATAGAGAGCAGAAACTGGAATGACAATATCTGTTAGAATATACAACATAGCAATAGCAATTTTTAGTCCTGTCTTGCCAATAATTTTGTACTGTGTCTCTGCTTGGCTCCTGGACACGGCCAGATCTAGGCTGTATCTGCAGAAGAATGCAGTAGAATGGAGATGAGCATCCTCAACATCTTTTCTGCTTCCCTTTCTGACCAGGGAACCTCAGGGCATTGTCATCATTGTAATGAGACAGCAAATAATGATCACCATAGTGAAAATGAACAATCAAAAAAAAAAAAAAAAGAAACTTAGCCCATCACCTATTATTGCAGAGGATGGTGTCACTCAAGCAAGAAGATATCCCAGCAGTGTGTCACTGTCAGTTGGATTGGGTTGTAACCCTTCTACCCTGCTGGAGGGTCAGAAGGATGAGCAAGACTGCATGGAGACTGTACAGGTTCAGAAAATGTGGCCATCAAAGGAAGAACCTTATAACACCAACCAAGAAGGTTCTCTGTAAAACTTTAATAAGATAACCTGCAATATTACAGTAAAAATGCATCCATATCTTTCTTTTCCCTCTAAAGTAGAAAGGGTGTCCAAAAAGCAGTTTTCTCTTGACCTTTCAGAAGAAACCTGAAGAAACCTGAAGAAAGCATTTTTCCCTCCTTATCAGATAAATAGTAATTTCCTAAGAAAAGTGTAGGACTTTACTATTTTATTAACAGTGCTAAATAATATAAAACCCATCTCAGAGAGTTTGGGATGTTCCCATCTACTCATTGATATTAAAAGTTTCTTCATCACTAATCCAGAGACACAACTGCAGCATCTGATAACTTTAACTTGCAAGGAATTCCAGCAGTGCATGAAGTGTGAATATAATTACAGTCTCAGAATATTAGTATTTCTATTTTACTGGAACTCTGTTCCACACACCTTCTTCAGATAAGATAGAAGTGTTTGATGTGAATACATCTTCAATTAACACTGCTGGAAGATAATGGAAGGCATTGATTGGAAAATCCTTATCAAGGCAGAAGTGTCTGAGAACTAAAGAAACAACATGCCTGTCAGACCTCACTATACTTTCAGCAATCTCTCTAATCAAAAAGGGAAGTCATAAAGTCCAGGTGATGGTAGCAGTGTTTTAGCTGTACAGTTATATATTAACAGATTTATATCTCTACATATGCAGATATATAAATAAAAGTAATTATGCCTATGCTGTCTTTGCAGGGAAAGTAAAATGAAGTGTCTTGTAGCTTACGCATTGCTTCTTTTTTTCCCCATATTTTTAATTTCTATAAATTTTTAAATTCAATAAGAAAGAGTATATGTTCCCACTCCACTTAATCTATAAAACTGTCCCATTTCTGCTTTGCCACTGTATCCTAGAGGTGAAAATAAATAGCCTCTATCTTGTGGCCTACCTTGGAATATGATGAAACATCTCTCCTCTCTTAATAGCATGACAGTTACTTCCTAAGGGCACTAAATGCCATTCCTTAGCCTGCCTTGGAAGTAGACTGTGCTGTCATTGAGGAACCTACCAAGAAGTGGTCAGAACTATGGATGGATATTTCCTATGCCTGAATATCTGCATGAAAGCAAGGATACTTCTTTTTGATGGTTTCTCCAACATCTGGATGTTGGGTATCTCAGACCAGGACATTCTGGAAAGGACAAAGGATCATGAAATGCTTACTTGTGGTACATCAGCAATCTGTGAGCAGGCCAGGTGCAGTTGCACCCATCCTGCCTGTAAGAACAGGAATCAAGAGTTTTCAAGTTTTTCTCCTGCAGCTGAGCTTCTTCACTCATGAGGGACAATAGGAAAGCAGCAGCCTGTGCCTGTGTATGTACCTGCAGATCAGCAATGTAGATGGACAATCAGCAGTGAGAAGTAGCTCTGTGCAAACCGAGCACTTCAGGTTGAGTGTATATATGCTGCCACTAGGGTTTGTTTGGTTGCTGTTGCTTTTATCTGGAAATGAAGTGAATGGATTTTCAGCTTCCCACCAAAAATAAATGATGTTCCACTCCACAGACATATTGTAGATCTTTTTCTGCTTGAGCAGTTGTTTGATAAGTTGTGAAGTAGAAGTTGAGTTAAAGACCCAAAATGAGAACTCCTGAAAGTGAGCCAGCTAGCTGAAATACATTTGTATTGCACACAGACATGACACTGAACTGTTCTACTGTGTTGATTCAAGGTTCATGTTAGCAGGTTTTCTCATGCTCACATTCAGGTTTTTAATATAATTTAAGACATATTTAATCCACTTAGAGATGGAAAATGCCTGCAGGAACTAGTGAAAATGGGAGACAAAGGAAGACGAATTTTATTTACTAGCAGGAAGAGATGATGATGCTAAGGAAGGGTGCAAAACTCAAAAGCGTACAGACATGTAAATCCCAATGTTGGAAGGAATCTTGCTTCCTTCAGGAGACCCATTCTACTCCACTGGCATCCACAAAGAGGACCTGGAGAGTCCTCTGTTTTCCTTCCCAAAGACTATGGGTGGCAAAACAGCATGCCACAATACTGACACAGGCCTTGAGTCTGTCTCTCAGTGCAAGCCTTTTTGAAACCTGTGGCTGACCACACATGCTTTTGCTACCAGGTTATAGTTCAGCATCTGAAAAAAAATTGTCATACTAAATGACCTAGGACTGCAAGGCATAGGTAGTGTTACTGAAGGAAGGTTCTTTCGGCTTGGCCTGAAAATGAGAAGGATGAATTTCTAAATATACATGTCACATACGTACTCATTGTAACTCAGAATTTGGAGATAAATCTTCCCCTGTGCTTCACCAGTCCCTTCTAGATGAATAAAAAATATCCTTCTTGGTTAATCTACACAGATGGCACATTTTTTCCCCAGCATGTTTAATGTTTGGCCATATATGGGCCACATTCTTGGGAAATCTGCACTGACTAGAAGGAGATAGGTGGAAAAGGGGATTGGGGTGCTGAAGAACATGTGCTGTTGCTGCAGGGCAGACCCACTCTTGTAGGAAATGGCCTGTGGACTCTGCAGACACTTTCATTCACTGCAAGTTTTGAGAGCAGTGCGGTGACACTGTTGTTCCCTTCCCTCCATTGTCACTCAGTGAGCAGCAGAGGGAGAAGAATCACAGTACAATTCCATCATTAGCTGGGAAAGTATGGCAATCAAGATACCACAACTTAGTCATTCATGAACTCAAGAACAGATATCTTAGATCAGTAACAAAAAGGGTGCAAATGGCTCCAAATCCGCTCCTGGTAATAGCCTGTGTCCATATGACCTGAAAATATATGGAAACTGAGTGAACAGGGTGAGAGTGGTTCATGAGGCAACACACCAGAGAGGGAGGGACATGCAGAAGTATGTGTGTGGCTGATCAGTCTGAGCTGCCCTCTAGAGACACAGACAGTAAAGGTAAAATTAAATTATTTGATATGCTGCTTCTACTAAGATCAGAAAAATGAGTGAGATGTGTGCTCAAGCCACTGGTAGACATATTCTCTGAAGTCAGTGCAAAAACATCCAGCCTGGAATTCAAAATTGCAATGGTCCAAACTTCAGGGACACAGCTATGCACATTTTTTGGTTTTGTGTTTTGATTTAGTTTTGATTTCTCAAATGGAGTCTTTGTAGATGTTTCATTTCCAGAAAACCTTCCAGACCCCCTTCTTGTTTTGAAAGGATAACAAGACATCATTTTCAGCTCGTTCACATCCCCTCCCTCAGCATAGAGCCATTTCTCACATCTCATACATACACCGTCGAAATGCCATGTTCCACAAGCAACTGGAAAATTTGCTATTCCTCCTCCATTCTAATACAACAACTATCACTATGGAGAGGGACTACCAATGCGCTCCCAAACTGGTTCTATGAAGAATGCAGAAAGAATTTTATAATTTCTTCTATACCTATCTGACAAAGGGTGGGTAGTTCTTCACCATTTCTGAGCCAAAAAACAGAAAGATTAAAACAAAGCATGATGAAGATTGTTCTTTTTAGGCACTGTGATCCTGGAACATATTACTGTTAGATAATTAGACCATAAGCCTCCTCACAGCAGGTATCCTGGCTTTATAGCTATCTGGATTGTTTGTTAAGCACCCAGAGCACTATTCATGATTTAAGAACAAATTAATTATCATGAGTCAATTAGCAGTACCCTAAATACACTAATGTTTAGATTGGAACATCAAGCAAACCTATTCCAAAACTTTATGAATAATATTCTTCCTGGAGTTAGTATCATATTATCTTACAAACTTTTAATCTTGGCTTCCTTTCTCAGTTTATTTTAACATAGTATTTTAGCATAAACAAATAGGCACTTAATTTCTTTTTGGTTTGTGAGAAGTTCACTGTTTTTCTAGGGGTTTTTTGTACTTATGTTACAAGTTTGGCCACATGAGTTACCTGCGGATGTTTGTGTTCCTGACTTGATTCTTTAAAGCTGAACATTAGTGATAAATAGAAAATAACAAAATAAATACCTTCCAGCATAATTTTTTAGTGAAAGAATAATGTTTTCCAGGATTTCTGAAATTAATGTTTGGAAATACACTGTTGACCTCACTCCAGCCCTCAGATCTTTGGACTAAATTGAAATCAATATGACTTGAAAGTAAATAAACTTTGCATTTTCTGTTCAGGTTATGTATTTGCATAAGAGGTTTTTTTTTATTTTAATACAGTTTGTTGAACAAATCATCAGTGGCAGAAATCACAGAGCTACCTGATTAGAGAGTTGAGCAAGCCAACCTGAGGAGTGTAGCGTGAATAAATGTGTGTGTGCCATATTTCTTTGTCTCCCCGAAGAAAAACAAAACACTTGCCCTCTGTTTTAACAGTTATACCTGCTATTCAACTTCTAGCTTGAGTCAATGAGTGGAACTAGGGAAAAAAAAGAGCAGAGATTCTGCAAGGAACTCACTTTAAAATTATGTCTTCACAGTACAACAGTCCCTCAGGAAGGATTTAGTTGGGAGGTGTTTGCTTTATTTTTCTCTGGTGAATATTCTAATCAAAATTTTTTGAATTAGAGGAGTAGATCCTGTGGCATAGAAATTAAAGATCCTTAGTTATAAGTCTCTTTTTTTAGCTCTTGGTTAGAAGAAATATATTACCAATAGAAATGATAAAACTGGTCCCCACAAAAGGATGGTTAGAGCCACAAGCTGTTGTTTTCTGAGAAGAGGCAGACAGCAAAGACGAAATAAAATGTACTTCTAAGCAATTGGCTGGTGACTGTATTATATGGCTTGTTAAGAGCTGGTGCATCTTGGCTTGATGAGCTGCTCCTGATGAAGCAGTTTTGCATTTCCCATGGGGATACATCTCAAACATTACATCTCTAGAGGACAGAACAAACTCTTATCATGAGAAAATCTGCCAGCAGCATACTAGAATGAGAATTCCCTCTGAAAAGAAAATATTGTATGAACCCACTTCAAAACATATCAGCAAAGACATTTAGTTATCACAGCTCTTTTCCTTCCTTCTATGAAACCCAAAAGCCAACAGGGTAACATCCTTCCCAGAGGATGCTAGAGAGACAGAGGCATGAAGGGAGTCTTCAGCAAAAGGTCTGCTTCCTCTTACCAGTAAAGCCCCCTATTAGAGAATGGTGACAAACATTAGAAAGTAGCTGTTACTTCCCCTGAGCATCACAAAAATTCAATCTAGCAAAGGGTATTTTGTCACAGTCTTCAATGCATTTGGGATATCTGATGACAGATTTGCTTTGAAAATCATATTTTGAAAGGACATAACTTTGCAGTCTTCTCTTAAATCTCCGATCCAAGGGGTCTGCCATTAAGGCAGACTTAATAACTTCTACCTCACAGTCTCATTTTTACCAGAGCAGGTTCCATGGGGTGTCCAATCTCTCACACACTGGTCTTGTAAATTAGCATTTACGTGAGAGACTGTCCAGGATCCCCAAGGGTTTTACTGTCTACAGGGAGAACTTTAGAGTATTTTTTTAATTAGGTGCAGACCACATCTCGGCTCTGAACACAGGGCTCTGTGTGTAATCTTAGTTTAAGCATTTGACACAGTGAATCTATTTACTAAGGCAATGCAATTAGTAGCTTCTTTTGAAGATTGCCATATAGCCAGATCCTAGTGGGATGAATCACACACTAGACAGGTGAAAAAAAAAAGTCAAGTCAGGATTTCATCCAGAGATTTTCAGAGGAAGTTTCAGGAAAATGACAATTATTATTGAGTTCTCTTAAATCCAGGCCAAAGAATGACACGAGAAATATTAGGTGAGAAATATAATTTCCCTTGGTCAGCAGATAACTGCAAGAATTGAAATTCTGTTTCTGCCTGCATCATTGTGCAGATCCTTAGACAATCACTTCTTTTATCTGAATCTCAATTTTATTATATTTTTATTCTATTCCCTGACACCTGTGGATGACAAGAATTTGTGCAAAGGAAAGGATACCTGATACAGTGAAAAAAATCCATTTCAGAATTCATATTTTAAAGCCATTTTCCACACTAATTTTTGGAACCCTGTTATGTATTACTTAAGACAACTCTCTTTTCTTCTGAAAACCTGGAACAGTCTAACATCAAAAAACGACTGATCCACTTTCAAGAAGAATAAAATGTAAATGTCTAATATTTACTTGTGAGTACTGGTATTTTTTCCCCTCTAATTAAGCAGCATAAATATAAATACAAGAATTTTAATGTCTTTCTATAAGAGTCAGCAGTTGTTAAAGCTAGTCCAACCAAAACAAGCCCCTGCTGCCTGGCCATTCTAAGAAATTAATCCTTTTTTGTTCCCTTTTGCTGCCAGACAAAGGTCCCTCTTGAAAGCTTTCTCAAATACCCTGGGGTGACTAGTGGTTGACCAAACAACACATGATCTGGCAGGGACCACCTTGTCAGATATTCCCTTCTACTCCTCTAAAATCCTTCTTTGCTGTTCTAATAGACACTAGTTCAAATACAAAAGTTCCCAGCAGTTGTCACATTCATCATGCGTGTACTCCAAAGTCTTTTTCATAAGGAAGTGAGAGCACCTTATACCTGTGGTTGATTTTTCTGCTCAGAATTTGCTAGCAAGCCCTGCAACTAGATTTTTCAATCAAGCAGCTTGATGTTTTTATGCTGGTACATGGTTTTACCCAAAGTCAAAGAGTGAAGTGAGCAGAGATTGTGCATGGCCATACAAATATTTTCTCTAGATATAAAGATTTAATGAACAGCCTCTTTCAGATATATAATCATCACAAGTGCCTTCAAAGCTATTTTACCTGGTAGAAGAAATCAGATGTGTGTTTTTATGTAACCATGGAAACCACTTCAGGAGAGCTGAGATTTCTTAGAAGGGAGGGGGTTGTGGCTAGCTGCTATGAACTGAAAACTTGAAACAATTTGTTTTTGTCACAGTACAGATTTACCAGAACTGAAATCGCATGCTTATCTATCTTTCCATGTGGTTTGTTATCCAGTCTCTTCCACACCTTTGCAGAAAATAAATCTTAAGATCATCCTTAGTATCCATTATTTAATAGTGTTTTACTGCTGAGGCTTATCCACTTGATTTCTCTATTTCCTCCCTGAAGCTTTTTTCTTCCACTTAAACCCTGCTGAGACTCAAACTGACTACAGAGGAGCAATAATTTCATAGTACAAAGCATTCAACTAAAATGTTAAGCTAAGTCAAAACTAATGCTGCAGTATTCATGCAAGAGCCCATACAAAGTATTCTGAACTACTCCCAAGTCCTAGAAAAAATTTGAAAGAAGGCATGGAAATTCAGACTGCCATTTTTAAACGAATAAAGAAGAATTTTCTCCAGAACAGAGAAGAAAAATAACCTCCCTTCCTGTCTTTCCACTATGACCTGAAACTGAACCAAGAACACTTTTGGTTGCCAGTAAATGTGAGATCATGTTCAGTCTTATATGCAAGTCTAGAGCCATGTTTTTGTTTTCTTTGACTCCTAAGCAATTCCAAATGTTGTCACTCCTTGTGGATGTGCCCATTTCTATCTGTTATGTTAGTGTTAGTTCTGCTCAAGAAAAGAAGCTCTGTGACTTGTGATGCAAAGATGCCGCAGAGTTGCTGTTATTTTTGGTTTTTGACCTTACTTATGAATTCCTTGCACTAGTTGATTTGCACGATGATGGTGGCGTATTTATTTCTCAGACTAAGTATATTGGTCAAAATGTAAATCACAGGAATTTACAAAATGCTTCTCCATAATTCAGAGTATGTCATGCCCACACAAACAAAGTTATTTTGTTTCCTTTTCCCAGGACAAATATTGCATAAACTCTGCAAATAAATGAAGTATTACACTCCATGCAGCTTTTCTTCATCTATAAATGGGAGTTCTGTCCGGTCTCTGTGCTGGTAAACTGGGAAGGAGAGGGGAAGAAACAGCTCTTCATGTGATTTTATGCAATATCTAACATGCTATACCCCTAATATTTTTTGAATTTTCTCAGAAACATTCCGCTTGGAGTAATTTCAGACTATTTGTAACTGCTCATTTCCTTTAAATACTCTATGTTATTTCTTCTGGGAAAAAAAAAAAAATGACAGATCACACACTAGAGTAGGAAGCCCTCTGACACTGCCATGCATGTTTTATTAATTTAGGCTCAGCAAATGTAAAATTAGGTAAATGAAAGCATGGAGAGAAAAATGGAGAAGTTAAAGAATGATCTTAAATCAGGACTTTCGTTACAGAATCAATTTAAAGCACACATTTGGGGCTACTTAGATCTAATATCAAACTGAAATTTTATCTGATTTTATCTTGAATTCTATTATCAATTATTTATAAGTAATAATGTACAAAGAGGAAACACTTCTGCAACTATCTGTTGCTGTGCCAAGTCTTCGTATAATTAATAGCACAGTGCCAGTATAACTTTAGGAATCTCAGCTGTGACATTTTTTTTAGTTACTTGATATCACATCTCAGATTCTTTATTTAAACTATAAACCCAAGAGAAAGAAAGCGTGTTAGTTAAGATGAAAAAATAAGACAAAGGAGAAGGAATGAAAACAGAGACAACTATTATAATATCAAATGTCTTACTAGAGAAAAACATCTTGTATTTTTGTTTTTATTTTCTTTTTTGCTTCAGGTTGGGGAGCAATAATGCAAATGATGAAATTGCATAGGCATATATTTAGCTCATTTTGGAGATAAGAACTCTTAGGCTGATTGTCAGTTGCTGTGACCTGACTGCTTCCATGAGCCTGTGGAGTCTCCATGTTTCAATCTCTATTTTTTGATTATTGCTGTAAAAAGTACAATAAGACTTATTATCCCCTGAGTATCTTCCCAGTTGTTAATACCGAGTGGGTGGCTTACATCCAGAAGCTTGACGTTTTACATCTCTCCAAAAGCATCGAGCTTTAACAATATTTATTACAGTAATTTTGGATATTCAGCCTTTCTGATGTACTGTGAATCTCTTGGAATTAGTACTACTGCATGTCAATAAATTCCTCCGATGAATTCTGACAAACTGAGGACTGCTATATTAATTTGTATTTTTATTTTGGTTTTTGATGCTGATAGCCTGAATGTAGATCACTTTTTCTTGATGAATGATTTAAAAGAGGTAGAAAGTAAATTTATCTGAAATTTTCCTGAAGAGTCAAAAGACAGTTCATCACAATTTCAACTGGCTGCCAAAACTAGGGAATCTAAAATTCTTGGTGGCTCTTCTGACATACATTGCAGCCCTGCAGTACTTGCTCTGTGCCTGGTATCTCTGCAGTTTCCTTCCAACTCATTAACTAGTAACTACATGGCTGAAGAAAAACCATGACCTGAAAGGATTCACTCTTTTCCAAATATCTCCTTACCCAGACTGCTGACTGTGTGACCCTGTAGCCATGAGACAGTCACAGAGAGACCTCCCTGCTCCCTACCCTGGAACAGAAAGTCATAAGTGATGCTGAGGTGCCTTTCAGAAAGCTGTCAGTGCTGCAGGAGATCCTTTTCAGAGACTTTATTAAGATACTTTCCAAGTTCCACTTTCTTTTATTTTTTAAAAAAATAAAACATAAGTTTTGGTGGTTTATATAAGACTGAAACCATGACAATACATGAAAAAACCCCAAAACAACATGCAAACAAAACAAAACATACAAACAAACACCCCCCTCCCAAACTAGTGCTTCTGTCTATGTATTCATTTTTCAAAGCACAGTCATAACTAAACCCTTTGAAATGCTTCTGTGGCATATGCCATTTTCTTGTCTGGAATACTATATTTTTTTCTGGTCAACCCTTTTCACTTTGTCATAATGGCTTTGAAAAAAGAAAAAAATCAAAAAGTTCATTTCTTTTTGGAAAAAAAGTAACATACAAAAAAGCACATCCAGACATGGTTAAAAAAAAAAATCACAAAAGAGAAGAGATCTCCCTTGTTTTCAAACAATCCTTCATATATCTTAGACCTTCTTCCCCCACTATTCACCTTCTTGTAAAAGGATGGGCATTCACAGTTATTCATAGTAAACTGCAGAGAAGAAAACACCACAGCAGGACTGATAAAAGAGGTAAGAAGATTGAAAAAGAAAAGGAAAACAAAAATGAAGTAGATGCATTTTAAAAGGTCCTGAAGAATATTTCATTGGCTTTCAGGCAAGGAAGGGCAGATGGGAAGGAGTTTTACATTGGCGGATGTGTGTCACACCTTCCTCCCTAAAAAAGTGGATATCCTCAAAGAGAAATGATAACGTGCAAGAAAAAAGTTATGATACCAGACTGCAGTTAAAACTAATGACCCACCAAGGCCTTTAAAAAGAGAATTACATCCCTCTGACTGCATCAGTTCAAGTCTGGATTGTGTATTAGCTAAAAGACATTCCATTATATATCAGGCATTATCAGGGAAGAGTGTGAAAAAATCTATTTATTTATATAATGCAGCATTGAATAGAGATAATTATTTTTAAAGGGTGATACATTTGGTTCACTGTAGTTTAACTTTAACAGTATACTGCTGCTGCTAACATATAGTAGGAAACAATCTCATGGAGTTTCAATTAGTATACTAAAGCTTACATTAACAGCATTATTCACTCACAGCTCCTGCTTTTTATTAGTTGTGCCATGTTCTTTGTGAAGACATCAAGTGAAGTCAGCAAGTGTATGGGTCAAATGTTTCTAATTTTTCTTAAATGCTCTTCAAAAATCTCAATGAAATAGTTTGCCAATGGCACTTATCAATATAGATGTGAGGCTTGAAATTCCCTTTGAAAAGGAGTGGGCTAAAAAAACATTAGCTGATGTTTTTATGGCTGGATGCTGCAGTCCTGTGGTGCAAGCTTCTTATGAAAGGGAAATAACTGCATATGAATGAAAGAATCAACCCTGAGATAATCACAGGACTGAAAATACAAAAATATTTGCAGTGAACAGTTAAGAGTATGGGAGGGCATACCAACCACCCAACCAGTGCTGATATGACTGTCATACACCTTATTGTGGGGGGAAAGCATTAAATCACACTGCAACATGCTACACATGGGGCAGCCTGCTGCTTCATGAATCCCAGCTACCTACAGCCAGACCTGCCTCTGCAATAGCTGACTTCCTCAGCTTCAGAATGCCCCTCTGTAATTGGTCACTATCTGCCAGAAGCTGGGGCTGGCTATGACTCAGTCCCTGATTGAGTGTATTGTGTCACTCACTAGAGGAGAGACAACCACTTGCATGTGTGGACAGATAGTTGATATCTGCCAAGTCCAAAGGGATTTCTCTGCAGCTTTCCAGCATCAAAAGGATGACAATTTTACAATTTGAATTCTTAAGTTTTTGAGATTAAAAGCAGACAGAAGGAAAACTGGGCCTAAGACCACTAGAATGGTACAATTTTCTTTTCCTCACAGGGTTTATTTAAGCAAGGACACTGATTATCAGTTCTTCATCACTTAGCGCAGTTTGGTTTGTTCCTGAAAACATTAAAACTTTACTAAGCTAAATCTGATCTAACTGTTCCTCCATGAAAATTAATTGCAATTTGAATTTGGTCTAGAGTAACTTCATAAGGTATAATCATGCTATGGGTATGGCCTAGAAAGTATTACCCTGCTTTCTTGTTTTTCCAAAGGGACTCAAAAACCTTGGAATCCTTCTGGTGTTTTCTAAACTCTGATATCCTTGTTAGATCACTATGTAGTATGTGCTCTTTTTAAGGCTGTTAATTACACTAAAACAAGTCAATGTGTTGCACCAGCTGCTGGAAAAAATGACAAAACTCCACAAAAAAAGGAGTGACTTCAGTTGGATCTTGATCAATATTTTCCCCTTAATGGGGAAACATTCCAAGTTATGATTTGGTAACTTTGCATGTTTTGAAAAGCAATGTTAGATGCACCAGTATTCCACAACCATTATTCCTTTTCTTTTTAAAATGAGATTTTGAAAGGAAAGAAGCTCAGTGGTCTCTTGACTCATCCATTGCAACGGTTGAATGGGTTTCTCCAGGTCCAGGGGCTTAGACTGTTACCTAGAGGGGTGTGCTCCCCCCGCTGTTCTCCACCATCTGGCCCCCAGAGAGCCCACAAGGACCCACACAGAGACCACAGGAGAGGGACGAGAGAGAAAGTTTATTGCTCAAGGGTGGGGGTTTATATGGGTTTTAGAGGAATCCTAAATCTATCAATGGTATGTAAAGGGGATTTGGCTTTGTGCCAATAGAAATAAAGGGTTTGCAACCAATGGAAAGGGGTAGATGACATTGAATCAGAACACTTTTCTTAACTTCCTTCCAGATCACTCTCAGGAGTGAGATAACAGTTACCTCAAGGGATTTTGGGAAGGAGAAGCAGTGACTTAGCAAAAAGAACAATAGAAACCATTTTATACATTTAAACAACACTAGAAACCTCAGTTTTTAGGGCATTAGAGTTAGCTTCTTCATTTTCTTCACAAGTCCGCTTCTGACAGGACTTTTTCCATTCCAGATATTGTAAGCCGAACGCTACCATCAATTAGTCTTCTGTGAAATGAACTGCTTTTGTGTCAGGAACAAATTCTGATGACAAGTTTTCTGGATAGTCTGAGCTACCATAACCTGTCTTCTCAATACTGAACCTCCATGTTGCAGTGTTAAGGAAATACAAATCTATTTCTGAGATGAATGTTTAAGATACTGCAACACAGATATGAAGCATAACTGTAAAGGAAGAGATTAAAGAAGAGAGATTTGTATTAGAGGCTTAACTCAGGAAAGGCATTTATCACTGAGCTGGAAAAGGAGAGAATCTGAGATCACAACCTTTGTTAACAGAAGCATCCCTGATACTATTCCTACAAAGCAAAAATTATTCTGATTTTGTTCTCTCTCTCTCTCACTAGTGATGACAGAAGCACATTAGCTTTTAGTTTCATAACACTTAGTCTATAAACTGTCAGATAATGATTATTTTTTTCAATCTTTGTAATACATATGTGTCTTGGGAATCTGTTTATGTAACAATCTTTTTTTTTTTCTTGTACATATTGCATAATCATGAAAAGGACTGGTGGGGTTTAACCCAGTTGATAGGGAAGCCTCACACAGCCACTTACTCATTGCTGGAGGGGGAGGGAATCAGAAGAGTAAAAGTGAGAAAACTCATGGGCTGAGATAAAGACAGTTTAATATGTAAAGCAAAAACCATGCACACAAGCAAAGCAAAACAATGAATTCATTCATCACTTCTTATGGGCAGGCAGGTGTTCAGCCATCCCCGGGAAAGTAGAGCTCCATCAAACATAACAGGTAAGGGGGAAGACAAACACCACCACACCAAACGTCTCCCCCTTCCTCCTTCTTCCCCAGCTTTATATGGTGAGCATAACATCACATGGTATGGAGGCAGAACAGGTCTTGGCTCTGTGTGAGTTCTATTGAGCAGTACTGAAAAAACCCTTGAATTATCAACACTATTTTCACCACAAATTGAAGACGCAGTCCTGTAGTAGTTACTGTGGAGTAAACTATCTCTATCTCAGACAAATTCAGCACAAATGTACAATGCAAACAAAATATTTCAGTCTAGAGAACATGCTTATATGAATTTCTGTGAGTGGAAATAATTCTCTAGAGGGGGATAGACCATGCAATAAAAAATTTGAAGCTCAGATTTAGTGTCAGGTTTAGTGTTGCATCAAAAATACCAAAATTCAAGCTCAGCTGGGATTCAGGTTCCAGATCATTAATAAAAAGCTGCTGGTGGATGGACTGCATCCAACAAAATATGTTTGTTTGAAGCTATGATTGAATCAAACTAGCTGTCAGTGAACCTGACTTATTTGGTTTACAATCAAATCAAACAAAAGCCCCATTCCAGCAAATGGTTTTGTTTCAGAAAATCTTGTTTTCCTTAAATCATGTTTTAAGGAAAACCATTTTCCTTAAGTAGAAAGATGTAATGTTTTTTTCTTCCCCTCCTCCCCTTTCTTTTTTTACTGTACAAAAACTTCATTAGCCAAGCTCCATTCACTTTCCACATCTAATTTTGGTTTATTAATGACTAGGTATTGAGCACAAAATCAGACAACCCTATGAAGCACAGAGATGAGAAGATAATGTGCACTTTTGTTGAACAGGGATTATATTTTCAAAGATTATGGTGAAAAAACCACAGCCATCCAGACTGAGCTGTACATACTGCTGTAAAAATAAACTAAACACAGTGGTACACTCTTCCTCTCACCAGTAAAACCTGCTGTCCTAAGTGAAGAAATGAATACCATCCATGGCTAATAGGAAATTGTCATCAGTGTTAACTTTGGCAAACTAAGCTTATCACATCTTCATTATATCCGGATTTCAATAGCAGAGATCAACATCAAGGGATTGTTTGAATACATTGACTTGTATCATAAATAACTCCAAATAGTCCCATAAATCAATGAAAAAGTGTAGCTCACTAAGTAAATTCTTATAGAGAATGTGAAAGGAGAGAAGAATACCTTCCAATGACTATACTGCTATATTTGCAGCATAGCCATCAAAAAAGGAGAAGGCAATCTCGCATAAGGCATTTTGTGTCCTTTGATACGTGCTGTAATCAGCTCGGGTCATGCAAAACACACAAGGGTTGCATAAGAGTATGAAGGGTAGAGAAATTGTATTAAAAATGGAGGAAAAAAAGAAAAAAGTTTGGTTGGTTGGGTTTTGTTTTGTTGGTTTGGTTTTTTTTCAGCTAAACATTCTTTGCTGTATTTGATGTTAGTGTGCCTTTCAACAGTAAGGCTCCTGTAATCAGCCAGATTTGGGAACACTGTGTGATCCAGCTTAGCCATGTTTTAAGATACTTCATGCATTTTGGTGCACAACAATTTCAGACCATTAGCTCCCACTTCTTCTTATTAAAATAACATCACTCATCATCTCTGGGGAATAAACAGACCAGTGCTTAAATATGTTAAAAAAACCCCTTTGATTTACAAGAGTTACAGGACTGGGCTCATGACTTCTAGTCAGACAGTCTGTCTCCAAGGTACAAGAGGGCAGCTTAATGCAGCAAATGCCATCCTAGGTATTGGAAGGATGATGGCTGAGCTTCCTTAGAGCCAACTGATTTGCTGTAAAGTCCAGTTCTGTTTCCCTTGGCCCTTACCATAACCCTAGAGGCTTTGGGAATTCTTCTTCATAGTACTTAGTGATCAGAAAATAAAAAAGTAAGTCTGACATGGATTAGAACTGAATAAATGTAAGACCTAAATCAATACAAGCAGAATTTCATTTCCACCGTTTTGACTAAGGAAACTTCCTAGGTGTCTTGGAACTACTAATACAAATTAACCCATTGCCTTTTCCTGCTCATAATGAAACAGTAAAATAGCAAAATAGTCATGTAATGTAAAAATATTATCAAGAACTTCTCAAAGATAATCGAAAGATAATATAAGTGATAAAATGAAGCGGGGGCGGGGGGGGAGGTACTTAGCCTTATTAATTGGTGGCTTTTCTGTACAATGCAACCCCTGTGGACAAGCAATTGCACATCACAGTTAGGAAACATAGAATTCCTTCCATTGTTATTCACACGTTACCCCTAATTCATACAATAAAAAAGGCTCTTGCTTAAGAACAGTGATGGACTTTCTTTTCTTCTTATTTGAGATAAGTAGAGGGTAATGGTAGAGAATGCTGTTAACAGCTTCATTCTGGAAGGAGGATGGAGGCAGAAAACCATTCAAATACTGCTGGTTCTCTAGGATCTTCCATATTTTCTCTTGGCTTGTTCTCTTTTTCGTATTCGATCTCTGCTTCTGCTTTAGATATCACTTCCCAAACAGTCATCTCCAGGCTAGATTTATCACACAGTTTACAGCATCTGTATTGTCACTTCTATCATGGTCCTCTGGCACCCCTGAGGAGGTGTGTTCACTTGAGAAATGGGAGTATTACTTGGTACTGTCATCAGATCTGATTGAACTGGGCCAGTCTGAGAAGTCAAATTCATATGAACAGATCAGTAAAGGTAAATCAGCCTTGAGAAAACATCTTGTGTTTCACCAGACTGACAAATGTGATAACATAGCTCCTGTGAGAAAAGGTCTAGAGGACTCTTTTCCAATTCATCTTTCTTAAGGAAAGAAGAAGAAAAAAAGAGACACACACACACACATACACACAAAAGTGGTTTAAGAAGAGGATCAAGCATCTTGACAAAAGGTGGTAGCTGAGTTTTTTCACCAAGGGTTTAAAAAACAGTTGTAAATCATTGTTAAATTATCTTTTATCCCCCCTCATCTATCATGAACAGAAAGCCTGGAGTCCAAAAGCTAACTGTGTGAACAATACAACTAATACAAGGGAGTTATATTCCTACTGCAGGGAATTGTGTAGTCTGAAATCAAGTTCCCCAAATACGGTTTGGGCACTTATCATTAAGAGAGCTCCTCAACATCCATTGGTTGAACAGGAGAGGGTGTCTTTCAACATATAGAAGCACCTCTTGTCTGCAACAGAGAATATTGATGCAATTTTATTTTATGAACTGCAAAACTTCTACAAAACAAAGTAAAATCAGTCAGATACTTCATATTCTCCAGGAGGCTCACAGGGCAGTGATAATTAGATCTGCTGTCCATTAAGCACTACTGTCCTCACTTCTGGATCCACTGGAGCTGGCCACACATGTTGCAAAACCAGCAATGGTAACTGGCCCTGACTTGTTGAAGTGACCAAGTTCAGGAAAAAAAATATGTTCTTGTAGGAAATCACACTTCCTGAACCCCTCTCTGCAATTCTTAGGACTATTTACTACCAGTGGAGATATCAGATGATATTCCAGTCTTAAGAGCAAAGTGTGTTGAGGTTTTATTTTGGAATTATACAGTTTTCGGAAGTGAGAAAATGAAAAGGTTTGCTACTTTGGCTGAGGTGTCCATTCCATAGTGAGCAGCATCTTCTGGTCTCTGATTTGAAGTTGCTACGTGCAGTGTCACCAATGGTTCTGGTGAATATCTAGTGTCACTGAAGCTCATAACCTGTGGGGAAGGCTGAGGGAACTGAGCACATTACATTGGAGAAAGGAAGATTTGGGGGGAAGGTAACAACAGTCTGCCAGTACATTCAAGAGAAACAACCAGGCTCTTTAGTGAGGTACACAGGAGAAGATTGAGAGAGAATGATTATTAATTAACACAGTGTTAACTGGGACTAGATAGAATGAAGACAATTACTATGAGGACAATTAAGCACTGGAACAAGGCTATGTTGTTGTAGGATCTCTCTCCTTGGAGGTTTACAAATCTATCTGCATGAACCCTTAAGCAACCTAATCTGAACTCAGTATTGGTTCTGCTTTGAGCAAGGAGTTGGACTAGAAACCTCATGAGGTCCTTTCCAGCCTTTCCATATATTATATGCCCAGATTTCCTCACCTTGTCATAGGAGTTTTTAAAAAACCTGAGAAAGGTCACAGAAGCAGTTCTGCTGGAGAATTGCATCTTACAGAGTTGTTTCCTTGGGGCTGAAGCCCGTCCGGACATTGGTGTATTTTTCTTTATGTAATATTTTTATAGTTACTTCTAAGTTAGACACATAAAATGT
Organism: Sakesphorus luctuosus; assembly: GCA_013396695.1. Taxonomy (NCBI): domain Eukaryota; kingdom Metazoa; phylum Chordata; class Aves; order Passeriformes; family Thamnophilidae; genus Sakesphorus; species Sakesphorus luctuosus. The sequence goes on from VWZD01008524.1 coordinate 29,356, forward strand.
TAGGCTTAAGCTTATAGGATAGAAGCTGTGCTCAACTCTAGATAGTATTAAGATTTTGGTCTTGACTATCTGCTTTGGGCCTGCAAAATAATATTTGCTTATTAGAGTAGTTTGTTTTGAGTGACTAAATTTCTTTGAAAATAGTCTAGTTCAGATTGTGGAAGGATAAGGTCATCAATTCACAGCAAGCATTTTTGACATTCATTATTCTTTTGGTTTTGTCTGACTAAAAAACCACTCACACAAAGACTAATGAGAGTCAGGATGGAGGCACAAACTATTTTCATCCTCTTTCTAAGTCCTCTGTTTCCATTAGGTTTCTTTTTCCTTTCTTTTTAATTCTTGCTTTGTCAACAAGGTTTTAGCAAGGTCATACAGTTTCCAGTATTCTTCTTTGTAGCAGTTTGAAGGGTGGTCAACAGAGTTCATTTCTCAGAGAGAAAATTAGGCAGTTTTCACACCTGAGCATGATACTCCTGATGTCCTGTGTTTACAGTTGTTTTCCAGGGGTTGGGAAATGTGCATTTATTCATGAATGCACAGTACACCTGCAACTCCACCATTTCCTATTTGAAGAAATGATCAATTAACCGAAGTGATGTACAAATGGAAGGTTAAATATCATGAAATGATGGGTGAACCAGAAAAGATAATTTTTTCTGACCACAATTAAAGTAGTGATTCCATATTCCTTTTGTAATATAATTTTCTAGGTGATGTGATTTATTAAGCTCTCCATTTTGAAATCCAGGACTGACAGATTTTCATGGTGTTTTCAAGTGCAATTGGTTCTCTGATTATGCTGCCCTATTTTTAGGTCAAAATTTTAAGTAAACATTCTGCCCAGGTTTTTTCCATCCTAATTTACNGTCATTTTTACCAAACAATTCTAGTATCACTTCTCCTACCTGAGCTCCAGCAGCACACTTAGGCACTCCTCTTTTATTTTTATAAATCTTCTTCAAAAGTCTTTCCTGACACATTGACATCTTCTTCTTAGCATGAAAGTCTTAGGCATTTGAAATTCATAGCATTTTGTTAGCAGTGATTTTTCAGGAATCTCTTCCCTGTTGTTGTCTCCAGCTACACATCTCGAATACTTTTGTATAGCCACGGTAGTTTAAGGTACAATCAGTAAGTGCAGATTAGGCACAAAAGTCTGGAGTTTTTTCTGTTATTATTCATACTTAACTAACTTCTAGCTCCATTATGGAATGTGAAGGGTATGCTCACTATGCTACAGGTGGACTAAACACTCGTACAGTGGAGGACAAGATGGATGGTGGTTTTTCCCTGCTTTATTGATGAAGGACAATGCAGACACAAATTTTATAGACACAATGCAGGTTGTTCTATTTATTCTGGGGGTACTGTCAACAGTTAAGGTGAGGATGAAGCACATCCTTCTGTGAGTATATGTACTCACATGTTCTTACAGAAGAAATTCTTCCTGGTGCTCAGAGTCTGTGAGTTCTATCTAAAAATGAAATAGTATTCTTCTAATCCTTGTATGTACAGAATTTACACTTTTCTGCTAAGTAGAATATGATCTCAACTTATGGATTCTTGTTCATTGCTTCTTCCCTTTGATTTCATAGGTAGCACATCCTTCTGTTCTGATTCAGACTGGATTTCATTTTGTGACTGAAAGCTGCCTCTAAGAACTACACAAAGTGTACACAAAATTCGACCTACTAAGGTTTAAAGAATCAGTGTTCCAAAAGTTGAAAGACTAAGGCAAATGGCACACAGCAGTGGCAGAGGAGGGGCTTGTTCATAGGGAGATTTTTTGGAAGGTTTGATAGGCAAGTCTGGTAGACACAGTTGTACAGAACATACATGTTCTCAGAAGAGATGAAATACTGATGCATGGATAGAAAACCCACAAGCAAACACTACCATTTAAAGTGGAAGCACTGGCAGACAAATAACATACAAAAGATACAAAGCTTTAAACCACATTGACCAATAGCACACCCCTCCAGGGTACAGCAAAGGGAAATGTACAGCTACAGATTACAATCAAGATGAAGATGGTTATCCAAAACCAACCATTTAGCAATACACTACATATTCAGAACTCAGACTGTTGAAATAGAAGGTGTATAAAGGACACCAGATTTCATTTCTACTGATTCTCATTATGAGATGGAAAAAAACAAAAAAAGAAATATGTAAGAGAACAATTAAAAATACCTGGAATAAGACGAAGCAGAGAGCCATTACCCCAGTGAGGAATAGCAAAGCCTTTTTTATACTATATGAACCCATATTACAAGATTTGTTGCTGTTATGTGCAGCTTAACCAGTTGCAACCAGAGGCTCATTTGAGGTATAGACGAGCAAACATAACAGCACATTA
>VWZD01008524.1:31783-49782 GCA_013396695.1 Sakesphorus luctuosus
TTTCTCTCTTATTTTCTGTAAATTCTTGTCAGGTAGGTCAGATGGAATTGTTATCTATGAAACTGCCAAATTTTGTTGGGAACCTTTATGTGATTGTGTTCTGCTGGAAATATTGACTTGAAATCCTACAATGTCATAACAAGCTGCATTTAGAATTAATACCAAATTTGCCTATGTTTTAAGTTGGAGAAATCCTTCTTCTTTAACCTTTTATATNTTCTAGCTCCATTATGGAATGTGAAGGGTATGCTCACTATGCTACAGGTGGACTAAACACTCGTACAGTGGAGGACAAGATGGATGGTGGTTTTTCCCTGCTTTATTGATGAAGGACAATGCAGACACAAATTTTATAGACACAATGCAGGTTGTTCTATTTATTCTGGGGGTACTGTCAACAGTTAAGGTGAGGATGAAGCACATCCTTCTGTGAGTATATGTACTCACATGTTCTTACAGAAGAAATTCTTCCTGGTGCTCAGAGTCTGTGAGTTCTATCTAAAAATGAAATAGTATTCTTCTAATCCTTGTATGTACAGAATTTACACTTTTCTGCTAAGTAGAATATGATCTCAACTTATGGATTCTTGTTCATTGCTTCTTCCCTTTGATTTCATAGGTAGCACATCCTTCTGTTCTGATTCAGACTGGATTTCATTTTGTGACTGAAAGCTGCCTCTAAGAACTACACAAAGTGTACACAAAATTCGACCTACTAAGGTTTAAAGAATCAGTGTTCCAAAAGTTGAAAGACTAAGGCAAATGGCACACAGCAGTGGCAGAGGAGGGGCTTGTTCATAGGGAGATTTTTTGGAAGGTTTGATAGGCAAGTCTGGTAGACACAGTTGTACAGAACATACATGTTCTCAGAAGAGATGAAATACTGATGCATGGATAGAAAACCCACAAGCAAACACTACCATTTAAAGTGGAAGCACTGGCAGACAAATAACATACAAAAGATACAAAGCTTTAAACCACATTGACCAATAGCACACCCCTCCAGGGTACAGCAAAGGGAAATGTACAGCTACAGATTACAATCAAGATGAAGATGGTTATCCAAAACCAACCATTTAGCAATACACTACATATTCAGAACTCAGACTGTTGAAATAGAAGGTGTATAAAGGACACCAGATTTCATTTCTACTGATTCTCATTATGAGATGGAAAAAAACAAAAAAAGAAATATGTAAGAGAACAATTAAAAATACCTGGAATAAGACGAAGCAGAGAGCCATTACCCCAGTGAGGAATAGCAAAGCCTTTTTTATACTATATGAACCCATATTACAAGATTTGTTGCTGTTATGTGCAGCATAACCAGTTGCAACCAGAGGCTCATTTGAGGTATAGACGAGCAAACATAACAGCACATTATACTGTTTGACAGCTGGTCATCCTCAGGCAGATATGGCTAGGGGTAGTGCAGCTTGAAACATCCTTCCAGTTATGTCTTTTTATTTTTAGCAGTGTAAGACAGTTCATTTTATGATTTTAATCAAAGAGAACAGGCTGCGATGAGCAAGGCAATCATTCCATCTAAGTTACTGTATCGCTTAATAAAATTGACATCATCTTTTCAGCTTCTCAGTTTAGATTCCCCTTCTGACCCCCAAACATATGGCATGAAAACAAACAAGTTCTTATCTGTAAAGATGATAAAACTTATACATATGCTAGGAGTATTTAATTGCTTTTCCCTCTTTTAAAGCTGTTGGCCATTTTTTAAGTGTTGTTCACTTTTGGTGGGCTCCCGAGGGTCTGCTGTAACAGTGTTATTAACAGGCAAGTACCACCAGGTAACCCTGGCATCAAGCTATACTGTCTTGAACTTAACAGGAGATATTCCCATATACACTCCCAAAATGAGAGAAAAAAAAACCACACTTATAGAAATTTACATCATGAAATATGATAAAGATTGAAAACAATGAGAATTTTTTTTTCTCTAAGTGAAAGGTTTTTTTAATCCATCTCAAGACTTTCATGGAAGAAAGCTCTACTCAAACAACTTCAGATTTGTTTGCATGCTTGCTTTTACTAGAGCTTTTAACATGCATGATAGAGCAATCAGATAAAACTTACTAGAAACATCTGATGCCTCACTGATGCACCTTGGGGAAAGAGAGAATTTCCATGCTTGGAATTCTCCTCTTTAACAAATGAAAGCACTAAAATTGATAGACTGTAGGTTCAAAAGAAAATGTGGAAATGAATTATCAATCAACAATTTGAGAGCATTAGATAAAGACAATAGCAACCTAACAGAAGCCAGGGACTTGAAAGAAAGAGCTATTTGCAAACAAACAGTTGCAAACACTGCAATGCTGTGTCACACACACGTGCTTTCTTTTCTCCAGGGATCTCTTCCAGGCAATGATATCCATCAGGTTTTGCACATAGCTAGAAACAAAATTTCTTACAAAAGACAGAATTTCCCTAGCAAGGCTTTTCCCCAAAACATATTTGAAAGAAGTAATTTAGTAGGGCATTATCAATGCAAAGTTAAAAATGCCTACCAGGAGTACTAGATATATAGAGACCACACTTTTATACAAAAAAAAAAGAGTTTCAAGAACCCAACAGAGCATCCTTCCCATGACACAGTTATACTTCGGGCAGGGAGATGTTCTGTTCTTCTAATGAAATGTCTATGTGTCTTTTGTAAGACGTTTTTCTGGCCTTTGACCTGTGGAGGAGGGAGAATACAAAAAACAAACAAAACAAACAAAAAAAACCCCCCACACAACACTTTCCCTCTTTTCCTAACCCTAGTTCAAGTTACTATTGCTACCTTTCAAACCAAAAACTTCTGAAATTTGTCTTTGAAGTACAATTGGCTTGACTTTCAAAGGACTGGACTGCTCCAGAACTAGGTGCCAGCACTAAATTTTAAGGTTTTTAACTAGCTAGACAGAAGTAAAGTAGACATCTCTCTCTTCACATGACAGAACCTGAATGCTGAATAAATCTGCCTACCAAGTGTTCAAAGCTTTGCCCTAACCTTTTAGTCTTCAGCTACAGAGAATACACTGCCTTTTCAAATAAGAACTAGAGTTGCCTATCCAACTCCCTTCTTCCTGAAAAACTTGCTATAAAAGGCATCTTGAAAAAAGATCTAGCAGGCAGCAATGCTTCCCCCTCACTCTTGTAAGCCTATAAAGTAATTATTTAGTAAATGACATCTGATCCAGGCTTCAATATCTGCGGCATGAACCTGCAGCAGCTGATCTACTCCAGATGGAGAACTGTGCAAGCAGGCACAGACCTATCCCTTCCCACCTGGTTTGTTAGAAGTGTTTGTACAGAAGTGGTCTAAACTGACAGTAGTGCGAATAACAACTACTTTTGATAAGTGAAAAAAGGCTCTGACTTTCCTAGAGCCATAGAAATCATGTCACAATCTTGTAGCCCTAAAACACATTTTAGTGAGGGTCCCTGAAATAATCCTACCTGCTCAGATTTGGGTGCATACCCTGACTGCATTCTGATCTCGTACCAGGGAAACATATTGCTATGTATAAACTCTTCTTTTCCTGTCTGATACTTTGGTTTTCACTGGAGGGATCAGAAAGGAAGAACAACAAGGTCCATACAAGTTCCCTAACAGAAAGGTAAGAACCAGGGCATGCTGTAGACTAGTTTCTGAGAAATCTAAAGCTGTTGGCTTGTGCGCTGAGAAGAGGCGGATCTCAGACAAAATGCTAAGTTTAAACTTTCTACTGAGTGGTAATGTCACTTTCCAAACATTTTTTTAGTGGCTGCTTTAAGTCTTTGCAGGCATGGTACTCAAAATTCAGATTTCTTTTTGTTTGTTTTTGCAGTGCAGGTCCCTTTCATGGCTCTATGTAGTAAGCCAAAAAGAGACTGTGGCCAATGTCTATAATAAAAGTTATCAACAAAAGCTGGATAGTTTAATGGATATGAAACCTGGTCCACACATCAGAAGTAACGTTAACAAAAAGAGTACCTGGGCCTTTGTCCGGGTATTTTATTATGTTATGGAAAGATCCTATTCTAACTGGTGCTTCCAGTTTCAATGTGTTAAATACTGATCTTGTTTCAGAGCATTTTATGAGTTTATTAATGGTTATGGATTGTCATCAAGGAAATGAGAAGCATGAAGAGAAACAAAACCTAAAAATATGGGCCAGTGAAGAGCAGAATAGGTAAAACACTTCCTTGTGTGCACAGTTGTTAACAAGAAGAATGCAGTCATTGCCTGGGGGAAAACACAATTCCCAGTACTCCTTTTCCAGCAGTTGAGACAAAACACCTTTTAGTTTCTATACTGATGCTTCCCTTGTACCTGAACTTAAGAGTCCTCTGGTCATCTGTACTACCTTTTCCCAAAGACACATGATCCTTTTCCATATGCCATCAGCTTCACTGGCTCAGGGAACAATGCACCTGGCCATTTCCTCAACACACCATAGTTAAAGTGGGTGTTTTTCAGGTTAGCGTAAGACAGGAAGGATAAAAGATTTGAGAGATTCTGCCACTTTTCTCACTCAGTGTCTTGAGGAATAACTGGAAGAAACACGTACTTCACCTTTAGTCCAGCAGGACTTTCCTCAGCGAATGCCTGGGCTTGTCCATCACATAAACCCAAAGATACTGATAATACTGAACCATGTTCCTCTGTGACACAGCCTCTCTCCAGCAGAAGGTGGTCTACAGATCTGCAGCACTCATTTCCAGATCCCCCCAGCCTGCAGCAAGGTAGGGAATGTCTCAAGCCCATAGTATAAAGGGCACAGCAGTTTCCCCCAAGGTGTTGCAAATCAACCCAATGGAGAACTGAACTGATCCCACAGAAGAGCCAGTTTGCTGTCTAATCTCTGAATAGATGCAAGGTCCCCAGACTTTCCAGAATAAAAAAGCAAAAAGTAGGGCGAGATAATCTGCATGCATATATATGGTCAGGAACTAGGGCCCATGTTTCTCTAATCTTGTCAAAACTGAGGTGGGCTCTAGGATTCCTGGTAGAATTTCAGACTAATGCCAAATATAGTAACTTAATTCCAGGAGTAATGAGTACTGTGAATTGTGCATTAGCAGTCAGTGCAAGCTGCTTAGAACAGATTTACCAGCCAAATCTGGTTTAGTCAGTTTTAGGTAACGTGCATTTAAAGTAGCCAGGAGGGAAGTAGAAAGTATACGTTCAAAAAACAGGAGAACTACTGTGGAAAATAGCCAAGAAAAAAGTTTCCAGCAAGGCTTAACCAGCAATTCAATCTGCAAACTCTGATGATTTGCTTTGGAAACTGGAAGAATCTGTATTTTCCAGCAATGCTGTATGTGCATTTGTGTTCTCACTCAAACTTTCTATGGTTTTATTTAAACATCTCAGGAAGAAACACCACTTGTACTTTTCAATAAGTGTGTTTCTGGTGTAACTGGCACAGATACTTCGGGTTTTGATGACTTTAGATGGACATAAAGGAAGGCTCTGGAGGTTTTGAAAGAGGATGATTTAAGTATTTACCTACTCATTTCTCAGAATTAGGGTTAAGATTTCTTGAAAATGTCACAATGTTGGGAAGTGATGGTGTATCATCTGGATCCATAACAACAAGCAAGTGCTCATCAGAAAATCACTACAGTCACCATACTCTTCACCTTCACAGCTGGTTCATTGCACCAGCTCAGGCAAGGAGGATTTGCCCTTGGCAAAATATCTTGAGTGCTCCTGATTACTTTCCTGCCATTCACATACCTGGAAATGAACTCCAAGAGAATGCTTTCTCCAAGGACTAAAGAGAGACTTACTGCCCTCCTTGATCTTAATTCCTTTTCCAATTTAAAGGAAAAGCTTCAGCTGAACAAAAAAAGGACATTCCAAGATTGTGCTAGATGGTTGAGAGATAACAAGCCTACTTCAGCCTTCTGGTCCCAAGAGTTCGTCAAACACAATCAATCCAATAATATCAGCCTCCGCTGGATTTCCAAACCTATTGAAACATATGAGGTTCACAGGCAGGTCACATATTTCATTCCCTTCACACCATTTTTAAACTGGTGATTTCTGTACTTTTCAGATCTGTTGCTTTAGGCAGTTCAGCCATGTAGATGATATTTTCAATGATGACATCACAAACTTGGCTGCTACTGATGGTCTCAGCATGAAGAGCAGTTTGGAAATACTGTTTTATACTCCAAGCAATCAACTTAAGACAGAGCTATTTTCTTTTATTTTACCCTATTGCTTCTTGTTATTGATGATATACTGGAAACTTGAGTATGTGCCATTTTGAGTTGATACTCTTCAAATTTGGTCCTTTATTATAATTTTCTAATTATTTATTTAAATTGTTTCAGGGAATAATCTAAAACAGAATCAAAGTTCCATCAGAATGTAGGTTTCACTTTCTTGAAATAAAAGTATGAAAAAAAAATCTACCATAAAAATCCTTCCTATGGTAAACCCCTGACTGGTCAGAAATATCATTGGTGTTCTCTAAAATAATATTTGACAGACATGTTCCTGTTGGTTTGGTACCAACATTTAAAATATCTATGAATAATAAAGCAATACAAATAATAGAATTTAGAGGCATCACTCTACTTCATATGGCTGAAAACAGGTCTGGATAAAAAAATACAGTGTGCAGAGCAAGCATATATTATACATTTTAGAAACTTCCAAAAGTTAACTTTTAAAAACCCTTTCACACTTACACATGTTCTGAAAATCCAGATTCTGGAAATACAGATATTCTGCTTATATTATTTTCAAAAACCCTTTAAAAGCATAGTGTGAAACCAAATTTTCATTGTTTATGTATTATGTTTCTGTGTGTTGCAGAAGGTGATTGTTTAAGACCATGACAAATATTTGCCATAAAGGCATCATTTTAATCCAAACAAATAAGAAGCAATCTGTCTCTGTTGCCAAGTCTGGAAGAAGTAGTCTAAACATTCTCAAAGCATTAATAAATATATTTATGTTGTTAAATGTGTATATATTCTGGTATTACAATGTCAATATTAACACCTGATCAATAATCTTACCCCTTCTTTTTTTTTTCTTTGTTACAAACTGTGTATAATCTCATCTGCTTCATCAAGGATTCTCAATAAGCTACCTTGCAAAGCAGAGACCACTGTTGTTAATAATACTTTCCTGGTCACTCTTCCTTCTGATCTAAATGCAGAATCTGAAAAGCAAAGCAGCGTCTACCATTGGCTCCAAAGAACACACACCAGAGAAAATGTCAAAGGCACAATGAATGGAATCAAAAAGGACAAGGAATGTATTGTCATGTGGCACAAGGCTCTGACCAGTCAGAAATCCCCGAAGAGTCAACCCAGGTTACAAAAATCTTTGTTGCTTTAAAGAGTATGGCCACCGTTTAACAGAGCTCATACTGTATTTCGGGCGGGGGGGTGGAGGGGTGGAGGAGTGGAAGCCTTGAAATTAATTTCCTTACTTTCCATTGCCTCTCCAGCATACTGGAGCCAGCACTGGGAGGAAAAATTTGGACACTGTCACACCAGAAACTTTCCCTTGCTATTTAGGAGTATGGCAGGCAGCACACAGTATGGAACTGAATTGTGTTGTTGGTCTGGGAAGTCACAAAGAGTTCTTCAGATTCTTCTCTACAATCATTTATGTCCTGTGCCTGTAAGGAAAATCCAGAAGCTTCCCCTCTGACAGACAGGTTGACAAGAGATTAAGGCAGAAAGAACTCTTTCCTAGGACTGAAGTTGCAATATTCTGTATTCTGGTGATGAAGGAAGAGACAGCAACAGTAGCAACAAGACAAATCATGCTGAATGATCCAAAAGCAATTTTTGTCGGAGAATAAGGGATTATTAGCGAGATTAATCACAAATAGATGTCAGGCTGCCCCTGATTTGGGCTCAGAACTGTGTTTATTTTTAAGTATGTGATAAATAAATCATAAGCTGAAAGATGTAATAGGATTTCCCCAAACATCTTTTGATGTTAGATACAAGCTGAAAAATAATCTTCACTTGTAAATCCATGTCACTAAGTTTATAAAAAATGTGCACTGAAACAAGAAGACTCTGATAAAAATAAGAATCATAAAAGCAAAACAAGCAAATAAAAAGACACTGTTTCTCCATACCTTTCTTCCCCTTGATCTTCAATTATCCACAAAAGTTGTCCTCATTTTGGTGCCAGTTTTACCATGTATCAGAGGGGAGTTATCAAAGGTTGAACAGAGGGAAAACAAGTCTTTTTACTGCTTTTTCATACTCAATAAATAATAAACATGAAGAAAAATTGATCAAGAAAATGATTACTGAAAGAAAAATAATAAGATGCAGATGATCAGAGGGCTGAAGCATCTCTGCTATTAAGACAGGCTGAGAGATGGTTTTGTTCAGCCTGGAGAAGAGAAGGCTCCAGGGAGATCTGAGAGCACTTTCCAGTACCTGAAGCAGAAGCGCCAAAAAGTGGAGAGGGACTTTTTACCAGGGCATGTAGTGATAGGAAAATGAGGGGTGGCTTTGAACTGAAAGTGTGTAGGTTTAGATTACACAGAAGGAAAAAATTTTTTACTGTGAGGGTGGTGAGGTACTGGAATAGGTTACCCAGTGAAGCTGTGGATGCTCCATTGGAATTGTTCAAAGCCAGGTTGGATGGAGTTTTGAGCAGCCTGGTCTACTGAAAGGTGCTCCTGCCCATAGCAGAGGGATTGGAATCTGAAAAGTGTCTTCGACAACTCAAGCCAGTCTGTGATTCTATGAAAAGCCGTGTTATTCATTTTCACTGCCACAGCCTTATCCTTCCCAAACCTTCCTACCTTCAAATTGGTGTTATGCTGTGACGTGAGTGGGTCCATTGTCACATTACCCTAAGGCAGGACTCTTAGGGGCTTGAAGGTTTTTAATGACCTTCACAAGACTTACAGATAGTACATCATTTTTCTAAGCCTGAAGGCACATTAAAACTGTATCTTTCCTTGAGTAATGAGAGTAACAAGTAGGTTCTCACAGACAATCCTCACAGCACAGAAATGTGTGGAGGCATCTGTGAGTATAGCGTATGTGCCAGCAGGTGAATGTGAGTGTATTTCTTCTGTTTTGCATTCTCCAAACTCCAGATTGGGCATGATGCCTGGTGTTGCCAGGACACAATTCCTTATAATAAGCTATGAGTCAACCTTCTCGTGCTGACAGAAAGAATCTGTGTAAATGGAAATCTCACATCCCACTTATTTCAAATCCCAATATTTCTTAACAATTATCTTAACTATGACATGCCACTGAAAGAAGGGGAGTTGTTTTGCTATTACACTTTTTTCTCTGTCAGAGGGACTAACAGATAAAGCTTTGTGTCCACTTCCTCTTTAGGAAGTTTTTCCCATCCAACATACTGTAGCTGATTTGTGACATACATGTGAGTCCAAAACAGGGAAAACATTAATGATATAAATTAACCACTTTTTTTAGAGAATGTTTACAAAATTAAAAAAACAAAAAAAAAAAACAGAGATAATTTTGGGGTTGAAAATCTTGTTTAAACCTGTAAGAAAACAAACAAGAATGAATTTAGCTAATAATAATAATTTACATATTTATGGCCATTATGCTGAACAGTACTGCCTCTTGGCACTAAAACAATCTCAAAATATCTCTTTTATTTATGTATTTATTTGCTTGTTTCAATGTTCATTTGTTTATTGATTGATTGATTGATGTGCTTGTTTCTTTGCTTGCTTGTTTTAAGATGAAGATTTCAAATTCCTTTGTAAGAAAATGAAACCCAGGGATGACAAAACTTTGCTGTTGGAAGTGTAGAACATAAACTTCACAGTATGTGCTGCACACAGCTGGCATGACAGTGTCCTTCAGAATAAGCAGGCAACCAGAAACTACAGTCTTGAACATGCTGGCACTTACCATCACACCAATTTGTCAAAGCTGGGTAGTGGTGTGTGGTTATTTTGAGCAGTTCAAACAGAAATGTTTTAGAGGCACCCCATTTTAACTTCATCCTTCAAATCTCTATCCTTTTTTTGCTCAACAACTGGGAAAATAAGGGCCCCAAACCACTAGTGATATTTTTTTAAATTTTCTTCTCAGAAGCATAATAATAAAAAAAATAATGTCAGCATGGTTAAATGTTACACCATCCAAGAAAGGAAGATATTTATTTACTGAAGACCTGTCCACCTTAATTTTGATGGTTGGGCTATTGATACTAAATTTATTTCTTTATAGTCCACTACTTGCCTGTAGATGAGCTACTTTCCCTTGTATCAGATAGTTAAAAGGTCCCACAAATCAGCTGTCATTTCAGATCTGACTGTCCATTTCCTTTTTTATTTGACAAATATCTTTTTGTTGACAGCATTTGATGTGCAGCCAGCAGGTTGAAACAGCTCCAGTTTTGCAATTATATTTCATTATTAACTCTTTGTATGCCACTGGTTTTCATTTGCTCTCCCTTCTACAGTACATATACAGGCAATGCTGGATCCACACAGTGGATTAAATACTCCAGAAAGTAGATAATGGACATCATAAACCTTTCTGAATGCAGCCTGCCTTTTTTTTTTTTTTTTTTTGCCACCCACTTTGAAGTCATCACCGTACCTGAGGCAATTTTCAATATAACTGGCTACCTTATAGTTCTTATATGCTGGCTCTTCTTTCAATTATGACAGAGAAGAGAAGGAAGTAGGTTAAAATATTTTCAGTTGAAATTAAGATTCTTACTGAAGCATTTAAACTCTTAAATAAACAAATTCATTTAAACACAGTTGCAATAAAAATGAGCCTAGGAATTAGTCATAACTAGAAGTTGGCAAGCGTTTTATACTAACAACATACAATTAGCTGCAGGGATTTAACAACAGGCTTTTGTGGGAATCATTATTGCGTTTGTTGTCTTTCTGATTAATGCTATTAACTCTTGCTTACATGTCTTCACTGATCTAATACTTCAGATTCTGCTATCTTTCCACCCTGGAAAAAATAAAAGTTGATCCTAAAGTGACCATTTTAGAGTGTGAATGTGAAGTTGGCAGAGGATCTGAGCAATAAATAGAACATGTCTTTGCTGCTGTATGTCAGATGGAGGACTGCAGGAAAATCTGATGTCATAAACCAGTTTCTGGCTTCCCACAGGCTCTGAACATGATGAGGCACATATGTCTTTAGCCAGATGCTACTTCCATTCATTGAGGTACTGAGTCAACTGTTTGGGCTGCTCCTGAGATGCAGCATTCATAGAGCTGGTGATGAAGAGTGATGGGGCTTTGCAAGAAAGATGAATCTGCCTCATTGTCTGGGATCAGCATGAAGCTCTCATAAAAGGAGCAAAAGAAACTCTTCTCTCACTTTCTCATACAGACATCAAGACTGATCTTGTGAGTATGAATATGGCACTCATCCACTAGTAGCTTGTGTTCTCATTAAAGCAAATTTGGTCGAGAATTTAAGAAGGACCAGTAGGCAATCAGCAATGATCTATGAAGAACCTGGTTTAGGCAAGTTTCACAGTCAGATCAACAATCAATACTTAATTTTATCTCTACTTTTATTTATTCTAGTCATGTTTTCACTCACTCATAAGATTAAAATTTGTACGTACAGATAAAAACATTAATTTGAAATTACTATGGGGAAAAAATAAAAAGGTGTTTGTTTGGTCTTCTGAAAATCAGCTTTATTACTTGGCAAGTCACCTCAGCAGACAGCTTTCCGTTTCAGCTAAGTGCTCCACCCTATCAATTCCAATATTTTCTTTTATATAACAAAGCAATAGAGATCATTGATTAAACATTAAAGGGATGTGTGGTAGCTCCTAGTGTTCTGAATAGATAAAAGAGCCTATGTCCACTGTTTTTTGTAAGCCACCAAGTTGCTGCAGGGAGCCCTCTGGAAGCAAGATCCCAAGCAGTGTCAAGCAGCCTTACAAAATATCAAAGATATCTGCTGCATTCTGCCTCTGTCCTTGCAGTTTGCTTGAAAACAATGAAAGGGGGAAAAACTGATTGAAAAATCCCCAGAAACCTGAGCTACTGTAGAAGGGCTTCATTTTATGTTTACAGAGAAAACAAATGATACCTACTTCCTTCTTGCCAAGGGGGAAGCTGAAGTTAGAAAAGTAGAGATCTCTTGAGGGATCTTGTTTCTTACAATCTATCCACTGAAAGTAAAATCCTCTAGGTGTCCTGATACCAAATCCAGCCAACAATGGTAAAAAGGGACTTACAGTGAGAGACTACTCTAGGTTGCAGCCATTTCCAGCCATGGCAAGATGCTGTAGCTCCCAAGGTCTACAAACGTGCGTGTTAGGGTTGTGGGTCCTGGGCTAGGATTAGAACAAACACAGCACAAAGCTGTCAGTGTGCTGAGTAACAGGCACTTACTGGACTCCCTGCAGAGCCCAGAACAGATCCCCTGTAGGTTATCTCTGTAACAGGGCACTCACTCACAGGCTCTTGGACTATACGAATTCTGCACAACATCATCTCTGCTGACATGTGCCTCTGAGCAGTCTGGCCTCAGGCAGCAGCCTGTTTCCTGGTTACAAAGAGGTGTTTGAAAGTAGCCTAACTTTGTTACCTTGAGTTCCTGTGTGTGGAAAGTCTCTTATCATACATTCAGGGACCACTGCTCTGGTCTCGCTAACCTGTTCAGAGGACAGACACAAGGAGAGGATCCCACCACTACCAGAGTAGAAAACAAGTCCATTTTGATTGACAGCATAGTTGAGGACTTTTCCTCTACACTCTTGCAAGTGTCTATGAGTTTTTTATGGCTGTACAGATTTTCTGAACTTTATTCTGTACAACTCCTTTTAAATCTAGCAGAATAGTTTCTGCAAGAAAGCTCAGCATGGACTAAACAAGTTACCCTGAATTTGCTCCACACTGTACACTGGTCACTACATCAACACAATGACACTAATACAAAGCACAAACCCGTTAAATATTTGAAGAGAATAAATGCTAAAGAATTCTGTTTATCCCTGGTAGTGTAATTTGCTCTGAAATCTTTCCAAGTTTGCACTCAATAGGATATTTATTTAAAAGGGAAGAAAAACAATAGAGGTAAGTGAAAATCCATCAAAAGGCATCATTCCTCTGCCAGGTGCAACAGAAAGGAAGATAAGACAGATAATAACAATGCTGGAACAGAATGCTGTTCGTGTTGATGGATGGGAATAGCTGACAGCTTACAGAGTCTATGAGGGCAAGCTGTTTGGTACAGTGTCAGACAAAATAAATCTACACATCCTTATTTCACCCAAACACAGCTCTATCACAAATGATAGAGTCCATCACTGTGCTTTGTGTTGATTTTTTCAACTTTGAATGTGAAGTAAGAGCACATTAAAAAAGGATATGTGGGAAGCACTGCTTCCTGAAGGAAGTGCTGCAGGAGCTGAGGTACCATACCTGAGAAACTTTGATTCCTGTTTGTCCCACTGAGACTTTTACACTACTGAGAACCCACCTATCCACAGAGATGATATTCAGCAAACTGATGGGATATAGGACTTGGCACTCTGTTTAGCGAACATATTAACTTCCCTGAAAATTATGTTAATACACTAAGGGACATGGGGAAATGAAGACAATTGTAAGGAAGAGTCCATGAAGAGAAAGTACTGAGGAATATGGTGAGAGGAAAGAGAAAATAATTTGTGGTGTTGCACAGTGAATATAAAATAATCTAGCATTGAAAGTGTTGCACTTCATTTATTGGTTGATGATTTTTGGTTTTCTTTTTTTTTTCATTTTACATTACCGTTTTATTTTATTTTATTTATCATGTGAATAAAATGAGGAAGTTCCCAGATACACAAACTCTTCAGAAATCTTAGACTTTCTACTTGGATTAGAATGACTGTGACAACATTGAATGTCATAGTTGTCAGAGAGCACTTTTCACCTGTGTGTCATAAAACACTGAATACAGGTAGAATAAAAATAATTAGGAGCAGCATCTCATACAGAGTAAATCTGAAGAAGAGAGAGGCATAGTGATTTCTCAAAGGTAATTTAACAAGGCAAGAATGAAAACAATGTGCCATAATCCCTTCTCCATCATTATATCCACTGAAGCATCCAGGGACTATGTGGCTTCTCCATTTTAAATTTTCCTTAAAATTTCAGAATTACCAGTGCAGACATATTTGTGGCATCACCTCCATGAATGTTGCATGACTTCTCCGTAGAGAACAACAACATATCTATAGAAGTCATACACACAGGAGACCCTAAGTTCTCAGAAGAGCAATTGCACTTCCATTTCCAGACTTTCTCTGTGCAGTTTGATCTCAAACAGAGTGGACAGAGCCATTTTGAACAGATTGCTGTCAATGCCTTCATACCCAACTCCACTTCCAAAGAGGATTTGAAACAGGTGATTGAGCTTGGCTGGTCAATTTGTAACTAGAGGGTGATGGGAAGGATGGGAAAATGCTGCTAAATTCCATTATTTCTTTGGCTCACTCTGCCTGTTACCTCAGGAGTCCATGTACTGGTCCACAAGAAATAGCATAAATAAGTGAGAAAAGAAAGGTAATTTCCTTTACTCTCCTCACATTTACAAGCAAAGTGGTCTTCTTTTTGGAGGGAATTTCTTAATATTTATGTTACTGTAAACTTAAGATTATATACTGCTTTTACATACCTCTATACCTCTCCTACTGCATAAATTCAGATTGCTATCTTAGGTTTGATTACTCTTAACAGAGCAGAGCTTTCTTAAAAAGAGCAAGGGAATTCGAAACAAAAGTTTGTTGGTCCTTTCTGTCACTGTCAGACTTGAAAAACATAGTCTTTTAAATGAAATCTGAATTGATCTCAATATCTTTATACTGCTATCATTTAAAAATAGATTTCTTTCAACACTTGAATTTCACTCATCAGGTAAAACTACATAAATTCTCTGTTCGTCATCAGTGATGACTTAAAAGATTATGCATTGATATAAAAATTTCTAGCAAATGCTCACAGACACTCTCTGTTCCTCAGTGCAAGACAAAACTGATGGTAATTTAAAATGTGCCAAGTATAGCTCTTATAGCCAGTGCTGGATTAGGATAAGGAAGAGCCCTTATCCCTTCTAGTGCTCCATGGTCCTAAGCTACTGTAAGCCATTTCCAGGCAATTGTGAGCCCAATCCAGCTCAGAGCCTGAGCAGCAGTCTCCACAACCATGCAAAGGGATGGTTGCTATGATGCCATTGTCAAATTCCCATATGGATTTCTGATAAATTTATTATATGTCTCTAAAGACTGCATCTTCCAGGGATTAGCACATAAAGGTAAAACCTTCAACATTACAGGTTATAAGTGGGAATTCAACTTGCAGAAGTTTTAGGTCACTTTAAAAGTCCACTCCTAAGTTACCATGAAGTCCAGGAGCTCTGGATTTCAGGCAAGTCAGATGCTCTTCATAAGGTTTATTTGCTTCCCTAGCCTTCAGTGGCACCTAGTGGAAAAGAAGCAAGTTGAAAGAAAGAACAGTTTGGAGGGGAAAAAAGCAAATATGCAATCTTTTTCCAGCTCCATCAAACAACTTCCTCCAACTCCTCTGAAGGAATAAAGATGTGGAGTAGCTACATGAAAAATAAACAAGCTGCTGATATGGGGTAGAACTAGTTTATGTTGGCAATGGGAGCCTGTTCTCTTGACAAAGTGTTGCTATTCAAAGCAAGTTCAAAAGTTAACACATGGAGGTGCAAAAAGAGCTAAATGCAGCCTGATGAAAAACCAGCAATCCTGAAAGAACAAAGGGGGTGCAAAAAGGCTGAGGAAGAGTGGGTCTGTGCTGGGGCACAACTGGAGTAATTTAGCATTTCCTATTGGAATTGCAAACAAAGTGTTGTACCTTTTTAATGAAAGCAGACATTGAGTCACCTCTATCCATTTAAAAGTCATAGTGGACAGTTTAATGAAGTATTTTTTTTGGCTTTTGTTTGTTTGTTTTGTTGTTGTTGGGGGTTTTTTTGGTGTTTTTTTTTTTTTTCTGGCCATGGCTTTGTAATTTAGTAATACAGATAAGATTATATCTTGTTCTAGGAGAACATGTGCCTTGCATTCTGGTAGCTCTGTGTCCCATTATATTATTGGGGAGTCATTTACTCCCCTTGTCATAGCTACTCTTCAGAGATAGGGCTTTAAATTACTGTGTCACTCCTCTCCACCCGTACTCCCAGCTGCTGAATTCCTGATAACCTCATGAACTTGGCACTGCCTATGTAGGGTTTATTATTTCAGGTTTTCTGTACTTCAAGAAGGATCTAAAGAAAGATGGAGAAAGACTTTTTTACAAGAATGTATAGTGACAGGACAAGGGGGAATGGTTTCAAACTGAAACAGGGCAGGTTTAGATTAGACAGTAGGAAAAATCCTTTATTTTGAGGGTGATGAGGCACTGGAACAGGTTGCCCAGAAAAGCTGTGGATATCCTAACCCTGGAAGTGTTCAAGACCTGGTTGAATGGAGGTTTGAGCAACTAGGTCTACTGGAAGGTGTCCCTGCCTGTGGCAGGGAGGTTGGAACAAGACGTTCTTTAAAGTCCCTTCCAACCCAATGCATTCTATGACTCAATGAGTCTAATTGCCTGACTTGAAGAAAAGTCCACAACCTCTTGGTCTTATAGCTTCCATGTCTTATTCACCATGGGAGAAATCTATCCTGTAAAGCTCATCTAAAAGTTGTCCCCACTGTCAGTGTCATGCCACCTGCCTTAAACCTGTTAGCTGCTGAGTTCAATGAAGGAATTTTATTTGAAAAATACACACAGTTCCCAAAATTTGCCCACTGAATTTTTAGAAGAATCCTCAGTTCCTACGAGTACATAGGAGGAAAGCTGCACACATTTTCTCAGAGGGTACTTTTACTGGTAAACTGTAGTAAGTAAGACAACTTGGCAAATGCTTAAAGGGTAGCACACAACCAAAATAAAGCATTCCACAAAGAGCTGACTTAACACATGCTAACACACGCAACTTAGCAAAATCCAACCCATCCGGTCCCAAGTTACCCAAAATAATAACAAAGGAGATTAAGAGAAGAAGAAGTAAATAAAGAGAGAGAAATAGAAGAAATATTGTATCATTCCTAGATCCAGCACAGATTCAACTACAGGTGTCTAGAAAATGGGGGGTTTGAACACTGCACCCCCCAAACTCACACACAATTGAGCTGGTCCAAGCCAATAATTAATATAATAATCTAGTGTCTCACAGTCATCTTTTCCATTTTTTTCTCAGAAGAAATGGGAAGCTTCACTGATGGCAAAGTGAATTAGACCTTCAGCTTCCATCAAACTTCTAAATATTAGTATAATTTTACTGTTTCACTCTGTAGCTTCACTGGGGTCTTTGAGGAGTGCTCACAAGAGTTAATATAAAGTTCTTTAATGAGTTCTCATCTCCCTCCACAGCCAGACTAGCTTGTCCTGTGTAACATACTTTCACTGCTTTTCTGTGAAACATTTGCTATTATATTTCTATAACGTGCCCTCCCCATTTTTGTACTTATGCAATCAGTTTTCCTTGATGCTGTCAACCCTGAACAGTTGAAAACGGTCAAGCTAAACAGTCCATGAGTGGGTACCTTCTCCCTTTCTACTTGAGCTGCAAAATCAGACACTGGATTTGTTCTTGAAAGAACAACAATCTGCTCTCTTCAGTGCTCTCAAATCTTTGGCAGAGTTTTCAAGAAAACAACTCATTGAATACTAAATATTGGACAGACTTTGAAAAGCTTAATTTCCCTTCTGTGGTTTTAGTCTTTTCCTATGTATTTTTTTGATTAATCTCCAAAAAGCAAGTGTGATGACTTGAACATGTGGTAACTTTGCTGAGTAGGTGGTTTGCTAGTTTGTTCTACAGATCCTGTCCTTTCATCCAATTCAGTACTGAAACCAAAGGACAAAAAATCCTGACAGGCAATTTGTCAATAGCTGCAGCTCCGTCCTATGGATATGTCCTGTGTGATTACAGCTGCAGCTCATAATGGGAAGTACAACACTGCTAGAGTCTGCTTT
>VWZD01008524.1:55995-121827 GCA_013396695.1 Sakesphorus luctuosus
AAAAAAGAATGAAAACACAGTTATCTTAGGGGTCAGTAAATTTACATGGAGGACTGTTAAAGTCCAAACCACAGCACACTATGTATAACCACTAAAAGCACCCAAGGCAGAGGACCTGCCAGGATGGTGTTTGACATTTGTATTTCAATTTACCCTTCACTATATTCAACAAAAAATAGAGATCCTTTTGTGAAAAGCTGAACACAGCTCTTGCCAGTTGATGGAGCATGCACATGGTGGATTTATGTGGTGGAGCTCCTGCCTGTGAATCACGAAAACCCAAGAGGATTAGTATTTCAGACTGAGAAATGGGCACAGCAGTAGGTCTTTGCCCTGGATGGGAGAGCCCAGCAATTACTCACTCTTGCTCTGTTTTCTGGACACTACATATGAGCAAGCAAAGCACCAAACAAACAAAAAAATAAAACAAAATCAGTGAATTGATTCTAATTCTAGTGGTGTAGAGAGATGCTAAATAAGAAAGTAGACATGGAGTAAAATAAATGTACTGCATTATAGTACTTCTTGATCATAAATCTAAATGCCAACTAAATGGTATTGTTGGTCTGAATCAAAACTAAGCATATTTATCTAAAACACACCAAGGCAGACAGATCCATATGTATTTGTGGTTGAAAAGCACATTTCCAGCCTGCAATTTAAATGGAATCTGAACTATTTTATCGATTCTTTATACTGCCATCAGCCTAGGTTTCTGGAGATACTTCCAGCAATCATTAGTTTTGAGACATAGACACATCTATGATTTATTTATGTGAGACTGAATCAGAAAATATTTAGTTCCGAACTAGAAAACAAGCCCTGGTGTCCACAGAAATTTGGTTTTCAGAATAATGACAAGGTTACAAGAGTCAGTTCAGTTAAATGGCTCATTTGTATTAGACAAATCTGGCTTTGCATAATATTAAGTGAATGGAAGTAAAAATACTCTTCACGATAAAGAGCCGTCTAATAATCATTTTCATTTTATAAAAAGTCATTTATTTCACTATTATGACCATGCAATATCTCACATGTGGATTTTAGCAGATTTCCCTGAATAGACCAAATTCAAGGTAGAGGCAAACTTTTTAGAATACAGAATAATTAAAAAATTCATAAAAATATACATACTTCGAAGAGTAGTACAATCAGTCCAGTTTCAGACCTGTGGCATAAAGTGGTTGAAGAATGGGATGTAGTTTTTCTTTCCCTACTATAAAAGTCTTCGCACAGGGCTCACCATAGAAAGTAAAGGGCAGTGCCCTCTTTTGAGGAATGAGACAGTGCCCACTGTAGCATGAGCAGGAGCTCATGCCCCAATTATGACTTGGTTTGTATGTCTCATGTAGATACATTTGGGGATGGGCATGTGCAGGGAGTCAGCAAGTGCAGTGCAGGGGTGGGTAACATTCAAACGCACACAATGGTTTAGGAAATACAGTAAGATGCTCCACTGAGAATAAACCCCAGAGAAACATAGAACAGAGAACACACAGCAGCAGCCTTACCTTCACCAATCAGCTAGACAGCAGAACTTGTGGGCTGCAGAATAAGACACAGTTGCTTCGCTACAGGAATCACCCCCTGCTGCCCAAAAAACTGTGCCAGCACAGAGTGTACCTTAATCCCTGCTAACTGCTGAGACCAACACAGCTCATAACTCCCCATTTACCACACATATTCATAGTTTTGCTCTGAAACAAGCAATCTATCCTGCTCAGTCCTGGCAAGAAATACAGTGAAGAATTATGCCATGCTCCTGTGAAGACTGAGTTTTCTCATTAGCTGTTGAAAATATATGTGATCTTTTTCACACCTGGCATTAAGCAATGCTATCATATTTGTTGCTTTTATGATAGAATAGAAATTCTACTTACTTGTCCACTTCCCCATTTTTTTCTTCTTCCATTCACATCTGCAAGAATGCACTGCTCTAATTTAGTGACTTAGGTGGAGACATTAGAAGAGTAGAAAACAATCATTCAAAACCTCATTAAAATGACTCAGCTCCAAGTGTGTCTGGTAATCACAAGAGTATAAAACAAAGGAGGAGGAAAATGCTGTTAAAATTGAAGAAATCAAAATCATGCCACTTTCTGGTTTTTTTCAGCATTTTGCAAAGATCATCCCCTCTCTAACTCAGATTCCATCTATTCATAATAATTATCACAGCCATAAAAACAAGTTTTCATACTCATGTTTGTGTCTCCTTCATCACCTTGAGGTAATCCCTTTTGAAATATCTGTGTTTATCAACTCACTCTGATCAGAGAGGATAATGCTAACAGGCTGTAAAGGCCTGTTTCTCCTGCTGTTAAGCAAAGCAGTTACGCTTTTATAATGCTTAAATCTGTGGCCATCTCAGGCACTGGTCTTGGTAAATAGTCCTTCCAGTTTTCAAAGGGCAAAGTGACACTGTTGGTCTCAGTCTTGGCAGAAGGGAAATGTATAAAATGTGCAGTCATCTGATTTCAAAGATATGGTCACAAGTCTTGTGAGTAAAACAACGAGCTGGTGAGATGTGAGACTCATCCCTTTCCATGCTACTGATGGTGCAGATGTGCCTGGTACCCATGGGTCATCCTCAGGGACATGATGTCCCAGAGGCACACAGAGCAAGAGGAATTTCACCTTTGGAGGCATCAGCTGAGGGCTTGACATAGGTAACTCAACATCAGTCTATGTGACAAGAACCATTTCTAAATATGGTCCTGTGTCCTAATTTCTTGTTTCAAAAGTTTCCTCTGGAAAGAGGGATAATGATCACAATAAATTTAATTGCCTGTGGCTGAAAATCAGGAAATTTCATCAAATTTACAGAAAAGTCTTTGGGTTGTGATTTTTTTGTTCCAATTTAGTGTAAATTCAACTGGTTCTGAGGCCACTCCTATTTGCCCAGATAGCTTTCTGCTGAGGGTACAAAGATTCCTTTCCATAGTTCTCCACACCACATGTATGCCCATGAGCCTATAACACAGATAAGTTATAACTATAATCTACACTTATTTCAGATTTTACTTAAGATACCTCAAAATTAAATTATTTCTAGAAGCTAATGTAGTCTTAATGGGAGAGAATAAAAATTTCTTATTAATTTTATTAGGAGCTGATTAAATATTTACCAAAATGCACTTCTGACAAAGCTAATTAGAAACACCATTAAAAAAAAAACCTTAGATAGATGCTTATAAAATATTTAAACATCTGAAATAAAACATTTTAAAACTGCATTAAAAATTACTTTCATAAAAAATGAAATTTCAAAATCAAAGTAAAACCTCCTGAATTTACCTAATTAAATGTATTTTTTGTGACCCAAACACATTTGGAAGCATTTTTCTGTAATGGTTTCAGAACACTGGCTTTCCATGATGCTACAATCATCATGTTTTCTCTGGAAAATTCATAGGGTTCTTGTATGGACAATATTTTCGTTACTGATTCTTACTGCACTTGCTCAGTTGAAAGCTAAATTCAAATCACATAAGTGCTCTCATGAAGTTAAACTACTTTATTTACTAACACAAACAGATCTAACCATGAACTAAAAATTTTTACTAGCTAAACTGATTTTTTTCATGTTTTCTGCCTCTCAAAAGTCTCTGTGAGCATTAATAGCTCCATTTCAAAGGGAATTTTTCTGGAAGGAAAACAAATGCAAGCACCACCATAATTCCCATCCACAATCTCCTCCACATTCTCCCAGCAGCATCAGAGAAATGTGAGTAGTACTGAAGATTTCTCATTACCAAGTGGGAGGACGCAGTCAGTTTTGGGGAGGAAGATATGTACAAGTCAATTTATCTTGTATTCTGTTTTAATTTTCTATATTCCTTCATGACTGAAAATACTCTTGCTCTTACCATGTGGAGAAATTACCCTTCTGAGGGAATAATGTGTGTGCACAGGGGTAGGGGAGTAGTGAAGTGTTCTTCTCTATTCCACTTCCAGAGTGATAGCTCTTCAGTTAAACTTTTCCTAGTACTTTACACACAGAGATGACACTTTAATTCTCCCTGCCCCTGTTCAAAGCATTGTGCAATTGATTAGTCTCTTCTCTTCTATTGCAGGTAGGAAATCTCATCATTCAGCAGTAAGGAAATGCGTCACATCACATAAAAATTAGTCACTGAGATGACAGTAGGATGACTTTCCCTACTTCCTTGATTGTGTGTCTAACAATCTTGTTTTGCAGCAATCTCAGAGTTCCTACCATGGACAATTCCTGAGGTCTTTTTTGATGACTGAAGTGCAGTCAGGAAATTCCCTGGTGTCACTTTCGAAAAAACGGATTACTTTGCCTTCAGGCATGGTTGGTTGGAAGCTATCTTTAATCATGTGGTGTTTCATCTACAGTCTTTGAAGAATGCTGCTAACTGGCTGTACTTTATTTTAATACAGTGCATGGAGATGACTTAAAAAATAATGGTAGTCAAACATACCACCACCTCCACAAGTATCTTTTCCTAAATCTCAGCTAACTCCAGAGAAGTAGAGAGAAAAGGTGAATTATTTTTGGGACACAGTGCAAAAGATAGCCTGGCTACTTCAGAGAACAAGAAGGAGAAAGTATACTTGGTTTGCCCATTTGAAATATGCCCTAACAACCATTTCATAGTTAGGTCCTTTGAAGATGACACTTAAAATGCAGCAGAGCTGCTTCCCTTTTTCTTCCCTTGCTCTCTTATGCATATGGCAGTGATATGCATCTTACAGCTCCCAGGAAATTTCTTCCACTTTTGGTTAGAGGCTTTGAAAAATCTCTCTGTGCACAGATGCAATCAAAACCTGTTAAGAGCTTAGAGAGCCTGTCTGCAGTGAAGGGTTTCTACCTGGGTCTCCAGGGACAGAGCAGGACTTTCTCTTCAGCATTGTTTCTCTTTCACAAGGGAGAAGTGAGCTCTGTGGCAGAGTCTTGGAGAGACTCTGCAGGACCCAGGGCTGTTTTGAAATGTGGTTTTGCCCTCATTCACTTTTTTTCTCTGCCAAGAGGACATAAAGACAGCAGAAGTTGAGTCCTCGTCCCCAGGCTCCAGCATTCCTGAGTGCAGGGGACACATACCTGTCTGGACTTGTGTATGACTTTATGCTGGGGTGAAAACAGATTGAAGAGCAGAAATTCCCCCTCATTGGTGCCCAGGTCATGCACAAGAGAAAGAGGGAAGCAGCAAGGAAGCAGCAGGAGCAGAATGGGACAAGGATGTAGAGAAACTGAGAAAAGATTTGGATTATAAACAGGAGGTAGAAGGCAGCAGAAGAGAAAAAGATCTGAATAATGGAGATGTTGAACTGCAAGAGAAAACCATAAAAAGGGAATAAGAAGGGCAAGGAAACAGCAAAAGGAGATGACAGCAGAGTGGGAGGAAGGCAGGATGTAGACACAGGGTGTTATAGTTCAAGCCAAACTACTACTAGAGCCAAAACTACTACACAGGGACTGAAGAATTTGCAGCCACAGATGAATCCCATCCTGCACAACCTGGAACTGAACTTCAATGGTTGTGAGAAAAAATAAAGTTCACACCTAATTTTTTCTGTGCTTTATTTTATAATCAAACAAGCATGGGACTCGAGCAATCCAAGAATGGTCCCTATAGAAAAGGAGTTACACAAAAGAATAAAGATATTGGTTATGTGACATTTCTCAACTGTGACTATTATAAAACCAGAGCTGATAAGAGAGAGGCATAAGTAAAGAAAAAAAAAAAAGGAATAAAAAGAAGATAGAAAACAATAGACTTAATGGAACAGAAATGCTGTGAAGATAAGAGGACAGAATGAAATTGGGAGATGAAAGCAAAGAAGATAACAATGAAGGAAGGTGCTAGAATAGCATTTCTCAAACTTTCTGAAAGCATGGGTGTGTTTGGTTTCTGTTTCTATATGACCTCCAGTGGGCCCAGACACGTGGTAAAATATTTTTGGTGTAGTAACAGCAGCAAGGATCTTCATTAAAGAGTTTATTAGTCATACAGGTACATAACTGTACAAAAACAGCAGTAATGAGAGTAAAAAGCAAATAAATAAGTGAATAAAATCTCAGGCATGGAGAACTCAAGCTGGTTGCCTGGAGGTCTGAAGAATGCAGCTCATTCAGCCCCAGACTACTAAATCCAGAAGACTAAAGTGAATAAGTTACAGCAAAGGCTCCCTAGCTATAATTTTGTCTCTAAAGTACAAGGTCACTGCCTAATCTGCTCTGGGAGAGTAAACCCAATTCTCACTTCACTCATATTCATAAAGATGATTTCTGATGCAGAGCACTTGGCTTTAAAATAAGCAGCATGAAATCCTCCCTTAAATGTCTGAAGATCTCCTGGACCTCTTCCTATAAAACATGACTTCTTTGTACCACAGTGGATTTCTTTCTTTTGCTTAGAGACTCAAAGTTTCTGAGCTGAGAAATACTATCATTTACATACTTATGTGCTGCTGTCTTTGGTCTGTGAACTGTGACTGTGTTTTGCTCCGTAATGAAAAATACAGGAGCCAGGACCTTGGAGTGAGGATCAATAGGAAGATATCACCCTTTACTTCATGGTAGGTCACTCTCAAGGCAGTGGAAAGATTTGGACTTGAATTTGTGCCCCTGGTCAAAACTATGTATGCAAATTCTTGAACTTCTTCATTAAAATTGTAAAACAATTACTTGATTTTTCCAGTAATAAAAACTCAGAGCTGCAGTTTCACAACCAATAAAAATAACACAAGTAATGAAACAGAAAGATGCTAATTGCATGTCATAAAAGTGGCTGTCTCCAGTGCATTTTACATTGCCTATTTCCTCTATATAAAAATGTACATATGTATCTCTTTTCACTGAACAAATAAAAATAAAATGCAAAACAAACTTCATGCTTATCTGAAAATATTAAAACTAGGTACCAGCTTTAGTAGACGCAAATTGATTTATTTTTTTCATCTCAAGAGGCTTTTAAATGAAAGGACATTCAACCAAGAATCAGTGAAGACAAAAGTATCATTGATTATCTGAACTTTCCACTTGACCCTTGCTCTCTAACCTTGATCCTAATATTGATGCACCCCCCTAGGCATTTGTATGGCAAGCAGCATAACATTATGACAAAGACTTTTGGTTTATTTTTACATTAGAAAAAAAAAGAGAGCAATTACTTTTTATCAAGCTTTTTCAATATTTTTCAGCTGTCGATGAGAGAGACATTGATAGGCTACTGCTTTTGGCACTTTGTTTTTCCCTCTCCTCATAAGTCTTTAATTTTGGGGAGCAGACCAACTACATTGTATGTTAAGAACAGGCTCAAGGCCAAACTTCCTTAATTTTCCATATGTCTGAAACGCTTCTGGTGCTGGCTGCAGGCGACCTGATGGGAACATCTGTGGGATGTCCTGGGGGACTTTTATGTACCTATGACTCAGAGCTGCCATGTGAAACACAGACCTTTTTATTTCAGAAGTATTAGAATAGGGCCTGAACCATAATACATTGATTGATACCTGCTGCTGCCTGTGCACTGATGATGACTCAGGAAAAAAAAAAAAAAGAAAAGTTAAAAAAATTAAACTTTTACTTCATACATGCCATGACATCAATATTTTATAAGTATTGAGTAGATTGTTCACATGTATTAGTTCTGGGCTGAGTCAGGCTTATAGTTCACTTTTTATGATTAAATCTTTTTTTTCCTAAATGCACAGCAAAGTGATTCACTCATACTGAGGAGGGAAAACACGTGTCTGTAGCTCACTTTCATTGTTGTAGCATTTAACCCTAGGTATATATCTTACACTACTATCTAAAAGTATATGTCTTTTGCCACTGTGATCTCCCAGTTCCAAACCAACTGCAGCTGGAAGTTTGTGACCCCACAGCATTATTTCCTCACATTACTTACCAGAAACCCACCCCTTCAGTGCAGAAATTCAAACTAACCAGCTAAGTGTGCAGTCTCCAATACAAAGGATCACAGGAAAGACGGGACAGAAAGGGCTCTAAATCAGCCCAAGGCGGATGGAGCAATTCCTCAGGATGGAGTTTAGGAATACAAAAAGACAGGTACATGTTTGCCCTTACAGCTACACAGCAAGCAGTTTTGCATCCAACATCCTTTCTACCTTCCCTCCATGCAGTCCAAGTTTCTTATTCCTTCACACCTGAGGTAAGTTTGCTTGCTGCTGCACACACCACTGAGGTCACTGGCAGAAGATTAACAGTCTGATGAGAGCGCAGGAACTAATTGAACTGTTATCACTGAGCATCTCAGCCCATTCTACCCTCGATTTAAATCAGTGCATTGCAGCCTGGTTATTGAAAAACTGATTATCAAAAGGCTGCTCCCTCTGTGAATATGCATGGCTGACTCACATTATAGAAATACAAAGCAGCTGCCATTGCCATTGCTGTAGGAACTGCACTTGCTAAAGTTTTCTGGCCAAGGCAAAACCCAGAAATCTTTCTCTCTTCTCCATCCATAAAATGGGGACAAAGTTACATTGCACAAGGGACAGCTAAAGAGAGTTAATCTCTGCAAGACCCCATATTAGTCTAATTTGGCTCTTTTATCCATAAGACGAATCTCCTGATAAAAGCTGTCAACTAGAAAACTCACATAAGCCTTAGTAAGAAACTTGACTGCCCAGAAGTGTATTTTGTCTGTGCATGGATCCTCCTGTTCTGTAACTGAAGAGGTCACACATTGGGTTTGCTTCTGCAGACCAGCTTCTACATAGTGCTGGTAAGCAGGTCAAGTAAATAACTGTTGCATTTTTAACATTTAATACCTAGGAGTTCTGAAAAAAAAAAAGTGGTTATTTTCTCAAAATAGTTGTCAGCTAATGGAGCTCACATAAAGGCAAGAAAACTGAATCGCTGGTCAGCTTCCATAGTTTGCATTTCTAAACCCTTGGGACAGACTGTGCAATGAGAGATATGGAAAGGACCCCCAGCAACTCAGGGTATCAGTCATCCCAGGCAGAACTTACCAATGGAGACAGCGACCTGATGTTTAGGCTGCAGACAGGAGAGACAAAATGAAGCTTTCCATTATGAAACCCGAAAAATTGTACTGAGTCAAAAACTCAGGCAGCCAATTACAGGTCTGTTTCTCTGAAAATCCACAACAGCCTGCTCCTAAAACATCTGACCCTACAATGCTTAAGAGGTGTTAGAAAATGTATATGAAACAAGAGGAAATTGGAAGATCTAGACTAAAGGCAGAGACATGGCACAGAGGTGTTCACAAATACAGTATTTCTTGGCTATAATTCAAGATTTTACATTCAGTCATAGTAGCCCTTAAATAACTGTAATTTCTTTAGAAGGTCAATATTATTTTTATAGATTCTTTTAGTCAACTTTTTTTTTTTAATTTTTACAACCAGTATTGGGCTTTAAATATAGCAAGTGGCATAAATTTTTAACAGCCCAAAGCTGTAGCTGAATATAAACTAATACATCAGCTATTATTTATTACCTTAATTTTTATTTCCATGCAACAGTCCCAATCCTGAAACTCCCTCTACAGGTCGCTTAAGGCACTCTGAGGCACTTGACACAGCATAAAGCTGGATGTGGTTCCACCTGTCTACTCTAACTTGTACATTCTTCCTTTTGCAGGAACCACACTCTATCTGTGATGCTAAGTACATTCTGAAGATCTACCATCCAAATGCAACTTCTTTTAATGACAGGACAGTTATTTTCTGTGGCCAGCATGAAGAATTGGCATCAATATTTAAGTTAGGGCAGAACCAGCTTAGTTCATAGACTGAAGTTTCTAGAGTGGTACTAAGCCATTGTCTTGAATTTAGAATCAAAATAACAACATCAACAAAAAACAGGAGAAAATAAATATTAGTATTCGAATTTATTAATAGTAATGTGAATGTGAAAGTGTAATAAAAAAATTAAATTTTAGGCTGGACCTCAACTTTGGACTTTTTTTTAATAGGTCTCCTTCAAATGGGATATCTCTGTGAATTAAGGAACTAATGCATCAGCCACATCAGCCTTTTGCATTAGCAGAAGATATGTTATAAAAACAGAGAGACCTCTTTTTTTTTAGCAAGATCATGTGTGACTGTAAACTGTATCCAAACATTAACCTATCAGGGATAGGTCCAAATTTTGGAAATTAACTGTTGTCTTCAGTAGAGGTAGAAAAATTCAGATAAATGGTCCATGATTAATCACTATAGAGTTGTGGGGTTCTTTTTTTGGGAGGGGTTTTTTTATTGTAGGTCTGTCAGTAAGACAACTTGTACCTTTGTTCTTCATTGAAACCAGCAGGAATTTTGCTTGCACCAGACATTTAGAGACCAAAGAGAAAGGAAGAAATTCATTGCCACAGGACATAGCAACAACACTTGTTAAGACCCAAGACTACAGCAAATACTAGACAGCTTGAAGAAATTTTTTGAAGAATTTTATCTATCCTCTCTAGAAAAGTGACCTTTTTTAACACGAATAACAGAGATGTCTTTCTGATCATCGGTGTTCAGAACTGAACTAATATGCTCAAAAGTCAGTCGTACTTGGCACCTCATCATTAATACACCATTGGTTTATACCTAGTCTTCTCTAACAGTTTCTGTGATCCCCTTCTGTGTGTTTTGCAATGCCAGGACATCATATGACCCTTTCCAGAGATGTGATAAGCCAGGATGTTATATCCATAGCTGCTCATTTCCCTTCCTCATCTCGCTAACTCATGGACAAAAACAAAAAGTGGAAGCGGCATTTAGCTCATGGCATTTCTTGTCTTGTGTGTGAGGGGATTATTTTTTCATTGCTGACCATTTAGGTGCTGATTACACCACACAGGATATGTGACCAGGAGGTAGATAGCCACAAAAATATTTACAAAAATCTTGAATGATAAAAAAAGACATGATTAACACCCTAATGGGCATAAAAGGCAGCAATTTCAAGCCATCTAACACACACTCCCCTCATCACCTATTACAAATACTCCCAGCCAATTATCCATTCAATTTGTTCAAATGAATAAACACTCCCTATTGAAAATGGAGCCACCATTCAGTCTGAATTCAGACTATATTTTTGTTTGTGATTACTCCTCAAGCTGCATTTAACTAGGTTGAATGTAATTCATATTTCAATACCAGACTGAAGAATTTCTGCAGAGGAGTCTTTATGCCTACTTTTCTCTTTATGCTTTCTTTTGACTCCTTAGCATTCACAGTATGAAATGTGTTGACCAGTATAAAGACCAGAACTGCATTTTTACCTTTCTGTGTCCCAAAGATTTGAGTGTAATTTTTAGTTTCAGGTTTATAGAGTAATACATGCTCAGTTCTGCTTGAGTTCTCATTCTGTACAGCCTAGACCTTGTCTGTTTAAAATTCCCCTACCTTTTTTTTTAATGAAGAAATTTATTCTGGAAAACAAAATAAGAAAGCATGATAAACGCATAGACAACCTTTATCCAGCTCTTCACAAATCTGCATATCCTGCTCAGGCTTTGGGCAGAGGCTAGCAGAAATCTGGGGATTTTATTCCGTTATTCCTCCCCTTAATCTGCAACAGGTTAAAAAAAAGAAATTCTCGCTTTTCCTAAGGCATTGATTAACAGGGCACATACCAGGAAAGCTGGACTATAATTTGCTGCTTCTTGTAGGCCAGCAGGAAATGTCAGTGCATTTTTAGCCCCATAGAATGAAGGAAATCTGCACAGTGCACCCACTTCTATATATAGTTCCCTCA
Source organism: Sakesphorus luctuosus (assembly GCA_013396695.1). Taxonomy (NCBI): domain Eukaryota; kingdom Metazoa; phylum Chordata; class Aves; order Passeriformes; family Thamnophilidae; genus Sakesphorus; species Sakesphorus luctuosus. The sequence continues at coordinate 67,703 of VWZD01008524.1, forward strand.
CTCATCATCTACAGATGGCACATTTGAGATGATGAACACAGTAAAAACACTGAGCCGCTATGTTTATCTAAAACATGTATTTTTAATAATATAATACATTCCAGGTTTCTTCACAGCTTTCACAGTCAGGAAGGAATAATTTGTTTACACTTGACTAGAGCAAGTATTTCATTTGCCTGCCAATATGGGGCATGCATTTCAAGATGGAGCTGAGGAATATAGAAGCAAAGATCAACAAATATTAAAATAATGTGCCAAATCTTGTCAAGTATAATTGCTGAGGCACATTTGACACAAAATATATTTGTGTGAAAAAATCTGTATTGCTCATGAATACCAGAAGTGCCATACATAAAGCCAAAGCCTTTTCCTGTTATATTTATAATGCTGTTCTGCAATCATGGTGAGCTAAAGAGTATGGCTACTTCTCCACACTGCTTCACAACTCTGCATTTTGCATTGTTTGCTATCCTTTTACCAGAATGGTGTCTTAAAGAGTAGAGGTCCTCAAAGTTTCAACTCGATTGGCCCTACAGACAAATCCCAACAGTAAGAACTAGTATTCCTGTGGGCTCTTGACCTAGCTATATCCCTGTTTTCATTCATTTAACTAGAGCTCGAAATGTCACCTTTTCACACATCTATAAATAGAAAGTAATAAGCCTTACTAAGCACCATGTGAAATATATTAAAATACTAAATGTGGATGGGCAGCATTTTGTAAGTACCGGGGTAAATGAAGACATGAGTATATGTAGTCTTATCTCCTTCATCCCACACCTTTTATAGTACTCCCATGTTCCCAAGCACAGCTTTCTTCTATAGTCTGTGCTAATTCACTCCTGCCTGGGAGCTCTGTGTTTAAGGCCTGGCAAGCCAAAGCTGCCCACTGGCTACCCAGCTGGTTACTGCCTCTCTCGGTGTGTATGAGGTAGGTTCATGCTTTTCTAACAGTAACATTATTATTGCTAAGTATTTGTCCCCTCAGCCTGCTATCCATCCTCACAAGGCTACTGGGAATTTAATATCTTTCAGCTATCTGAATTATAACCAGATATAACAGCTTCAAAAACTATTGGGAGGAGTGGGAAACTGACAAAGGATACAGGGGATACATCCATTGTAGACAGGCAGTTTTCAGATTTAAATACCAGCAATAAGACTTAACATGTACAAAAATTCTCAGCACAAAATGTTTTACAAATGAATAGGATAGATCATTTCATACTCTTCCAAAGTGTAGCCTTTGGAACAAAGCTGTAATTCAATAAAGCACATCAACATTACTAAATACTCTCAGGACAGGGAAAGAAAAGGGATTCTGCAGGCAGCACAATTGCCAGCAAGACATAAATTAAAATTCTGTACTAAACAGAAAGGTCTTTTTTTAATGTAATGCAATGCCAAGATATCACAAAGGTAGCCAACACTAGAGCTGGATAGATGCACAACCTCAGAGCCTCTCTGAGGACATCCTCCCTTACATAAGTGACTATATCTTTTACAGACAGTCCAGATGAAAATATTGGCACTGTTCACATGACCAATCATCAGCACTCTCAGTACAGAAGTATCTAAATTGGAAATGGGTAATCTGTTCTGGTGAGGGCAATCTTTGGATATATATTATTTTTTTCTCCCCTGCTTGACCTTCTCCATGGCATTGCAAGGCCTTTCCATACTCATTCACACATTTTTCTTCTTTGTCCAAGTTGTCTGCCCAAGTTTGCCATTTTGCTTTGAGAAAGACATTTTTGCTTCGAGAAAGACATTTTTACTTCGAGAAAGACATTTTTGCTTTGTTTTATTTAAATAAATAGACTTGGGGTGGGGGAAGTATCCCAGGATGTGGGGGAATGCACAGATCTGAAAGAATGTAAGGTATTGAAAGGACTAATTGATTACAGATTATGTGATGTGAAATAAAGGGTGAGGGAAAGAAGAGAGATTCAGAGGAAAAAAAGCTAAAATTAGATAGTGCCTGGCTTTGAAAGGTAGGAGAAGTACTGTACTTTGAAAGTGTAAAACTTATTCATTAGTTTATGTCTTTGAGAATTTTTGTAGGGTAGCTCTTATGACAGCACCATAGATCCTCTGGCTGCAGTGGAACAGGACCACAGACTGATGTGTTAGCCAAAAAAGTGTTACCTGCACTCCCAGGTCACACACACTGGAACATATTATTGATTCATTAATCCTGGAAAGGCCACTGAATTGATAATGGACATTTCCTGGAGCTGTCTGTCCAAGCACTGATTCTATGCACAGCTGCTTAAGCAGTGAGACCTGATGGATTTGCAGCACAAGGAGAGACAACTTGCAAGACATCTTACTAACTTGCAGGATTCTGTATTTTATTAATGTGCTGCTACAAAATTCTCTACTGCTGAAATTGAGTCAGATAAAATTTGTTTGAATCATCCTGATTTCACTCCGGCAAAGTTTTCCAGGGAGTCTGGAGATGTCATCACTCTGGTATTAAAGTGTTAATCAGTGACTGGGGCAAAAATGAGCCATTCAAACCCACAAAAATTTTCATGAGTCTAGTTTAGGAGTTAAACTCCCAACCTTGTAAGATCCCAAAGTCACTATGTTACTAAATGTGAATGATGTCTACTGCAAACAGAGACTCCAAGAAATCATTCTCAGCTTTCCAAAGCAATTTTCCAGCCTCTGATTTTTGGTATAAAATCGTTCATCCTTCTTCAAAGGAGGTGGCTGAACTTCTCTTCCAAGTCATTAGTCAAGACTGCTCTAATTGGTCACAGGGATCAGTGGGGTGAGTAAACCACAGCCATAGAGCTGTGAGCCACAAGGACAGGAGTGCTTCTTCAAGTTTTTATGTTTGCTTGTTTGCTTGCTTTCAGACCAAAAAGAGATTTGGAGAGTTTCAAAATCCTGGCTTGCTATCTAATGCCTACAGACTCATCATTCTTCTCTGTGCTTTATCACTGATTATGTTGTAGACGATCTCAGGAGCAAAGACCTTTCCATCCCTTGTCAGGAGTAGCCTTATGGCCTGAAATCTATTTTCTCTGGCTTTTACTATTCAGAGAAACGAGAGTTCAGGACTTTATCATATTTCTTTCTCCTGTCTCTGAAATATGGAGCTGCAATCTATACACACACATGCAGACCTATGTCATGGATGAGCATGAGAACAAACCATAAGTACTGCAAAGTACTGCAAAAATTTCTCTTTTGAGAAATTACACGAAAACTCTTTTATCTGCAGCCAAAGGAGCTAAACTGAAATTTTAAGAGTACACAGGAAAATGGAGATTGCTTAAATTTTTTTCTAGTTCCCCAGTCAAACCAAAGTCATCAACATGACACACTCCCTTTCCTAGAGATTGCGCCATATAACAAATCCCAGAAGATTATATTTTTAAAAAATATTCACCAGTGAATTTTATATTTTTGTATTGAAATCAGTATAGGTAGGGCAATGATATCAATGGGACTGTCAGGTCAATGCCAATGCTTTGGGAAATCTTGCTGATGAGATGCACTTTAGCTAATTGAACTTCCTCATTTATAAATGTAATGAAAGATTCTATGTTTGTAGTTTCATCTGGAAAGAATTGGTTTTGCCTCACTAAAAAGTGTATTACAATGTTTTTCTCTATTGAACCACTTCATTTCTTTTCCTTACAAAATATTATGTGAGACATACACAGACTGGCTTTTTTTCTGAATTCTTCCATACCTTGGTTGCTTCCTTTTGGATATATTTCTGAGATTATTAAACTGCACCACTCCTTCCCATTGCCTTTAAACTAAAAGAAACACATGACAGTCTTGATCTCCTTTCTAATATCTGAGAGTGTCTTCAGATGTTAACCACCACTGCACTTGATTCCTATGCTACATGGTCCATTTTAACAGCTCCCTGTCTTTGACATTCCTTTTTTCCTTTTCTGCTACAAGATAATCTATAAAGTAATGATAATACTTGCAAAATGTGTCAAATTATTTCTCTGCAAGTAACATATATTTAAACATACTTCTGCTTAGCTAAACAATATTAAAATGCTATAATGTGTCAAAACTATGCTCATACTCTGGATTTGTTGTTTGCTGTACATATTGGAAAGAATTTTTTTCCTCTTTTTGTTTTACTTTTGGGGAGAACAGGGAAAGAATTTGTGTTATTTTCATAACAGTGCTCAGAGAAGTCACTGCCATTGCAGTTTACTATAGTCTATCTGCAAGCCAAGGATTTTTTAATCATTATGAGACACTGAAGTTCACATTTTTCTAGTAAAACTGGTGTTAACATTCTTTTCAGACCACTGCACAGTGACTGATTCAGTCTTACATCCAATCTGGCTTGGTCACCCAGCCCAACCTCTTGAAAACAGACATTATATATACTAGAGTTGTATAACAATAGTTTGATCCAAAACATTTAGTTGGAAAAAAAGAATGAGGAGAAACAAAAACATATGACAATCAGTGTGTTATTCAGCAAACAGTTTTGATTGAAAAGGAGGAAAAAAATACATTTAATGAACATATTTCATTTCCTAAACAAAATTCCCATTTTGAAGAAGCCTTTGTTATTTTAAAACTACAAAACAAACAAACAAAAAACTCAAATAAATCACCAGGCAAATAAGAAGGGGGGAAAAAAGAGGCTCAGAAGTAAAATATTTGGGTTAACTAAAGTGATGTATTTTAAATGTAATCCAAGAGAAAGTATTTCTTTGAGGTAGGAGGGAGGGCAGTCATTAATTCCACATCTTCATATCACTGCTGGAGTCAGAGGCAAAGCAATTCTTAAGCACACCCAAGTTTAATGTACACACCAAGAAGAACAGAACTGAAGCAGCAGGGAGTTCAGGAGGGAGTGCAAAAGCTGTTGGAAAGGGAAGATGGACTACCCAGCCCACACTGAGCACCACACCACTGCAGAGCTCTTGTGGCTCTCAGCACTCCACTCCAAGTTAGCTGCAGCACAGGAACAGAATTTACAACAAATAGTGAGGACTTTTACTTGAAACAGTAGTTTGAGAGCAATAAAATATTCTACAACAAGCCTAGGTACAAAAGCCTTGCCCAGAGGTTTTTCCTCTGCTGGGGCTCTGAACAGTCTTTCTTCCTCCAAATTACCATTTGTATCAATTGTTTTTCCTAGCTTTTCATTTTCTAGACTGGTTTTTGTTTGTTTGTTTGAGGTGCGTGTGTGTGTTATTTACTATTCCATGCATCGCCTTCTCAAAAATAAACAAACTACTTGTGTAAGAGACATGACATATTTAAAGGGAGGCTCGCAGCTCTTTGTCTTTAGGCACCTAAGTTACCTTGCTTAAATCAGGGCCCTAGGTGCCATCAGAGTAGTAGCTCTCTGTTAGAGATGCAGAGAACCAATGTCTTCTGGGGATTAATTCAGTATATCCAGGTAAGGATCTCACCTCTGGCTACAGTGGGAATCTGGAAAATGAAATTGGGTGTCACAAATGTATTTTTTACTCCTTTGGTCATCTTAATCACTTTCTTATTTTTTCGTTTTTGTATTGTTTTTTTTTTTCCCCCAGTAATATTGTCAGAGAGCAAAATATAGTTTTTAGTTTATACCTCAGGGTAGGGGTCTAACCTCGTAACTTGAGCTAGAATAGAGCAATTCTTTACTCTATACAAAAAGGGCTATGGGAGCAAACCTGATACAGTTTTTTGACACCAATGAGATAGGATCAGGTACTGTTTCTGTAGAGTTGAAAGGTATTAACTCATGCAATCAAACCATAGTTGGACTCCTATCACAGGTTCCTAAATAATGAAATATATTAGACTTAAAGGGGATTACTCTAGGAGCAGTATGTGGAACAAAACTTTGGTTGAGGCTTTGATGAAGACTAAAGCATCGTATGATACCAAATATGATCTCAATTATTGTGTGGCAATAAGATAAATACATGTCACTAAGGTCCTTTGAATCTGTTTACTATAACAGTACTCATGAAAACAACCATGAAACTGTCTCAGATTGATTGCTGAGCTTATATGTCATTGACTTAGTTATAATTAAACTACTTTAAGGTAATTGAAAGGGGTTTATCACCGTTGTGGATTGCTTTTTTCTTTTTTTTTATGATTAAAGGAACATCTAACATCTAATTTTCTTATTTTTATAGTTTATATGATTGGCAGGCACATGATACAAACATACATTATCACTTTTATATGCTTCAGTGTAAACCTTGTACTTTGGCTTACCTGTAAATCTTCATAGACAACTTTGAAAATGCATTCTAATTACTGAGGATTAGAAGTAATAGATTGCCAAAGTGGTCTGAAATTAAAACCAGGGCAGACTAGAGTGATTTATAGAGAACCTGCCATTTTTACCTGTGATGAATGAAAATGTAAGATTTGAATCACCAGTCTCCCCTAGGACATGCAAAGGCAGTTCAGTGTTAGCTGCAGAGGAAGAGGTTGCAGTAGAGAAGAAGAAAACAGGTTGGGGTTCTTCTTGTGACCACCCATTCACAGTAGTTGATGTGATAATTAAACACTGAGCTCAAGCAAACAGATCTTTACAAGGGAAGCCAATGTCTTTTTTACTTCAGATTTTTTAGGATTTTTTTTTGTTTTTTTCTTTGTTTTTTTTTTCCATTTTTTAAATTCTAATCTCCAGTTTAAATTGTAAAAGCTTCTAGGTATCCTAGAGCCAACTACAAATTCATTGTCCTAAAATTTTGAAGCAGAACAGATGAATAAGCTTAAAAGGAGTGTGAATTATTCACTTGTTTGCTCAAACAGCTCTAATAAATATATTGAGTTAGCGAGATATAACACAATTTGCTTCTTCTGGGCCATGCTACCTTTTTCCTAGGTACAGGTGTTTAATAATAAGAGGTTCTCTAACATTACAGTGCTAAGGTATGCAAAACTTTTTTGTGTTGTGGGATGGAAACACCAATATACAGCAAATAATTAAACTATGGGAGCCCTGATGTTGCTGTAGTTATTCCAGGGTTTTATTGGTGACAGATCCATGCACTAGCTGGAGAAGGTATGACTGCTTCCCAGATTAAGGCTATGGTGATATGCTGGGGATTTTTGTTTTGGTTTTTTTGTTGTTGTTGGTTGTTTGTTTTTGTTTGTTTGGTGTTTGTTTGTTTGAGGTTTTTTTAACTTGTTTTCACCTAACTGATGAAAGTTCTGGCAGAAGAGTAGAACTGGCTTTCCTCCCTGATAAAATTTGTACTCTTATTAAGCCTGTGTGATGCTAGGAAGTATTTGGGGAATGGGATTTGCTTTGCAGATCCAAGTACATAGTTGCTTTCTCATTGCAAGGAATAACGTTTACTGCCTCAAAATAAGTCATTTTCACAACACAGGAAAATGCTAAAGGAAATATTTCCAGTGAGACACAGCCTTTTCTTGTGTTGTTTGGCTCGGTGCCCAGTGATGCCAGTTTGTATCAGTGGAGGACAGCATCAGTTTGTCCTGATATCAGGCAGTTAAATTTCTGTACAACCAGAAGTTTACCATTTTGATACCCTTTGTGCACAAATTTATGCCAGTAAAGATGACCGCAACACGTTTTCCAAATTGGTTATATCTGCTCCCATTCAGTGAAAGGATGACACAGGATAGTAATTGTAAATCTAAATCACTGCCTTTAATGTTAACTTCTGAATTGTTCATTTATTCAAGATGGCAAGAAATCTATCCCTAATAATTTTTCAGTTATTTTTCCCAAACATCATATTTCTCTTTTTATCTAATTCCACAATTTTGCTTCCTGATAACTAGTAAGTTATGACAAATAAGTTAAAGCATCATGCTCTTCATGTACAATATGACTGGAAAAGGTACGCACAATCTCTTGGGTTGTATATTTTAGAATCTCAATTTAAATGCAGATTTTTAAGTCCCCAGTTAAGCATCCGTGAGGGATGTCTCTCACTTGATTAAAATACCAGAAGTGAAAATATTTTGGATTTAACATATTCTTCTGCACAGTGCACACAGTTAATAGGGACTCCCAGAGAGGATAAAGTTGAAGGATGATTTTTTTTCAGGAAATTTTCAGGTAATGCAGTAATTCTCCAAGTAGGCTTACTTCAGTATAACATAATCACAACGTACTTAGTCACAAAGGAGTTAATACATTACAGTGAATGCCTAAGTGATTTTTCCTATTTTCTTACAAATTAATATTTACCTGCGCAATAACTCTTGACCAACAAGAGTTTCTGCTGGATGTGAAAAGCCCAAAACCGCAATTTACCACATTGCATCTTGACTATGTTTCACACAGCCTTGGAGCTAAAGGAGTTCTTTGCACTGGTTAAGTGGAGATGTATTATTTGGCTGTATAAACAGAAATAGTAGTCTTTAGAGCTCTACTCTAGAATGGACTGGGAATGGTAGCCTCTTTCAGAGCAGGAATCAGTTTTATGAAACTTAGGCAGGTTAGCCAGGGAACTCAACTGGATAAGATGGGTACCTCTGAAACTTAAGACAGCATCTTCCAGGCATGCATATGTTCCAAATTATATCAAGCAACTCCCATAAGGCAAGTAAGTGCTTAAGTATTTGCAGATTTGCAGTTTTTAATTAAAAAGGTTACCCCAAAAGTGTTTAATAGAAACAGGAGTTAAATAAAGTTTCATTTCAGGAAGCTGTATAGCAATTATAAGATCCCAAGGAGAAACTCTATAGCAAGACTAAAAATTTATCTCTGTTAATTCTTGTTTTACCAAATTTATTGCACTTTAAAACAACCTTGAAATCAAATGCCTTTCATAAAGTGGATTGCCTGAGCTGATCTACAGAGCATGGAAAGAAGCCAAGCTAATGTGGGTTATATGTCTTTTATTTTTAAGTTTAATGAAGGGACACACTGAAAATAACAAAAAATCAGCACATGCTCTTCTGCAGCTGTAATAAGTCAGCTGATAAGAAGTAAAGGGGTTTTGTATGATGACCTGAGCATGTCAGAAGCTACACAAATGTGTTTCAGGATAGGAAGGCTTCCTTCTCTTTCCATTTGGCTGTGCTCAGTCTCAGCCTTGCCCACTGAAGGACTGCTGCCCTTGTACGCTACAGGAACAAGGAGCAGCAGTGATGGACCCACATCACCATGCAAAGCTAATTATTCAGACAAACATGAATTTGCTCCTGGCTCCACAGAAATGAATTTAAGGCAATACAGGAGAAATTATTCTTGACAGATATGGATGCATAACAATGTATGAGGAAATATCACTTAGCATGATGATCAAAAGGGAAGGCATGCCCAGCAGACAGACCTCCTTCTAGTCTTCCTGAAGCCAGAGGCATTTCAGTGAGGAGGCTGAGGAAGATAATGAGACACTCTGAGATGCTGACAGAGAGCTCCTCTTGAATTTGTTGTTAGTCCTCTTAACATATTCTGTTTGCTCTGTGAAGTTCCCTAATTCTTTATTTTTGTATTTCAACAAAGTTCCAAAGTTCCAGGAACCTCCAGACCATAGAAATTATTGTGACACAGTCTCCTCTTAGTTCTTTTGAGATAGAATCCAGGATGGATAAATGACTCAATCTCAAGTGATTCATCAACCATATAAGTCCTCATTAACATTAATCATAGGATGCCCAGGCTTTCCTTTATCTCTCACTGTGAGTAACTCTATTTCTACCCATCTGAGGTATCTGTCTAATATGTTCAACCTCATGCAGTTGTGGTAGAGAATATTTTATTGTTTTAGTTTTTAAACTCCACTGAGTTACCTCAGTCACTGACACTGTTGATGACCCTTAATGTCATAAATGTTGCAAGTCAGGCCCACAACCAGACATCTTAGTTCATATTTCTCCACTTCTTAAATACTCCTTAATATAGCATACTCTTTTACCAGAAGTGTCATGGAATTTGGTTTTTCCTTCTCATATAGTGATTCATTTCCCTGTAAAACAGCCATGCTTATTCTTTCATGTCCACATTATTTAATTGCCATGTTTGTTAGCAGTGTTTTGCCCTGCAACTTCTAGTCTATTTTTCAAAATTGCTTTGAACTTCCAGACTCAATCTGATATTGCTGTAGCAGTTTGCCTAAAAACAAATAACTTCTAGCATTCTCCTACACGTCAGATCCTGGTACAAAACTAAGAACAAAATTATAAAATGTTTATCTTCCTTCACTTCTAACCTTACCTAAGCCCCACTTTCAAATGTCTTGCAGTTCAGTCTCAGTGTCATACTATGTGAGAACAACATGCAGTTACAAGGATGGTTTGTGTGGGAAGCAAAATCAACCTCATTTAATCTTGTTTGCTCTAGTTGAGCTAATCCCCAGGAGATACCAAGCACACCTGGATTCCACTGCAGTGCCCTGCAATTACTCAAATTTCTAGAATGTAATTCTGCTGTAGCATTAGCACATCCTTTCCTTGAGATTGAAGAAAGGAGGATTCCAAATCCTGCCTCAAGATTTCATGCTTGCTCAGATGTTTGTGGTTTGTTTTTTTTGTTTTGTTTGGGGGTTTTTCATCCTATAAGTATTAGTCTTTTCTTTCTCTATTTTCCAACTTCATCTGAAACATCTAATGATTTTAACTGAAATTACCAGGTACCTTGGATTTGTATGATTAGAGAGTCTTCATGATGCAGTACCTTAATCTTCTTTGGAACAGGAATGGAGGCTACTTGCACCTATGAAATCGAGAAAAATAATGGAGGAAACAGTTGTTTAATCACATTGCAGAGAATGATTTTACAGTGCAGCATGTTGTGTTTCAACTGTAATAATACAATTGTATAAAAGTAAAGATCATTCTTTTTCCCCTCAGTTGTGTCAATCATATTAGATTTTCCTTATCAATGATTGTGGGTGGGTGTGGTGGTTATTATTCTGAAATAAACAAGAGTCTTCACCTTATTTTTACCCCAGAAACTCCATAGTAACCAGATGACATCACTGTTGTGTGGCATATGTCTGTGCAGACATAGACAATCAGAAAGAATAAATCTGACCAGACTGTACTCCAAGCTCTGCTTTAAAGTCTTCTTTTTGTATTGTCTGCAGGGTGGAAGATTGGATAGCAGAATGAATTCTCCAAATATTGGCGGCAAAAACCCCAGCAATACTGCTTACAGGTCTTTCATCTGAGTGCTACTCATCTTGCTGAACCTTTGCGGTGGTCAGGTAAACAAACATTCCTAGTCACAGAAAACGAAGAAAAATAACTCCCAACACCTCAACTCCTTTTCATATCGAGTCCCTGAATCAATCAAGGCTTTTAAGCAATTTTCAAACAATTTCATCTCAGTCCTCGTGAAAGTAAGGAATAACTTTATTGAGGCTGTTTTTATATGCAATATCCTCTTTTCAACTACAAGCATCTGAAATCTTCTACCTGCCCAAGCTCCACTGAAGTCCTCCTGACTGAAATGAGCTTCAAAGGACTTAAAGGATCAGCTTACAGATCTTAAAGAATCAGCCCTTCCTCCTTTTCCTTATTGTGACTTTCCTAATACTTTCTATTTCTGTAGCACCTGAGTTCTTAACACAAGCTAGGAGATGTGCATGTATCTTCAGTGTGGTTTCTGGAATTCCAAAGTTACTTTACTCTGCCCTGCCGTGTGAGCTACTGGAACTTGCTGCCAAGGGCAAAGATGAAATGCGTGGTAAACACTGCATTCCCAACAGCTTTATGGATTTTCCAGACAATGTGCCAAACACAGTGGCTTGTGTAAACTGGCTTTGTACTGGATTATAACTGCAATAAAGTCTTCAATTTCAAAACTCCCTGAAAAGTGGGATTATAACACTTCTCAGAACTGCTACTTTCCAATACTTTAAAAAAAAAAAAAAAGCCAAGACCTTTGTAAAAGCCATTTTCATTTTCAGTAAGCCATTAGCCCATCATTTATCAGAAGATGCTGAAAATCTTGGTGCTAATGATGCTAAAAATGGGACTACAAATGTACTCAAGAAGTATTTACTTTTTAGAAAAACTCCAAGACCATGGATACCTTAAACACTTTAATGTTCTACGATTTCTGAGTATTCATGCTGTAAACAGGAGATTTCACCTCCTGGTGCTGTTGCAATGACCCACCTGCAATTCAGGAGAGCTAGTATAATTTTTTTTCCCCTGATACATCCATGGGCTCTGAGCCAGTAATTTAGCTTTACATGCAACAGTATGTCAGCACCTAAATTTGGCATAACTGCTTCTGTTAGTACTGCTTTCCAACACAGTGATTTTTAAAAAGTCCCTTCATCAGCCATCTAACTCAGGAATTACCTAAACTTTTATGCTTTTCACCAGCAAACATCTGAAGTGCCTGAACAGCTTTTTATTTCCTACATGCTTATTGCTCTTCTCTTAGTTTTTTAAGTGGTCTGGTGCATTACATCATAGCTGTGTTCAGAGCCCATTTACTGGTTTGGCTCTCTCAATACATGCAAAACAGCCTCCCTTCCACGTTCCTTGGGATGTAAGGGATTATTCTGCTGCTCCTAGAGAAAGGTCTGATCTGTGACTAGTCCACGTGTTCCAGGTTACCAACCATCAGGTGACCTGAGGTTTGTCCTTAATACTTTTGAAACTGTTCCAGACAGAATATTTAAGCATTTGCTGACTTTTGAAAGCAAGCCAATGATCCTGTAGTCTGTTAAAAGATCCTGAAGTGTAGCAACAAGAGCGCAGTGCAAAGTCAAATGTAAAAGCATTGAGGCATTACTCAGTCACATGTTAATGTTCTAATGGTCAAAAAGACAGGCATCATCAATTTGCATTGACTTGGATTTAATTTGGGATAAAAAAGTAAAATCACTGAAACTGCTTGGATGGCTGGGAACTTTGCCAGGAACTCAGAGGCATTGGTTTCAGTCCATTTTCCAATATGTCCGTAATTAAAAGAAATACTGTTACATCATGAACTAAGACCACTCCAGAAATGCCAGATCACTTTGATTTTCTTCCATACAGTTGTTTTGTTTTGTTTTGCAAAATCTGAAGAAGATTTAGGACTTTCATGGATAGCAAAAGTTTTTCTGCATTTCATCACCTGCTATAACTTTGATAACTTTGAGTGTCTACTTAAAGAGGGGCTACAATGCACAGAACAGTTGAGGTAGGAAGAGCTCTACTGAGATAATTTTATTCAAAGATGAATCTACAGCATGCTGCCTGGGATCATGTCCAACTGAACTGTTAATATATCTACTGATGAGATTCCAGATCCTCTCTGAGACATTTGTTCCAGTGTTTGAACATCTTCATGGTAAAAACACATTTGCTTGTGTTCAAATCAAATTTCCCAAATTCTAGTTTCTGCTCATTGCCTGTTGTCCTGTCAATGAACACTCCAGAGTCTGGCTGCCTCATCTTCCCTTTCTCACATCAGATATTTATAGGTACTGAAAAGAACCTCCTCTGAACCTCTTCTTCTACAGGTTACTGCTAGGTCAATGCTTCTCCTGCAGAGATACCAGGGAAAAATCTTTTCCTGCTTGTGCTTCATTTTCTGAGGAGTTTGGGCATTTCTCTGAACCCCAGAAAAGCTTCTTAAATGTTTGATAAGCAGGCTTAAAGAAAATGTCTAGCCTCTGTGGTATTTGTTAGACTAGGAAACTCTCCAAGCACTTCAGTGGCATTTTGATTGTTGTTATTGGTCAGCTTTTCTTTGAGACCAACCTGCAGTTAAAATGACATATGGAGTCTAATAAATCTGTGTGTATGTGTGTCCTTATTTATATACTCATGATTATCCTCACACTCATAATTTCATTGAAAAAAAAATGTAATTACATTTTCTAAGTATTCCTTGAAATAAACAAACCCAAAAGATTTTTGCTATAAATATTTCACGTGTTTCTATATGGTTGAGATATCAGAAAAAGTAAGAAGTGCTGAAAGAAGGCTATATTGTTTAATTTGAAGCACTGATATATGCTGGAGTGCTACACAACAGATGGCAGATAGCTAGAAGTAAAGCAAAGAAAATGTACTTCAGAGTTTTCTAAATTCAGGGCAAAAATCAATCACAATGAGCACAGAATTTGATCCCACAGTTAAGATGGGAATTGGTACTGCACCTACATACAGTGTCACGGCCCAATGGATTGCCTGTTGCTAGATCCAGAACCACTAACATGCTCTCACTGACTTAATTTAGCTCTGGGATTGATTAATTTTGTTGAGAAGCCTGGAAGTGAAATAATCACAAAATATCATCTGCAAAAGGTGAAAAAGAGAACATGAAAACTTGTTCAAAAAGTAAAAAGGGATTGTAATAGTTTTGTCCATACTGGGCACATTTGCCACTCAAAAGTCGGAAAAAAAGTTCTTTAACTATTTTAAGTTGCCTTTCACTCTCAGTTATTGAATATAATTCAAAGATATTTGGACTGGACCCGTGCTTTTGTTACCCACGTGCCTGATACTCACTGATTTTGTTTACAGATGGACTGCAATTCTCCTGTCTCTTAGAGATGTGATATGGGCTCTACTATTGTCCTCTGAGTTTGTAAAATACATAGTTTAACATTTTTACTCTTCAGGCAAATGGACACTTAGTTAAATTCAGGGCAATATTTATTCCTCAACAAAACTGTGATTACAATTACAACCTCAGCATCAGTGTGGGTGTAACCCATGAGAGATTTTCATTGTGTTTGAGGGTGTAGTCTCTGGGAACTGAACTTGGAAAGGTTAAATGACTAAGAAAAGAGTGAATAGAAGGGCATGTAGCAGAGATAAAAGGGATAATTGAGTGGCACTATATTTTATTTTTTTAACTAACAGGAAAAACTACAAATGAAACAGCTGTGCTGTGAAATAAACACAAGCTGGTGAGCAGCAGAGAAATCAAAAGAAAAATAGTACAGGTCAAAATATTTTGTATTCCTAAAAGAGAAGCTTTTGTTGTTTTATCCTGATGTCAAGCCTTTTATGTAGAACATCCATATATTGATTTCCAAACTTTTTTTTTTGATTGATTGAAAAGCCCCAAATACTTGAACAGCACCAAAACAAAAAATTGCAGCATTACAATAATATATAATTTTGGACAAGAAGTTTCAACTGAAATGTCAGGAAAACTGACAGCTTTTAAACATGTTTCAACAACAAACATTAAAAAAAAATCTCTTCCAGTAAACCCACTAGCTACAGAAGATAAACACAAAAAAAAAATACTGCCAATCAACAATTTAGTCTAAGTCTTCATATGTAAAGCATAATTATTAACACCAAGGTGTTTAGAACAAGATGCAAGTAACTCAAAACATCTGAAGTTTTCCTACATGTTGGCAAGGTGAAAAAAGAGCATATAGAAGCATCCTGGAGTTTTTTACTTAAATTCTTACAAGTGAGCTGAAAGCGTTGCTATGTGTGTTCTGTAGACGGCAGTGATATAATTTGATTCTCAGTCATCTCTTCCTATTATGTGCCCTGCCTGGAAGGTGTACCTCACAAAAGCCTGTATATTTGTTGAACTATGGTCCAGATTTTTAAATAGTTTTCCACATCTGCCAGTCACAGAATTAGAATGAGGCACCTAAAAGCCTTTTGAAATGTGTTCCATACCCTTTTACGCATACATAGCCCAGGCTTGCATCCTAAGCAAGTGCTTCATTATGGCTAGATTACATTCAAATTTTGGCTATGAAAAAGCTTCACTTTTATCAAAATAATCCTACAGTATTACTCAAAAATGCAAGCATTGAACTTGTATTTATTATATGTTAGAAACATCTCATACTGATCTAGAAAAGGTAGGGTAAGAAGGAATCCTTTGTGTATCAGAGCAACAAGACACCTGTGTTTGCACAGATTTCTCCAGGGACTTGTAGACTGGAATCCAAGGAGTTGTATTTCCAACTGTATTGCCTTTGCCTTTCAGAAATCCTGTGTGCACAGAAAGGGGAGAAGTGTGGCTAACCTACTGAAAGCAAGAGAAAAGCTCCCTGTCCTTCAAATAAGCCATCAGGGTTTGGCTTTTCATTCAGGACACAGGCAGAGGCAGCTGAGGGCTGTGTAAGTGTGGCACCAGTGGGAAGAGCCCCAAAGGCTCAATCTCCTTCACATGGCTGAGTAACCTTGACCTTTATAAATGCTAACGAACCAGGAAAACTTTCGTAAGAATAATTTGAAGTCTGCCCTGCCATAGAATTATAATTATAAAAGTAAATAGGTAAAATGAAAAAGCACTGATTTCCCCCTCCCCAGTACCTCCTGATGAGCCTTGACTTCCTGGCAGCACTCAACACAATGCCTGAAAACCACTTCAAAACAAGGGGTTTTCCAAGGAGTTCATGGCCCAGTAGTAGCAGTGAACATCATCAACAAAGAGTTAGGTTACAGAGATAAAAAGAGTTAGGTTACAGAGAAGCAAAATGTGGTGTGGTGCATCCCTTGGGGTGAACAGAAGCTGTGTAGGGCCCCAGCTGCCAGTGTTGTAGTCGAGGATGGAGCAGCAGCTTTTTTTATCCCTTGCCAAGATGCTTTGTCACACTCATGAAGACACTGCTGTTAGCTGGAGGTCAAAACATCTAACAAGGAGTGGATTTACACATGTGCAAAACTGCCAGAGAAAGAGAAAGTGGCATTGGACTTTTTCTGTATATATGTTCAAGTGTTTTGAAGTAAAACTGGGGGGGAATTGGATTTCAGCCCAGGTGTCACAAAGTTCTGGTTATCCTCTTTCTTCAGCAGAAGCGAAGGAATAACCTGATTTAATGCCATGGTAAATGGTACAGTTGTGATCTTTATTTCCTTCCACAGGTTGGCCTATACCTGCCATGTATTTATTCCCTGTACTTAAATCTTTTGGGATGACTCTTTACATTCTCACTTCCTTGCTCTGCTTTTTCTTTGTATTTTTTCCATTCCATTTCTCTGCCTCCTATCCTCATCCCTAGGTACCACATACCAACCACTCCACTGCTGTCCTCTAATCACATTTGCCTTTTCTCCAACATGACCAAGAAACTGTCTCCATTGACTGAGTAATACAGGATTTCTTCACTTACTGCTCCTCATCACAAGAGTTGTCACAGTGTCAAAATAAATTTGTACAAGTTAAATAGGGACAGCAATGATGCTTCTCTTAGCCCAGCAAGAAAACAAATAATCCGAGTATTTTCTTTAATTATGGAGAACCTTGAATTATTTCAGTCCTTGTTCTCAGCAAGGCCCAGGTGTGTGGCAAGGGCTGGTATTGTGAGAGAGTTTAGCACTAGGAAAGGATGAGGCACAGCCATAGTTATGACTGTAATTAAAGCACAGCTCAAGTTTAGCATATGTTTAAGAACTTTTGTAGAATTTGAGACTGAGAGATGATGGTAGATGCATTAAATATGTGCTTTGGTAGAAACTCTCCATAGAGATAAGATCCTCTTTTAATTAAGTGTAGCTAATTAAAGTAAACAACAGATTTCAGACTGCAGAGTTTATCACATTTGCTGCACTGAGACAAAAACAACCAAAGCCCTGTCCCACTAAGATTGTACAACAATATACAGATCCCAGGTCAGATGCTCCAGAATTTTTCCAGACATATTCTGTGTGTAATAAGGGTCAGGCTTGGATGGAAATGGGAGTATATTACAGTGGAGGACAGAAAAGAGGCACAATCTATTTCTTTGCAAGGGGAAGACGGTATTAAATAAAGAGGAAATAAATTCTGCTAAAAAAAGCGCTTGAAACCTTTCCTTTTCCTTCAGGAAACGAAAAAATGATAAATGTTGTAGTATTGGTAAAACCAGTTTCACCTACTAAACTGTATATCATTTCCTTAGAGAATCAGACATTTCTATTAATGTGACGCTACAACAAAAATTTTGGCAACATGTAGAAAAAGAGAATAAGAAATGTATTGGCAAAAAATAAGCATAAGGCTCCAAAATTAAATATGTATCCCTTCTTTGATCCCTGGAAACACTGAAGGTCAAGTTGAACAAGGCTCTGAGCAACCTGATCTAGTTGAAGATGTCCCTGCTTATTGCAGAGTTGGACTATATGGCCTTTAAAGGCCCCTTCCAACCCAAACTATTCTACAGTTCTGTGATTCCTACTGATTCAAATCTTTCCAATATTAGGAGACATTCTAAATCCCTGTCAGGACACTGAGATGTGGAAACAGGAGGTAAGGAGTAATAATACCAATGAATGGTGGTCTAGCACTTTTGGGAAGAGCCTTGCACATTTCATTGCCCTCCACTGCTACTCCATGGGCAAATGCTGCAGCCAAAACCTGAGAAAGTCATGAAGTAAAAGATACTGTTGTCTGCTCTCCATTGCTTCCCACACTCCTTACCGTATCCCCTGGACACCTACACTCGGGCCTTGAGCAATTCATCCCTTGCCTCAGCCTTTGAACATTTCCCCAGAAAGGACTGAGATGGAGGACCTGGGCAGCCTAAGGAGGTTGTGAGGAGCAGGTGGAAAAAGGCATCAAGGAGAGAAACATGTCCTGAAAGTGCTAGAGACGTTCACTTCAGCCCTGTCTAACATGAACTAAGAACTGAGGGGCTTAGTCCCCCTACCTCAGTTCCAGACATGTCAGATGAGAATAATAAATGCTCCTCAACTCACTGAGATGTTGCACAATTAAATCCATGAAGGAAAGTAAAATCCTAAGTTAAGGGAGTGACTGCATCATTAAAAACACCCCAAGGAAATGAATAATTCTATTTACATCGGAGGAAAGGAGGGAAGAACTTAAAGTAACTCACAATGCAAAAAACTAGAAAAAGTGAATTAAACTAGAAAACTGAATTAGTATTAGGTTCAGTCATTGAATAAATACTTTTTTTCTTCTTGACAATTTCCTATGGAAACAAGTCTTACTGCAAGGATCAAAATTGATTAAGCCTTATTTCTTCTGGATTTATGTATCTTTTTGATTGACTTTTAAACTAAATTATAGCAACATTTTCTTTTATCTCCATATATAACCAGATTATGAAGTTGAGGTAACTTGTTTTTTCTTCTCTTCCCCCTCCAACTGTCCTCCAGCAAATAGGAACAAAAAATTCCATCTCTTTGTCCACTCAAGCATCTGAAGTATTAGGCTAAAGTAATCTAGTTCCCCTGCATTATCTCCCACTACCTGCATATACATATGAGCAGTGACAGCCAAGAGAAGAAAAACTTATCCAGGACAATGTTAACACTGTTTATAAGTAAATGTTTCTTACCCTCGACAGCCCATTCTTCAGCAAATCTAGCAGAACAGAATTGCTTTGAAACTTCTATATCTGGAAACCAATTGAAATTCTCCACTGGATATGGATGTTTTTAGAAGGTGATATCACATCCTGGTAGTGTGATTTCCTAAGCTTTGTTTCGACTAAAATTAGCATAAAAATAGTGAGTGATTACATAACAAGTCATGACGTAATAATGCAAGTACACAAAGAAAAGTAAGAAAAACTAAATCAGGTTTTCTTTGCCTTCTGAATCTTAGATGGGTTTGCAGCCTCATTATTTAGTTAATGTAGTGCTGAATAGCTCTTTCTCTCTAAATATATGTACGTATTTTGAATATATACAATAATGTATTTTTTAAAAAATATAATTCTATTTTTAGGAGTATGCACTTCTGCCAGTGTCTGTTTATATATTTACACATATTCAGTTATACAACATGGGATTATAATATTTGATTTTATTATTATTTATGTAGATGGAATAATTGCTCTTCAAGTCTCTTAATTAGCAGCTATGATATATAACATTTCTCCAGGAAAAACTGCAGTGTAAAAAAAGAGGCTTAAGCTTTGCTGCTGTCGCCTGCTATAACAGAAGTACTGTTAATTGCAAACTGGGGATTCCACTGTTAAGATTTCAATAATTGCCATATCACTTGGGAAGTAAGTAATAAATCCTCTTTGTAAAAGCAGCTTAAGTGACAATTGTTCATCTTTACATATAGAAAAGATATCTGCATGACAGAAGCAGTGTGTTCTTGCAGTTAAAAGGCCTTCTGCACTAAGCTTATTTTTTTTAGCTTGTGAAGAAAACACAGGTGACTATAATGATCAACCTTTATTATACAAGTGGTTTAAGTGCAAGCTGCACAGCTCAGACATTTACAAAGATAGAACCATTTTTGCTCCAGAGAATACAAAATTATCAATCTTAAATGAAACTGATGAAAAGGCTGTGATGGATATTTGACCATGATGCATGAGCAGGAAAGGGCAGTTCTGGGCCTGAAGTTCCATGCAGCTATCAGAACATGCAGAAGCTATTTAAAATTGCAAAAGAAAATCAGGGGGAAAAGCTGGATTTTTCACTGCTTGCTAACCTGGACTTTCTTCTTTTCCACTTAGCTGTCTGGCGATTTTTTCTTCCCACATTGAAATGGTCAAACAAAATGCTGTTTCTGACTATTTGAAACAAAAGTCAAGCAAGCAAATGGATAAAATCACAAAACTGCCAGGGGAACTTACTTGTAGACATCTAAGTTTAGACACTTTTTGCTTCTGTGCCTGACACAGTAGGTAGAATCCCATGCATCACTGAAGTTCTGTTCATTTTTGGGGGGCTTCAGTGTAATTAACGCACATAAACTTCACTTTCCACTAGGTATATTTTCTCAACAGTGATATGAGTGAACTTATTCATTCTTCACTCAGCAACCCTATTCTATCTTTGTGAAATGTTTGTAGTCCTTTCAGGGGTCAGAAGTAGGAAAGACTAGTAAAACTTATATAATGGGCCAAATTTCTACAGGCTACCTACTGAATGCAATGCAGAATTTGTCCTGATGACTTGTAGTGACTTCAAATATTTTCCGTAACAGGGGAAATTCCAAATTTTAGATTTTGTTTTAATCTTAGAACACCATGGAAAAAAATATCCTGTAAGTCAGGTTACCATTGTAAATGTCAAACTTTCTAATCTTATGGTGAATCAGTGAGTATTAAAGTATTCATTTTTTCATTTATTTGTGGTAGATATGTTGTCCTTTTTTTATTATGTACATTCCAGTGAATATAAAATAAGGTTATGTAGTTGAAGTGACAAGACTTATGAACCATTTCTTCCAGCACAATGTAATTCTGGCTGCACTATGGATTTGGGGGAAAAAGCCAAACCTATAAAACAGCCCAGCTCCAAACTGGGAGGATAGGAAGGTGTCTCAAAATGTCTGCTATCCCTCTTCCCATTTGCATTTCTAAGTGAGAAATGCTGACAAACTTCTTCAGCACAGTTTCTTAAAGCCTTAATCCAGTATAGACAGCTTTAGTTTTAGGCCCAAGTTAAACCTATCTTTTCAATTAACCAAATATGAAATGGGATTCAGGCTTGCATTTAAAATAAACCATATGTTTGTTTTATCCAAGTCTACTAGTAAAAACTATAATTTTGCAGGAAAATGGAAGGACTTTTATTCATTCAACAGAAATTAGATTAAGACAGTGAAGACCAGATCCAGAGAGGCATTTAGTCACAAAAATAAGATTTAAATTGGAATAGAATAGAATAGAATAGAATAGAATAGAATAGAATAGAATAGAATAGAATAGAATAAGCACCTATAACTTTTCATGGGTCCAGGCCTTTATAGTCTAGGTCAAAATCTTCCCCAAAATGAAATTCACCATAATGAGTATCTAAACCCATTGTTAAATCTCTATTTGGGGGATATTTGTTATGGATTTTAAGATTACATTCAGGTAAACCAAACCAATTAGGCTGAATGCCTAACTCATCCATTTTTATTCATTATTATATTTAACGATTTTGCTGCAGCATAAAGAGTTAAAATGAGTTTCTGGTTGCCATTTTTCATTACTATCTTATTAAAAATTACCACTGTGTGAGCAGTTATTTATACATGTCTGTCTTTCCTGTAACAGAAATACTTCTCAAGAACAGAGTGTCCCTGAGAAAGAAGAAAAAGAAAATAAAAATTCTGCAGATTAATACATGGCAGCATTTCTGAAGCTGAAGCTAAAGGGATGCTGTTCACTTGATTAGGCCACAAAATTGATTTACCTTTAAAGATGTTTCATATTATAGCTCCTTACTTCCAGACTCCCAAACGTGGTTCTTTTGAAAATCAGTCTTCATTGACAAATGTTTATGACAAAGCAATAACAAATGGGGCAGGGAATGATTCCAAGGGGTATGCTTACTGCTGTCTTCTCAGAACACCCAAAGGCACTCTTAAGACCTGCTTCATTGTCTTTGCTGACAGTAAATGTGCAGACCAACTCCCTGCTGCAGCCCAAAAAGCATCTTCCAGAACACTCAGGACCCATATTTAAAGCCAGGATTGTTGGCCTAGCGCAGCTTGTGGCAACATAAAATCCTGCCAAGCGTTCATGGTCGGGCCATTAATGAGGTACCCATTTGTGTGGGAAGTGACTGGAGGTTCCTGGGACCTCTTTCTAAAAATACCATAGATTTAACCAAAAAAAATTATGAGGACAAATAAGAGCAGGAAAATTATTCAAAGGCGTGAATGACAACTGCATATCTCATTCCCATTTACTTTCTGCAGAAATTAGGTATGTAAATGACATCAGAGGCTCTGAAAAGCTCCACCTGCTAATTTTAAAGCACAAGATGGTAGCATGTTGTAATAAATTAGAAAGCATGTAATTTTGAACAAAAGACATCTTTGGACTATGAATCTGCTGCAGGCTCATCAAAGAGAAATGTCACTGGAAATGCATTCATCAAGTTAGTGTATACATTTAATTCCTTTGTGGTGTAAAAGCTGTGGTTTCTGCTGATTGTTAAAAAATTAAGAAATACATCCCCTAAAAAAAACATTAGACAGGACACTTCATGTGCATAAAGGCATAAAGGGGCATAATTTCAGATGTTAGGCAAGATATGTGGGCATTTTAAAAGAGTTTCTACAAAAGGCTGTTGTGTTTTAGGACACAGAAAAGATTTTCCTCATGATCACAGGCTTGCTTTCCTTGCCTCCTTATCCCATAAAGCAGGGGTGACTTACAGTAAAGCCATCTGTGAGGGTTAGCACATTACATCAAATGTGTTTTCTCTGCATAATCTGATGTAATCTGCAAGACTTTTAGGAAAGCATGATTAATTGGGCCAACCTGTTGTAAGAACTGGAATATATGTACTCAAGGAAACCTTCATGTAAACCTTGATGGAAGCTAAAATGGCAGCTGGGATCCTGTTCGTCTTGACACTTACAAACCTGTACTTTGCTCCTTTTAAAAATTAAAGCAGTTGCAAAAGTTGCAGTTCAATACACAGTAATATTGAAGGCAAAAATTAAGCTCCAGAGAATAACAGAGCGGAGAGTAAAGTCTGAAACACGACTCTCAACTTGAATGTGTTGTGCTTAGTTTTCAGGATATTACATGTTAGAAGAATCAGTGTGACATTACTCAGACATGATTTGATTTTCTTTGGCTCCACAGAAGAAGTGAGGATAAGTATAGTTACTTTTGTGCTGAGTTTTATAGCCATTGTGTTTAATTGGACAGCTGAGTCCATGTTTTTTAAGCCCTTCACAAAAGCCTGGTCTTGGAAATAGACACAGGTGTGTCTTCCCATCTGCTCTTGCATTTCTGCTGGCAGTTAGAAAATGCAGGGTTTGTATGCAATCTGGGGACATGCTTCTTTCTGATGGAGTGCTGTGTGCTGCTGTGAGAGATTTGCAAGTGATCAAATGGTCAAAAGAACTTCACAAATTAGAGTGATGCCATAGAAAAATTTGCTGTAGGAATGTAGATACATGTTTTGCCACAAATACAAGGCAATGAACGTAGGGAAAGAATAATCTGAGCCTTGGTTACAAGCTACCAAAATCAGAACTGACATATAGTTCACCAAAATCCGAGAAACAGCTGAGACCATAAATTCATTATGGAGCAGCTGTCAACAAATAATATAAAAAAAAGTTTGACATAATTTGTAAAGGTATTAAGAATAAGACAAAGGGCATTATTTTGTTGCTGTTAAGAACATTTGTTTGCCCACATCTTGAGTCCTGTGACCAATTCTGATCCCTGCAACTCCTGAAGGATGTAGTAGAGCTAGAGAAGGTACAGAGGAGGGAAGCTAAGATGATCATGGTGATGAAAAAGCTGCTTTATGAGACGATGCAAAAAAGGATGGAAGTCTTCAATTAGGAGAAGAACAGGATGAGGAAAGGTGAGATAAAGATTTACAGGATAATTAAAGCAGAGGATAAAGTAAATGAAGAATTGTTATTCCCCATACCACAATATGGGAACTAAAGGATACCCATCAAAACTACTCAGAAATGAATTTAAAGTGGATAAAAGAAAGTGATTCTTAGTATAACTGGTGGTCAACCTCTGGAATTTACCATCAAAAAATTTGTGGATTTAGGAAGGGTATTGCAGGTTACAAAATGGTTAGACAGAGTCATTGACAATATGTCTCTAAGCAGATACCTCTAAAAACCCTTATACCATAACCTTGGATGGGTGGAGTATAAGGGCAACATACTGAAGAGAACACCAAGACTGACAGACGCTCTAAACAACACCTCCTAGTGCCAGTGAAACACAATACTGAGCTTGATGGACCATCAGTCTGAGCTAGTAGGACATTTCTCACATCTTTAGTTTCATATATAGAATTTCTGAGTAATAATACAAAACTGTAGAATTGTTTAGGTTGATAAATACCTCTAAGGTCATCGAGTGCAACCATTAATTTAGCTCTGCCAAGTCCACCACAAATCCATGTTCCTACGTGCAACATCTACATGTCTTTTAAATACTTCCAAGGCTGGTGACTCAACCAATTCCCCAAGCAGCCTGTTCCAATGCTTGATAACCTCTACAGTGAAGAAACTGAAAAGGGCTACTTATAAGGAGTCATAACATAAATGTTGCAGGGTAGAGTAGGAATATTTTCCAGGTGGTTAGTTACTGTAGACTTACAGTGAGGTCAGGAACTTACTGATTAAAAGCTGATTTAGGGTTTTTGGAATGCATGCAGAAAAGCTACACAACATATCTAGAGGAGACAGGAGATGCACAGTGAAGTCTCCAGCGAGAATGCGACAGACAAGCTGTTAGCTTCAAGCATCCGAGTTCCAGCAGATAGCAATCACTCTCCTAACAAAGTCAGCAGGCTGCAGATCAAAAGAACTGTAATGTGTTTTAAAGCACTTCTGAACGGAGACAGAAGGTCAATTACCAAAACTGATGCCAGGCTGACAGGCAGAGTCTGTGGAGGGAGCCTAAGGATATTGAGTCTTCTTGGATGCAGGAAACATTAAGACTTATGGAAAAATGTATACACATTTTGTGTTGCTGATTTTGTTACACACTTTCCTTGAAAACATCTTATTCTAAGAAACCATTACACAGCTCTTAGAAGAGAGCTTGGTAATTTCTGGGTTACTGTTAGTGCCCCACATGGACAATGAGTGACAGAATCTCTGCTTGCTGAGAAACAGCATTTAATGGGGAGTAAGGATCAGATTTGAGGGAAGGAAATGAACCTGGTCCCATGCAGCAGCAGATGATGGTGAGAAGCCAGAGGCGGCAGGGTGGGGAAGGTTGTACTCTTCCTGAGTTGAAGGTAACTAAGGGTGCTTTTCAGCTGGCACAGCTGACAGGGAGGCTTTGAATGTAAGGCTTGACGTGCCTCATATATATATGGCCTAATTAACTTTAACCATAACTCTGACTGTTAAAATGACTTGTCTGTGCTAGAAATAATTTCTACCCAAGAGGACTGCAGACAATACAGGTATGGCAGCAGGTAAGAAAGAGGGATAGACATCCATTATATACATGGAGAATACAAACATGGGGTGATAAAAGGCTTGTCTCAAACAGAACAGATGCAAGCCAGAATTAGGGTCTGATCCCTAGATTTCTGAGTCCTTATTTGAATCCTCAAGCCCAGAACCTCTTTCCCATTTACAGTAATTCTGTCATATTAGGCAGGCACATACCCAGCTGAACAAGCTAAAGTATTGCATTAGAATGACTCCATACAATAAATTAGCTGCAAGTGAGCATCTGGTATAATAATTGTCTTGCTTTCCTTTCCTTCTGTTCCTTCATTTGTTTCCCTAGCTGGTGACTTCTTCCTGTTGTAGAAAGATTCATCATTCTATCTCCAATGATTAGCTGACAGAGGAAACTATACCAGGAGCTTGCTAGTACTGTCATGGAGTATCTTTCTATAGAAAGAGCTTTCAATAATCTGCCATCTTTCCATGCCTTGCTCAGCTGTCTCATGTGTGCAACTCTCTCATGTTACAAGAAGAACTAAACAAAAAAGTAAAAAAAAAAAAATCCACCAGTGTTCATTTATAGTTTGAATGAAATTCACTTCAGTAATGTTTGTCCCTGTTCTTGTTTTTGTGTTACAGAAGGATTTTATCCAGACAGATTACTGCCATTACGGAGAGAGGAAGAAGGGGTGAGAAGTTGTGTGTGTGTGTTTGTGTGTGTGTGTGGGGGGGTGGGTGTGTAAAGCAGTGGATAGCAAGACAATTAAATATTACCTACCAAGCAGATGGATAGGATACCCAGAAACTCAAATCAGCCTTCTCTCAACAATTGTGTCAGTAATCCCTCTGGTAATTTCACTACTCACATAGTGTCCCTTCATGGTTTTTTTCCTTATATAGGTACAACAGTACTGCCATTTAGTTTAAAAAGGCAGGTGATGGTGGAGAATTTGTTTGGAAAAATCCCAAAGCTCTGGGCCCACTAAATGTCACATTTAGAATGAGATGATGGTGTCAAAAGAGCATCCTGAAGAGTCAGAAAGCACAAAATGTCAACTTCAGTGACCAGTTACAACACAATCCATATTTAAAAGCACTTCTGTTAATCACAAGCTTGAAAGCTAAAAATTAAAAAATGCACTAATCAAAAAATGAGTATAAGGAAGCTACAATTTGCTTATGGATATTTCATGATCTAAGAAAAATGCCAAACTCATCAGATAAATTGTTTGCTGTGAATTATTCACTTGGGTCTAAATTGCTACTCTTTCAAGCAAATACAATGAAAACCTTGTCATCAGATTTGCCCTTCAGGAACTGCATCACATTCACTGTTCTTAGCAAAACACGCTTTGAGTGACAGTAAGCAACATATCAGCAACAAAAGGATTTTGCTACCTTTTCCTCTCGATTTTAAACTAGCTTTCTCCCTATTTGTATTATAACTCTACATTTCACATACGGACTTGGTTTCAGTAGATTTCAGTTTCTTTGCCTACAGTCAAGCAAGGCTGAGGAAAGGTCTTAAAATAACAGGAGAAAGACTGTATGGCGAAGGGCACGCTTGTTTCCCCTGCTGAACTGGCACATTAACATGTTTTCTAGCTGGTCTGAACTTTACATTCCAAAGGCAAATATTTTTGTCAGTTAACCTAAGCACAGCTGAGGTCTGACAAAGGCCCCATTATTGCTGCCCTTTAGGCTGCAGCAGCTTATGAGCCCACTAGAGCGCAGTCCCTTCTCCTCACATAGAAATACTGAGTATTGCATAAAGAAATGGTTGAGTAAGTAGCATTCAAAAAAAATACCATAGGCAAGCAAAAAAAAAATAGAGAAAATGACCTTGCCACTGGAAAGATATTGTAGACAAACAGTTAAAAAAATAATTATATGAAATTACTACAATATATTCACTTGAAACACTGAGGTACAAAATTTGAATTTTCTTCTCTGCTTGACCCATCCAGAAACAAATGACTTAATGTTTTCAGTTTAAGAAGTCTGGCTTCCTCTCCTGCCTGATAAATATGAATACACCCACACAAAGCAGTATTTTTTCCTCTCACAGCTCTCTCTATTATGATGAATAATGAACTTACATTTCATTGCCATATCCTTGACAATCTCCTTCAGCATTTTTGAAAAGGGGTTATTTCAGTTGCAGAGTGCTTACAGTAGTAGTTATATTTTTGTTTTGTCCTGCTTCAGTCAGTTGTCTTGAGATAGATGATTCAAACATAAAGCAGGAACCATAAAAGTACAGCTGATGCACTATAAATCTGCACACCTAACTGTGGTTAATAGAGA
Organism: Sakesphorus luctuosus; assembly: GCA_013396695.1. Taxonomy (NCBI): domain Eukaryota; kingdom Metazoa; phylum Chordata; class Aves; order Passeriformes; family Thamnophilidae; genus Sakesphorus; species Sakesphorus luctuosus. The sequence continues at coordinate 95,679 of VWZD01008524.1, forward strand.
TAGGTGTTTTAGCCAGTGATTGTACAAAGGATGCTGGTGAAGAGGAAGAGGAAGAGATCCAAGAAAGCATAGTGAAGAATAAATTGTCCTGACAAAAGTGGAAATAAATACATGTAAAAATGTTAACTATCTGCATAAGATAAATGGCGGGTCAACAGTAGAGAATATCATTTGCAGTAGTGAAAACCAGGACAGTCCTTTGTTACCAGGGAGCAAGAGCACAGTGTCTTTGGCTGAGAAAAGTACAGAAAGTACCAGAAAGCATTACTTTTTTGTACTGTTTCCCCAGATAAGTACCTTTCTTTTCCCAGCCCTCTATCTCCTGACAGCGAGGCTGAAGGAGTAACAGCACTTAAGGAGCAAGAGGGTTCTCTTAAAAACAGTCAGGTGCAAGTCTGTGGACGCATTGGGAAGTAACCAGGGCCATATCCTGCATATGGAATCTTTACAGTATCTTCTTTTTCACACCAAATTGCATGAAAGACTACCACTGGTAAATGGGCCTCTGGTTCTGGTCATACAGCCCAGGTCAGCAGCTGCTGGAGTCAATGGGAAAGTTCTCCCTAGGAACAGTGGGGATGAATCCCATGGAGAGACTGTCCTTTTGCTGGCCTGCCTGTCCTCAGCTCAGTGCTGGCCCTGCAAGACCTCAATGCTGGCCCTGCAAGACTTCATCCTCTCAGGTGGGTGGTGACCTCTGTGATGGCTGGTTCTCTAATATAAATAAGGAGACTGAAAACCTTCACTGAATCACTCTATAATATCAGATGCAACAAAATCTGCTCCTAAAGTAATGATACAGTATAAAGTAGCGTTTCTTATTTAAGTAAAAAAGGATTATTATTTAAAAAAAAACAACTCTTAGGTATATCATGTAAGAAGCAAATCAGCAAGCATGTAAGTTTATTTTCTGTTTGAGAAATTCAGTCCAAGATAAAAAGAAATGCCATGGATCACTTCAGGTATAGAAAAAAGTAGCTTAGGGTGGTTTTTTAAGGTTTGAAGAAGGAGTTTAATGAGTGACCTCCACATACCAATGAAAAGAATACTGGACTATTTTCATGACTATCTGCATAGAGGAAAGTGAAACAGTTCCTGCCTCTCACATGTCCTCTCATGTATATCCATGCAACAAAAAAGAGAAAGCTACCACTCTTCCAGAGTACCAAAATATCCTTTCAGAAACCTACCAAATAACATTTCATCAAAGCACATAATGGTAACTTAGAGAAGCTACCATGAAACTAGATAACCTTTCAGATCCATTTATCAAAGTAGTTACATTTCTCATTTCAAGGCAAGTGGCAGATAATAAATATAGATCAAAAGAAGCCTGTCAGTATATAAAATATTGTATTAAATGAAAAATTGATTCACAAAATAGCATTATATATTTTATAGCCTCTTCAAGCTCCTCTTATTTATAAACTCAGCTTTGTTTTCTACACTGAATTTTAACAGCTATCATAACCCATAGCTATAACCCTGCGGAAAAAAATCTCCACAGATTAAAGTTCTATAGTGACTAGAAATGGTTCCAGTCACAGTCCAGAAGTGAGATATGGATTCTTTCAGATTCTGAGGACATCTAAAATGAGATTTCAGTTTGGAAGTACAGACAAATGCTTTCATTAAGCAAATTCATGCTAGAAACCAGATTCAGTAAATGCCTCCAGCTATTCAACTGAGCCCAGACAGATGTTTCAGATTTCTTTTTCTGAGGTTCGAGAGAGAGCTTGCACCTTCCCATCAGGCAAGAGGCATTCCTGAAGCCTCAGGTTACATGGCTGGCAAAAGCCACAGCTCTGGGCTTTGGCTGCAGATTGTGCCATGGCAGGACAATGTTACATGCCAGGTGTGACTGGTAACCAGCTCCTTCACAGCAACACAGTGTCTGTTTCTTCCCCATTTCATGATCTCAGCCCATGACCTCATAGGTGGTCTCCTTCACAACTGCCCTTGACAGAGTTACCAGGTGTAGATGTAGCCAACACTCCTGCTCTTGGGACAAAATAAACAGTGCTGTGATAACTCCTCATACCTAGCCTGCATGTCAATCCTTTGCAATCCACAAGAAGTGACAGTGAGAACATGATGTGTTATTTTCATCTTCCCCAGCTAGTTTCAGCCAATGTGGTCCCTTCGTGCACTACAGTTTTCTCTTTGAATCTGACAGCAAATATGGATTTTCTAGAGAGTTGAAGTCTGCCTTTTAACAAAAATTTGCTCATTATTGCAGATTTCATAATGTACCTTGTCACTGTTAGCTATTTGATCCCTTCCATTCCTATAACAAGAATTGAAATGTTACCTTTAAAAGGTGGAAACTGAAGGAGGGATGCTGCATCCTCTAATATCCTGGGGATGTTTGACTATCAAATTTGCACACAGTTTATTTGATAACCCTTCATTATTTTAATAGACTTCAAAATGTCAAATGTCATTTTTTCACTTAATTTTTTTAGGATAATTCACTCCTTGAACATGAGTAGATTACAGAGAAAATATGTTCCATCCAATCAAAAGCTTATGCCTGAAATTTTGTTAGAGTTTATTTGTAATGCCTGGACTGAAATCCTAGCTTCTGATCCAGAAACAAAAAATATTAAAACTGCATACAAAACTGCATGAAAATTCTATTGCTTATCAGATCTAAATGCATATGTATCATTTCTACATATCCTGGCATTTTCTGCTGCATCTGAAAGGTTCAGTCAGGAAAACATGTATTATACACAGCTTTCATAGAAAATACTAATAAAGCAAAGCAGGAAACAGGAGAAAATGTGCATGTATTTGTGAAGTAAATGACAATTTGCTTCCTGGAATGCCATGAGATAAACAGGGAAGGAAATGAGAATTCTTGGGAGTTAGTTACTCAGTCCTTGTAATAGCAAAATGCTGCATAAAGTCACGTTAATTTATCTGTAGGCTCAGCAAAGGTTTGCAGGTTTGAAGAGAAGATATGGCACTGTGAGATTAAACCTACTTTTTTTACTTCTTCTGTAGCATTCCTGAACAAGAAACCACTGCATGTTTAGGAGTCAGTGATCCACATGACAGCTAATCTGCATAGGAGCAAGTCTGTGATGTGCTGTCCTGCATACCCATAATGGCCCTCTGGGCTCTGTGGTATGGCACAGCATCCTTGGCCACTGGATAACCAGCAGATCAAAGAATCAAAGAATGCTTTGTTTTGGAAGCAACTTTACAGATCATTTTCATTCCAACCCCCTTGCCATGGCCAAGGACACCTTCCACTAGATTGGGTTGCTTAGAGCCTCATCCAGTCTGGCCCTGAACACTTCCAGGGATCAGGCATCTGTAAGTTCCCGGGGCAACCTGTGCCTGTGTCTCACCATTCTCAGTGAAGAATTTCTTGCTGATATGTAATCTAAACCTGCTCTCTTTCAGTTTGAAGCCAGTACATGCGCTTGTAAAAGTATCTCCCAGCCCTCTTGCAGCCCTCTTTAGGTACTGGAAGGTGCTCTAAGGTCTACATAGAGCCTGGTCTTCTCCAGGCTGAACAACCCCAACTCTCTCAGGCTGTCTTCATGGGAGATGTGCTCCAGCTCTCTGATCATCTCTGTGGCCCTCTTTTCATTGCAACTGAGGAGCCTGCTGACAGATCCCACACGATACAGGCACTGGCACCACTGGGTTCCTGGCCTTGCCTTTTCTCAAAGTGCAGGAAGAAGTTCTCATAAGATCATTCTGTAGGAACAGGGGGCTTTCTTATTATATGTTAGCTTGAATGACTGTCAAAAGGGAGAGCTTGTCTCTCTTCTGTTCTGCTCTGTGCAGTGCTGTGAGAAAATCTATCCAGGCTCCATCAGATGCTCCATGAACTTGATGTGTCCAGAATCTGAAGGAACATAAGATTTACTGGCCATCTATACTCACATTATTTTGTTAAAACAGTTCGCTTATTAAGCCATTTGTTTTTCTTATTGAAGTTCAGACAGGATCCTGCACCATCCCTCTCTTCCCTCACTTCCTCACCCTCATGCAGAACAGCTTCAAGATTAACTCAATCTAATACCATCTCATTTAAACAATGATACAAAATAGCTATGCCACTCCCCAGAAATATCTCCAGGCATTTCTCCCAGTGATGACTCCTCCAAAATTAACACTCTAACATTGCATTAAAGATGGGAATATGAGCCAACTGCCGCCTCCATCCACTCTGACAGGAAGGCAATGCTGAATCTGTCTATTTGAAGAAGGCACAGGCAGTTTACTGACAGGATAATAGAATAAAGCTTCCATTTGCATCTCATTACAGGTGCTGTGCTGACATCTAAAAAATTAACTCTTTCAGTTTCCTTTAATTGGAATCACTCTGTTAAGGACAGTAGTAAAAAATATGTGACTCCTTAATAAAGTGTCCTGTATCATTTTAGATACATAATGAATCATGGACAGGGAATAATACGTTTTATACGATGTTCACTAGTAAAATAAGCAATCAATTCAAAACATCAGTGCACATTACATCCAATTCTTAGCTTCTTAGAAAGTGAATCTCAGTACCACCAAATTCAACTGTTGGGATACCTATCACTGCTAGCAAGGCCAAAGCTGGGTTTACCATTTACCTGTATCTAATTCTTTTTCTCAGAGTAGCTGTGAATGGTGATTTTAATTAAGGCAGCCTGTTCATCATCCCAGTTCTTCTTAATTTTGCTAAATTTTAGCCCCTGCTTAATAATTATAGAGAGGACAATAATCAGTCTGGTACATCCTAATTTAGAAGTCCTTGACCTTGCGTTTTTAATCTACTTTCATTAATAATGATCTTGAGCAGGTAAAACCTACTTATGATGGTCAAAACTCTGCACAGACACTGTATACTTCAATTGCACAATTGCCTGACTGAGAAAACCTTGACAGAATATGTTTAATATCACTAGTCCAAGGTTATAATAGTAGATAATATCAAAAATGCCAATGGATTACAGAAGTTTCTTGCCTCGAATTTCATGATTCATCCACTAATATTTTTATTAAATAGAGTCTTAATTCAGATTCTATTATTCTGATAGTCTGTAATACTGAATTGAAACACTATCAGATGCTTACAGAGTAAAATTCCTCTAACTGCAAGCAAATGGAACAGTTACTCACTGATGGTAGTGTGGAATATTACAGAGAACTTTCAGCTCAGCTCCAAAACTGTGCTTTACTAATGTAAAGTTTTAAATATCATGGCTGGTTCATCAACCTCACAAGGTGCAATAACAGAAAATTACATTTAAAATTTAATATATTAAAGCAGTAGTAAGGTATAACAGCGACAGGCTCCGGAGAAAAGGGAAAAAAAATCTGTTTACTTGTTCTCAGAGTACATTCCTACACTTTCTATTTTCTCTTGCTACTTGCATAGAAAACCTTATTTCCTTCTCAGATGTTCAGACTATGATGCACTGAGATTTTATATCATTACCCAGTCTAGTGGATCTATTAACCAGAAATCCCTTGCAAATACAGGAAAGCTTCTCCTATCAATTTTAGTATCTGCAATAGAGACAGGAAACATTAATATCAGGCTAAAAAAAATCAGTAATGTCAACATTGTGAAGCTGAACTGCTTACGTTCAAATCATTACCAAGAGAAATTGGTGTGTGAACTGACATTAAACATTCTAAAGCCACATTCATTCTTCTAGGAGATAAAGCTATACATAGTGATTATTTTCCAGAAGTAGGTGCACACAAGAGCAAGACTGTTTTACCATTAGCATATGTAGCTAAAAATATGTTCTAGATGGAAAAGCGCAGCAGCATCTGGGAGTTTGGTGGAGTTGATCTGCTGAGACACAAGTCACTGGAACAGCAGAATACATGCCCATTCATTTCTCAGGTAACTTAGTTATTTACATGTCTGTTCTGGTGATTATGAATTATTTATGCTTCATCCGTAGTTTGTTATAGCAATTGTTAGTAAGCAGACAGTTATGAAATGTTTAAATACACAGAATTACGAACATAACTAATGCTCAAAGGAAAAACAGGTTTGAGGACATCAGATTGATTTTACACCCACTGAAACAGAATTATACCATACAGAAATCTGCATGGAAATTCAACATGCAGAACTATGTACAAACACCTATCTGCATAATCTACATGTACATGCATGCAAACAGGCATGCTTCAAAACTACCTGCAAAGAGATAAGAGATAATTACTATGATGTCTTAATTTGTTTTTACAAGCAATAAAGATAACCTTTGAGTGTACAAGCATTGGAATATGATGAATACATACATAACAATGCACTGAGAGTCCACACATGCTTACATAGATCCAGAAGATCATTTCTGCTTTATAACATTAGGTCAGGATAGCTTCTGTTTTCATCCAACACTGGTAGATCAAGCTGACCTAATTTAATGAAAAACTTATCCATAGATCTCAAAGCACTGTATACATATTATTGCAGCTCACAGATGCATTAGAAGATATGCCTAAACTCATGCAGGGAACTTCAAGTCTTTAACCACTAATGCAACTAATGCATTCATGCAACTAATCTTACAACCCTGAATGCAATAACCCCAATTGAGAAAAAAATCATAGAATCATAAAATCATTTAGGTTGGAAAAGACCTCTAAGATCATTGAGTCCAACCATTAACCTAACACTGCAAAGTCCTACTTCTTACTCACATTTTTAAGTGCCACATCTACAGGTCTCTTATATACTTACGGGAAACGTGATTCCATCACTTCCCTAAGCAGCCTGTTTCAGTGCTTGTGAACCCTTTCAGGGAAGAAAATTTTCCTAATATTCAATCTAACCCCCTTCTGGCACAACTTGAGCCCATTTCCTCTTTTCCTACTGCTTGTTTATCTGGGACAAGAGACAACACCTACCTGGCTGCAACCTCCTTTTATGTAGTTGCAGGAAGCCTCCTTTTCTCCAGGCTAAACAACCTCAGGTCCCTCAGCTGCTCCTCATAAGACTTATGTTCCAGACTCTTCAACATCTTTGCAGCCCTTCTCTGGACACGCTCCAGCACCTCAATGTCTTTCTTGTAGTGAGGGGCCCAAAACTGAACACAGCACTGGAGGTGCAGCCTCACCAGTGCCGAGTTCAGGGGGACAATCACTGCCTTAGTCCTGCTGCACACACTATTCCTGATACTGGCCGGGGTGCCATTGATATGATCCTGAGATCCGATTTAGTTTCTCTTTGTGTTGCACTCTCTTAAACCTGAGGCAATCTTAAACCTGTGCTCTTCCCTTTGCTGACTGCCAAATTTAAGAAGTGAACTCTGTATGCAGGAGACTCAGTTCAGGAAGAAACCACTAGAGGTCAGGCGGGATATTGTAATCATGAACACACAGAGAAGGGAGATTTTTCTAAGCTGCCATTAGCAAGAGAAATGAGTAACCAGAGTGACACTTAAATAAAAAGATTTAAATATTGGCTACTTTTCATGTCAGAAAGCAAAACTTTGCTCTTGAAAACTGATATAGTCAAGACAGATCACATGTACTGCTATGAAGGTATGAGTGAGGAAACAGTTTTATTTGACAGAAAACAGATGTGCAGCTAAATATGGGCATTCTGTATGAATAAAAGTTGGTTACAGTAAACACAGTTGTTCATCGAACACCGAACAAGCCTTCAAATATACCCAAAGTTTACTTGTTTACTGGATCTTCAAGTTGCCACCTGTAACAGGTTTTCCACATTGCTTTCTTTATACAAAGTTGTGCCTGGGGAAGACAAGATGTAGAAAAACACTATAATACTCTTTTTTTCTTCTCTGAATGCAAAATGCAGATCTAGTCTTATAATACATGTAGACTATCATACTGTGCAAAATTGTTCAGCAGCTACTTCCCTGAATCTTTCTTGTCATTGTTCTGGTGAGCTCCTCAGAACTTCTATTCCTTCAGTGGAAATGGGTGAGTCAGTCGGTGCATTGTTGACCACCCCTTGTCACAAAATCAGTAGCACCACCCAGTGGGAGAGCTGATCTGCAGCTGCCTGGGCCTCCTTTGCCTCAAAAGTCTTCCTGGCTGCAAAAGTGGTACTTCTGATTAAAATGCCGCTCCCCTCTAATGTACATGCTCATATTCCCCTGCATCCTCAAAGCGCAAAGGCTAGGTAGCAACTCATACTTCAGAGTATGGCTCAGAGAACTTCCTCGATCAATCATGTTTCTTTTTCCCATGTGCCACTTCACTACCTCGTGTGTGCATCAATCTGCCTGACATGCAGCTGAGTGCTCTGACAGCACTTCTGTATTTCCTGGAAGCTTATTACCTTGGAAGCATTTAAAATAATTCCACCAACACTGACATAAAAGTAGCCTCAGTTATCCAAAAGAAGGCTACAGTGGTTTTGGTTTGTTTACTCATGTGTAAATAGCTATATTTTATCAGATACCATACTCAGAGTGAACAGAAGAAATAATTGAAAATTCAGTTACATTTACTAAGCTTCACATCTAACTGTATCACCTACATTCTTACTTCAGTGTAGATCTGTAAATCTATATTTAGAAACTCCTACCTCTTATAGCTCTGTCAAAAACAGCATATCCAGCAGAAATATCACTTTATTCAAGTTAGCCAAAATCTGTATAGGTACTTGCCATCTACTGGACTGTGAGATAGCTGTGTTAAGTCCTTAGTATGAGGCAAAAAAGAAACACAGAAGATTTACACCTACTTGACACAATATGATAGGAAATTAAAAAAAAAACAAAAACAGGGAAACATGAGTAACATATGTTACTCACTAAAGCACAATCTGCTAGTCTTTAAATACTTGTTGATTTCTGATAAACCTTTTCCTCCTACAACAGCTCATGTCATCTATAACAGATATTAAAAAATAAGTCCTACATCTTCTGTGTAGCTGCTTCAATGTCAGAACTGCCATCACAAAGTGGGAAAAAATGGGAACCCTTCTGTACTGATTTGTGTCTGATCAGACACACAAAAATTAATGGCTAATTGCTGCCTGTGATGGTGTAAACTTGTTTCTGGAACTGTGGTTCATAGTAACTTACCTATTTCTTACAGGAGTGATCTACCTTTTATCACTGTTAACAGGGTCTACAGAGGCAGACTGAAACGTGGTACTATAGTCTGCTGTGGTTCCTGTGTCCCTATACATTTTATATATGTAATACTGCTGTTTTAGTAAGTCTAAACCATGTGTATAAACAATATTGATGTAGCCTTCAGTTTCCCTAGATTCCAAAAAAACCCTCAAACTCCTTAAAAAAAAAAAAGTGAAGAAAAAAGCCCCCCCAAAAAACACAGGAGAGGGCCAAGTGCTCATCAGTGTCCATGCAGAGTAAGAAGGAAATACATAGACATAGGAAAATTCACTGTTTGTCTCTTGTTTGTATTTCCACCTCCTCTGCAAGGCCTTGATTTTCACATTGCATTGGAGCTGGAAATTAGAGAGTAACACCTGGTGGATGGATAGAGAAAAAAATGTCAAATCTCTGTGCATAGCACAGTACAGGCTTTATTATTACCATGTACACAAAGTCATCTGAAATTGCCTTTCAAACAGGGATTCTGAGAAAACACTAAATACTCAATAGGGTGCTATTAGCGATTCTGCAAGATAGCAAAGACCATACCAGAAACAGAGAACAAATATGAGATAAGGCGCACACAGTACATGTTGATTTATCCAAAGAGACTGTGTTGACACACCACTTCTATACTTCATCTCTGTTGGCAGAAACACAGTAGGTACCTTCACAAGAATAGTGACAGAGCTCCTGAGCATACTGACTGCATGGAGCAAAGCATGTACAATAAGTGGCTATGCCAACTCATGGTGAATGAGCACAAAGTTTTAGGAATAGCTATAGCTGCAAAAATATTCTGGGCATAGGACTCTCCCTCTTCTTTCCTGTGTTGAGACTTTATAATCTCCTGAATCTGGTAAGAAATCACTCAGGAGTGTCCATTAGCACATGCTTGGTTGATTAAAAGTACCAATAAGCTTTAAGTGGCAGAATCAGGAGGGGCTGCGATGCACAGTCTTTTCCATTATCAAGAGTAGTGCAGACACTTTGGGAGGCACTGGATAGCACAGCACAGAGGGACCTGAGCTGGACCCACTGCTCCAGCAAAGCATCTCTTAGGATGAGAAAGAGCAATGCAGATGTTTGCGTGCAAAGGGCACACAAGTGATGGAGAGTTACAGTCTGCTAACAATAGTGGCGGCTGTGTACTATGCCACTGCATTTATGAGCACAAACATTAGCAGCTATGTTTCTCAAGTGTGACACACACAGAACTCAAGCAATCTGACAGAACACACCGAGCATTATCCAGCTATTCTCTTGAGATTACTGTAAGGCTTCTGCAGTATTCCCACACACAGTGTTGGAATGATGAATGTTACAAGTTTTCCAGGGCCATTGGTAACTGCACTGTAAGGTAAAGGTAAAATTTTAAGCCATTTAAATTTAGGATGTCATTTAGTTCTTCCAATGTCTGCTAAAAACATGGAAAATGGAGCAAAAACATACCTTGGGAGGAATAGAGTGGACAGCATTGCAACACAACACTGCCTCAGACTGGACTGTACTGGAGATCCTTAACAAATTGAGAGCAAAATGTTTCATAATCCATACAATCAATGTAGCAAGAAGAAATATATGCTCACTTACGGAAGCTATTCCCTTCTGCAAAAAAAGCAGAATCTAGCCCAAACTGTTACATAAACAGATTATGGTAAGAGCATTACCACAGTTCTGCTAATGCTAATATGAAGGGATAGTCCATGTATTAAACAGGAAAAGAAAAAAAAGGAAGAAAGGAGGAAGAAAGGAGGAAGAAAGGAAGAAGAAAGGAAGAAGAAGAAAGGAAGGAAGGAAGGAAGGAAGGAAGGAAGAAAGAAAGAAAGAAAGAAAGAAAGAAAGAAAGAAAGAAAGAAAGAAAGAAAGAAAGAAAGAAAGAAAGAAAGAAAGAAAGAAAGAAAGAAAGAAAGAAAGAAAGAGAAAGAAAGAAAGAAAAGTACAAAGCTAAAGAAAAAAGTAGTTGCTGCTTTAAAGTAAGGAAAAGGTTGCTGATTAAAACTGGACACCACGTCAGAAGGGTATCTGAAAAACACTGAAGAGATCTCAGGGACAGCATTTTTAGTTGATATATCCTGTCTGTATTTTTACAAGAAGGACAAAGAGACATAATGATGTAAGAATATGGACTATTATTCTGAAAGAAGAACCTTTTCATTAATGTAGAGAACCAAACTTTTTCAGTGCTATACCAGGAACAAGAATTTGCAGAGGGGCTATGGCCCTTCTGGCAACTGTTTCCAAACATACTAATTTTTTGACACAAAGAGTCTGAAAAAATAGGATATGTTCTGGTTTTGAGAGGAAATCTACTTTTAAATGAAGTACCTTAATTTGTAGGGGGGCTTTCTAATTCTTCTCCAAACACAAGTATTAATAATTTTAATTGATTCCTTACACTTATCTATCCTACATGACAGCATGTGACTGTCAGGAACAACCCCATCAACCGTACATTTGTAATATTTTTCACTGAGATAGAATCCTTCATCTGAGATTCTCAAGGCTCTTTGCAGTTGTAGAAAAGTATATGATTATGGATGGGAAAATGAAGGCATAAGAAATGATGGTTTAGACAACAGTGTCTCCTTGTGGCACTGTGACTGTTATTCTTTGTTGTTTGTTAAACTGAACTAGTGAATAATGCAAAGCCCAAGGAAATAAGGAAATTATTGTCCCTTACATTTATAAGCAGATACTTGGCTTATCAAACACATCAGTATATTCAAAATATTCCTCAAAGCATTTAAATCAGCACAAACATGCATAATTGAATGAGGTTTGCTATATTATTTTTTTATCCTCTGATGCTCACATGACAACCAGTATAGCTATGATCAGCCTACACAAAGCCAGGACCATACTGGACTGAAGTCCCAATTTTATTATGGTACTGAATGGAATATGAGCATATATTTTTCATTAGTGTTTACAAATGCTCAAACATTAAACTCCCTGTTTATAATATATATGATTAATTTGGACAATCTGAACTGGAAAACTGCGTTTTTGATTAAAGCAAATTCATTGCATACCCCTTAATAAAAACCCCTTTACTTCTTAGAACAATGATAGCTTACAATGATCATGCAGACTATATACACTGTAAAATCTGTGTCCAGCACTCAGGCAGCTGCACTTGCTTCTGCTGCTTACAGCTACTCCCATAAATACTGATCCATAAAACATTCAAAGACCAGAAACACAGCATGTTTCAGTTTTTTTCTGTGAGTGATATTAATGCTTGTCTCTCATTTTGTAGCTTGGGATGCTGAAATAAGGTTGTTAATTTTGTGATTTGAATTAAAAATGTAGGGTTTCACATTTTAGTGCTTAAAGCACTAAAAAAAAAATATGAGACTGTTTCAAAATTGACAAGATTTGGAAACCAGCAGTCAATGTCTCTTCTGCTTGCAAAATCTTTCCACCATAAAAAAGCGGGTCTTGGGAAGTTCTCAGCTTAGTAAGAGTAAGAAAACCCTCACACATGCTGAAGCACATAGTCCACAAGTGGAAAACTGCAGATCTAACAAGCAAAAGATCCAGAGGCAGCTTTCTTGGACTTTTTAGACTTTTGTTTGTTTGTTCTACTTCTAGTATTATGCAATTTCTCCCATTCTTCTTTCACCCAACATATGTTACACCAATTTACACTCACTTTCCAAACGCAACTTTTCACATAGACACATTTTCTGAATTGAAGTAAAAATGCATGTATAGGTGTCTTTTTTTTTCTTCAATGACTGTCATTACTACAAAAGGTAGAATTTTTCTATCTGCAGTTCTTCTCTAAAGAGCCAGGCAATTTCAGGTTTCTAACTTTTTTGTAAAATCTTAGACATTCAACAACAGTATTATAATTTATAATTATCTCTATGCAGCCAAGAAAATGCAATAATCATTTATTTTTATTTAGCAAAAAAATCACATTGGTGTCACTTTTAGCAGTCAGTTGCTTATTGCTTTAACAACGAGTACTGCGAGGGAAATGATGCTGCTTATGTTTCCTCTTTGTTAGAATCAGTCCCTAACACACACAACTCTCATTTGCTTACTAGCAGAAGATTTCACCTTTGTCAGCACTGCAAAGCCCATACTGTCGTGAAAAAAACAAACCACAACCTATTCAGCCTCTCGCACCAGTCAGCAAAACTTTGGGCTAAGTTCTCCTGATTGTGATGCTCAGCTATACTGAACAGCCCCTTGCTTCGGAACAGAGACTGTTGACACTCACTGGCAGCATGGCATGGTTAAATGCTCTGGTGTTTAACTCTTCACTGCAGAACTTTTCTTCAACACAATTTCAGCCTTCAAAGGAAAATCAATAACGAGGGATTGATCCTTTTTGTAGTCATCCCCTGTGAGGCTGCAGATGGAATACTGCTTCCCGTTTTGCACTTCCCAGGGCGAAAAGGACACTACATACTGGATTGAGTCTATTGGAAGATGACCAAGATGATAAGATGACTTAAACACATGACATGTAACAAAACTCTCAAAGAAATTGGCTTGTTCAACCCTGAGATAACAAGGTTAAGGGAGGGGGACCTTAGGATCTTACTGCTGTCTTCAACTATCTTGTGAGAATATAGAGAGAAGACAGACCCAAACTCTTCCTGAATGGGAAGGTATAAGATAATAGATAACAAAGTTACAGCAGTTAAATTTTGATTAGAGAGAAGGATTTTGTTTGATTGTTTGTTTTGTGAAAGTAGTCAAACATCAGAACAAGTTCCCAGAAAATGTTGTGGTTTCATCACACTTTGAGATATTCAGAACTGGACTGGTTGTCTTGAGCAACTTCATTCAAATTAGCCCTGATTTGAGCAGGGATTAGAATAGGTGATTTGCAGAGGTTCCTTCCAACATAAATTATTCTGTGTTTCTAGAACTTTATGATTTCACTTTAAATAAATGAGATTATCAGAAGATAATTTCTTGAATTTACATTTCCTATGAACTGCTCCTGAAAAGAGAAATAAGGTTATAGAAATAAGAGGTATTTTCTCTTGTGTAGGCACAAATATTTAGTTGGGTTTAGTCATGGAGAATGTAATAATGACTTATACCCACACTCTTGTAAATAAAAGGAGGTGAAGTGCTTACATGTGAAATAAACAAAGAAAACTATAAAAACCTACTGGCATCTACAGATAACGGTGAAAGAAAAACAGCCTACAGCCAAAAGGAGATTTGTACTCTATGTCAATAAATAAGTCCAGTCTGATTATTTATTATGGGTCAAACTTCCAAACCATTATTCACCTTCTGATTTGGTTGCAAGTATTTGTCAACACTGAATCACTCCTTGCTTCAGTTTTCAGAGCCAGCCCCTTGTTTAGCAATCGCTAATTGTGTTTACTGAACAGTGTCCAAGGAAAAGGCATTTCCATTGCAGCGGAAGATGCATTTCCACAGAATGATGCCCTTCCTCACAATCAAAGGCTGGCTCCTGAGTTACTGCATTACTTTCCAAGGTCCAGCCTCATTGGAATTCATGAACAAGCATCAAAGAACTGGAACTGTATGTCCAACAATGAATACAGTCAATAATTGTTGGGTGTCCCTGCCTGCAAGCCTTGCTTGACCTTGGGAGAGAAAGAATAACTCTTATTTCCTTTTCCTTTACACTCACTCTTCTTTCAGTATAAATACAACCAATAAAGAAAAAGAAAATCAATTGTCCAATTTTCACCTGTCATTTCCAGAATTCTTGTGTCAGTTCCATAACTTTATCTAGGCTGCTGTCACCTTTATTATTTTCTCCTCAATAGACTGAGTTCTATATGATGATACTTTATATTACTGCTTGACTATTGTTGCTGAACTAACAGCTGTTGTGTATGAATTGTTCAGCATTACACAAAGGGAATATAGTAAGTATGAGATCAAACACATGTTTTTAAATAAAACCTGCAATGGTACCAGTATATATTCAAGTCTCTTTCTTATTATATTGTGTTTGCACTTCAGTTTTTGCTTTTTATTTTTTATTTGGATAGCTAAATTAATTAGATTGTCATATATTCTAGACTGTTAGTGTACTGCATTTATGATTTATAAAACATACAAATTACAGAATAATAACACCCTATAACTGAACACAACAATGAATTACAATTTATTTATTGAAACAGACTGTGACACTTTGGGACTTATGTAAAACTTCAAAACAGGGCTTAACCATTAAGCAGATAGTTGAGTTTTATCTCAAAAGGAAGAACTGGGCTAGAAAAAGTACAGTTCATTGGCCTGGCAGTCTTCCTACACTTTAACTCATTATCATAGATTCATAGAAATGGTTTGGGTTGGAAGGGACCTTAAAGATCACTTAGTTCCAAGCCCTGTGCCACGGACATGGGACTCCTTTTAGTAGCCCAGGTTACTCAAAGACCCATCCAATCTGCCCTTGACATTTCCAGGGATGGGGCGTCCCTATCTTTTCTGACAAGCCTGTTCCAGTGCCTCACCATCCTCACAGTAAAGAATTTTTTCCTAATACCTAATCTAAAGCTATCCTCTTTCAGTTTGAAACCATCTTGTCCTGTCACCACATGGTCTTCCAAACAGTCTCTCTGTGTCTTTCTTGTCAGATCCCTTCCAGCACTGAAAGGCTGCAATTAGGTCATTCTGATGCCTTCTCTCTTCCAGGCTGAACAATCCCAGCTCTCTCAGCCTTTCCTCATAGGGGAGGTGCTCCATCCATCTAATCATCTTGGTGGCCTTCCTCTGGACTTGCTCCAACAGATTTGTGTCTTTCCTGTGCTGGAGTACTTGTTATCTCTCCCTGTCTCCTTCAGGCATTCAAACGATGGGGCAATGCACCTCCTGCTTCTTCTCAAATTTTCTAGAGGATACAGAATAGAAGGAACCATTTTTTTAATCAGAAAATGAAGCACAGGTTCATAGGGAACATTAGAAGTTATGCTATGCTGACCAGGATACCATTCATTCTTGCCAATTGCCACCCCAATACAAATGTCCAGGGGTCTCCTTCACACCGTAACTCCTCTGGAGCATGACTTGCATTTTGTGTTGGAACTTTTGCTGATACACTAAAATTATCTTTTGAAACTGGAAATGTCATCAGGTAAAATCCTATATCAGAGAAGCCAGTGTAAACTCTATGGCTAGCAATTAGTATCCCCTCTCAATCAATGAATTAACTCTCCAATCAGTGAAACTGCAGCTGGCCTTGCGCTTTGGTCAGTGTGGTTAAAGACAGCACAAAGAGAAGATCCTCTGCACAGATGGAAGGGAGTTCCACTGCTGCTTACAAGGCACAAGGCAAGCAGAGAGACGTGTGAAAGAAGTCCCTAGTTTAAGAATTATAATCAAACCCAGGTCTAACAGACTTTGTATGTTTAGTACTGCATTTCTTTCCAAATATCTATAACTTTACAGTGTTTTGAGAGGAAAAAAAATCTATTTAAGATATTACTACATGTTTATTCATTAAATTTCTTTGACTTTTTTTTTCCTGATTAATATGCCAAAGAACCAAAGTGCTTACATGCAAACAGACTTCTAGGACTTGGAACTACGTTCAAAAAAGAGTAAAAGAAGGCTAAGGTGAAGCTTTTATGGCATGTACAACAGTATTCCAACAGTTAGAAAATGGTATCAGGCATGTATTTTTATTTCTGAAAGCATGCCTGAGAGATCCATTATTGGTCACCAAGCTGACAAAAGCCATATAGAATTTGGGTTTGAATCTAGCTGATGAGAAACATCTAGAAAAGGCAGGTATCAGGAAGAGGGGAAGAAATGTCCAATTCATGTACTTTGGGCAACAGAACTCGCAAAGAAAGTGGAAAGTATGAAAGATTTTCTGCTTTGGTGATGAGACAGGACTAAGGATAACATAGGCAGACTGTTGGTAAAATTGAAAGACTGGATTCACAGGCTGGTGGCTACAAATATGCCAACAGAATTGTCCGTCAATGTTTTAAAATACATGGTCACAACTTGGCTCCTTGATGCATATTCAGGAAGCTAAGTTAGTATACAGAATTTTAAATCTAATTTCACCAGACTTAATAATTCAGGATTATTTAGACTTCTTTACAAAAGGCAGAAATTGGATTTCACTTATTAAAAAAATCCAAACTTATTTATCCTTTCTGCAGACTGAAAATTAATAAGAGAAAAATTCATATTATGCCTGTACTGGGAACATTTACAGAACCATGGAAGGACATTTGACAGTTTGTCTTTCTCAGTTGTTTTCAGTTCTTTTTCTCCATTAAGAAATGGAATAAGGATGAAATCAAGTGTTCCAAAACTTTGCTGTTTATAAGTGAAATCAGTCAACAAATTTGTGATGTCTTTGCAAATAGCATTCCAGCTCTTTCAATTAAACATCATTCCAACCCCGACCAAAAGCCCCTGCAAAGTCCTCCATATTTAACATTTCTGCAGTTCGGAAATACAAAGAAGATACAGAAAGCCATAAGCTGTGTGGCACCACTACCGCATCTAACCATTTTTTTTTTTTTGCAGTGTGATGGAGGGCCATCATCTCATTAAGAGATGAGAAAATGAGATTGTCTCCAGTCACCATCCCTGGAGGTGTTTAAGGAAAGACTGGATGTGGCATTTGGTGCTGTTGACATGCTGATGTTTGGCCAAAGGTTGATCCTGATGATTTCAGAGACCTTTTCCAACCAAATGGATTCTGTGACTGTGTGTTCCAGACTGGGTGCAGTTGCCCCAGAGCAGCTCCAGCTCCCAGAGTGTTGTGGATGCCACTTGCCAGGGGGCTCAGGAAGAGCGGCAGACAAGCCTGAGTCACACAACAGGCTGCATGTTCCATACGCAAAACATGTGGCTTCCAAAAACCAGATGCAGCCGCTGAGCGCCAACATATTAATTAACGACCACATCTCTCCTTTCATGTCTCCCTGCTCATGTTTTGGAAGCATTACGATAATTACCCACGGCGCGGTCAGCGCCTAGGGGTTTGCAGAACAGCTATTCTGCCGTTCCCCTCGTGGGCACGGCCACCCCAGCACGGAGCCCCAGGGCCGGTGCGCAGATGGGAGCAGCGGCCCGTGAGTGTCCCCCGAGCCCCGCAGGGCCGAAGGGCCCGGCCAGGCCGCGTCTCTATGGCAACCGCTGCGGGGGGGCGGGGCCTCGGGATCTGAGTGCGCATGCGCAGCCCCTTCCCCGCGGTATCTCGGGGAACGCGGGGACGCTCCCCATGCGCATGCGCCCCGCGCCCCCCGCGCCGCTGTCCCGCGTGGGTGTCGTGGCTGCCGCGGGGGCCGCGCGGAAACCGGAACCGGAAACGCTGCGGGCGTGCGCGCCAGAGAGAAGCGGCTTTTCGCCCCAGCGGGACCTTTTCCCNCTTCCCCGCCAGCCGCCGCCCCGCGCCCCTGCCCGGCGGCCGCGATGTCCGACAAGGAGTTCATGTGGGCCCTCAAGAACGGAGACTTGGATGAGGTGAAGGACTACGTGGCCAAGGTAGGCGGCGGCGGCGGTCCGGAGTGGGCAAGGCTGCGCTGCGGGCGGAGGAGGGAGGCATGTGAGCGGAGCCCCCAGCCGGGGTGGGGCCGGGAGAGGCGCTCGGAGCTCTTGGTGCGGCGCCTCGCCCTCCTCGGGGCCTCTCGCTTCCTGGGCTTCCTCCTTCCCTCGCCCGCTGCCCTGGGCCCATCCTGCCCCGGCCGGCCTCGGCGTGCCGGGGCGGTCACTCTGTGTCAGTACGGGAAACTTAAGTGGATTGGCCGGCAACATCCAGCCCGGCCGCGCTGATCCTGTGCGTATTTGTGGCCTCGGTTTGGTGCCTCAGGGCTCATCCTTAATAGGGTGATGCTAAGCTACTGGGTGTGCTGAGGCTTAATTCATTAACCTTCTGTGAATTGTTTTGATATCTAGTTAGGGCGAGTGCTGCAGGAACAGTGGAGACCCATGTAGTGGGTGATAAATGTCCGGGTACAGAGCAGTGTTTGGAGAGTGGATTCTGTCCTCGTTTGCCTTCGGTTGTCAACAAGGTTTGTGGGAAAACTACATGTACATCATAAAGGCAAGATTCTGCTTCGGTGGATCCTTACTGTTCAGGAATATTATCTAGAAACTGTTACATCAGAGCAAAGGTTTACATGTTATTTAGCAATAATTACTTAGATCTCTGAACAAGTTAATGATCATTGTCTCTTTGGGAGCTTGACACATGCTGACACAACTTGCTGGGATGATTCAAGTTCTTTCTTCTCCAGTTGTCAGCTTTCAAACTTGTAGTGCTCTTGGCAAAAATAATTGTGCAAGTACTTCCAGCTGCCTTAGTGCAAAGTCCAACAGCTTAGCCTGAATAGTCTTCTCTGATGGTTTCAGCTAAGCTACTGGACTTTGCATCAAAGTGGCTGTGCACTCACGTGCTATCTATAAAGTATTGGAGGTAATAACTGGGAATAAGGTAATTATCCCACTTCAGCTGCTTGTTAAAAGTTGTGCACAATGTCTTGTGTAATAAAGTTGGATTATACATTGATATGTCGAATTTATTCTCAGATTTGGGGACTTGTAGAGTCCGTCAGCAGCAGATTTGAATTCTTCCTACAGCTTTTAAAGGAATTCCATGTATCTCTAGAAAGTTCACTGCACACTAGTAATTATTGGATCCTTTTGTATCTGTTGCTGAGGCAAAAGCTTTGGCATAATTGTCTTGATTCAGTTTATATCTACGGGATCACTGCAGAACGAATTAGAGAGCTTTTTTAGATTCCCACTCTTCCTGAGTGGCACCACAACTCATGTAGGAAATGGATTTATGTGATCACTCTTCATCTGCTTCAGTGCAAAGTCAAATACTTGGTTTCATCTGCTGCTGAAAGAAGCTTGAGCCAGCCTGGATAGTGTTGTAGTACAGAGGCTGAAGGGCGTCATCTAACTGCACTAATGAGGCAGAAATCCTTGAAAGAGATAAACTGATGGTGGTTAGATAATTAGAGTAAAAAAACCTGCAACTCTTGAATAATCTTACATTTTAGATCTGTGTCTAATGTAGAAGGTGAATAAACTGTGGGAACTTTCTGTTTGTTTGTGATCTAATCTTATTCACACTCTTCTCCTACATGCAAATATGCTTCCTATCATCAGTTGTTAAACATTCTACTTGACAGTAACACAAGAAGTCAAATGTTTTCAGTCCTTTCTTTATTCTTGACGGATTGTGGGCTAGTAAACTCTTAGGCTGGTTTCCTGTGAAAACAAAGCTTATTTCAGCAAGTTTTGACTGATTCTCTTCTTTCCTAATGGTTTGTCAACTTTTTTGGCTAATGTTTTGTCAAAGGAGTGCAGGTAGTTGAGTTTTGTGAAACTAAATGAAGTGGAGGGAGGTCACCTTCAGGGAAGTGAAAAGGGGAATGAGCTAATGTTTTACTGCACGACAGGAAATGTACATTGAGGAGGGGCAAGAGCATTCTATAAATCATCAGAATGTAGAAGAAGCCTCAGCTGGAACTTCGCATTCTTGCTTCCAAAATTAATGAAATATGTGAGGGCAAATCATGCCTTGGTAGTTACAGTTCTCAGAAAAGTTTGTGTTCTGTGCTTCATGTTCTTTTTTGACTTTATTCCTTATCAGTTATATGGCTTCTGCTCCCTGCTGCTTTCCTGTTTTAAGTATGATACAGCATTCAGGAATTTTACTTTTATAAACTCTGCAGTAGCAGAAATTTCCTTTCTCTGTAATGGAGGAGGCACTCATATATCTTACAGTCTACATCTTCATAAATTTTTTCTTGTCTGTCTGCCTGAAACTTTTGTTTCCCAGCTTCTCGTTTGTTTTGTTTCTTGTTCTACTCTTGTTTCCTCATTATTTGATTGCAAACAAAACAGCTTTTAACAATTATCTTTCAGTTTTGCTGCCAATTACCACATAAAGAGTTTGACCTGAATTTTTGTTGTATCTGAATGGCAGGGCTTGAATTGCTACCTAGATGAACTTGGGCACTTGGAAAATAGTAGTATAAATGGGTGTTATCAGTTGAACTCTGTTAATCAGTCCTGACTTTTCTTCACTTGTGTATAATAAGCTGTGGAGATTCTGTCTTTGGAGTCATTAGCATCTCTTATTTTTTTTTATCTGAAGTTTGCTTAATACGTACCAAGAGGAAAGTATCTTCCCGACTCAGACTTTGATTCTAACATCAGGTGAAACTTAAAGTGTAATCTGAAAACCTTTCTTTTCAATGACATGGTTTATCCTCTTTAGGTAGAGATTGTTTCTGCCACTTCAACAATTCTTGGACAAAGAAAGGCTACAGCAACAGAAGCAAGAGTCTCTGTTTGCATTTTGTATATTTCTGTGTAAAGAGATCTTGCATTCTCCTGAAGATACTTTCTTCAGAACAAAATCTTTCACAGAAATGGTAGTTCTGAGAGGTGGCAATGAAACAGACAAGTGCCAAAAGATACTGCTTTGTTGCTTAGCAAAAGAGATCTTAATGCTGCCAGTCTGTGCCTTTGGAAGACATTTTTGGCTTCTACTTGATAAAAATATGAAAGATTATTTTTATAGTCTGAATATTCATAAAAGACATCTTCCTTTTTTGTAAGAAACATCTTATTAGCATCTACATTTATCAACTTGTAACTGTCAACTTTTTCCTTATGGTAAATGTTAATTTCTCCTGAAGTTCTGTAGCTGCTGTGCTATGCCAGCAGTTAAGTGTGGTGTCAGCTATTTTTATGATGACTAGATTAAAAAGTAGTTTTCACTGATTGCTTTCTTTGATGTCCTCCTTCTGAATATAGCCATATGTTGGCTTCAGAGGTGTCTTTGCAGGAATCTAAGGGATTGAAGGAATTCTGCACCCTTCCCACATACATCCACTCAAATTTTTAAAATTCCTCAAGAAAGCAGAAGCTTTCATGGGAACAGATGAATCAAGGGTGCAGTTTAATGGGTGAGGAGGACCCACACAGATTAGAGAGATTTCCTTCCCTCAGTAGGGAATGAATTAAGAAGTACTAGTTAGAAGAAGAGCAGGTTATATTAAGTTTATAGTATTTATTAACATGAACAGTGTTTGCCCTTTTTCTTTAGCCTTCTTCCGCAGTGGAATTAGATAAACTGTACAGTTGCTTAAAGAGACTTCTCCATCAGCACGTGCATGTAACATTTCCAGTCAGCAACAGATTGGTCAGGCTAAGTACAATTTCTGATTGTCCACTAGGAACAAAGTTTTTAGCAAGATAAACTTAGATTTGTAGGAAAAAGGCTTCAATAAATGTTTGTTCTAAAGGAATTTCATCTCCCATTGCTTAGCTGAGGACTCCTTCACTTCATGAGCTACTTTAATCCCTTACATCGTTTCTTAAACCTACCACTGCTTACAGTTATGTTTGGTAAATCAACTAACCTAATACTATAAGAAGATGATAGGACAGTCAGCCCAACTGGAAGCACCAGATTTTTACTGCTGAGGGGACTGGGAGGTTGAAGTGATGGTAGGCTGTGAAACAGATGCTTTTAGAAAGTTGTGTGTATGCTGTGCTGGCTTAGTAGGCATTTCTGGTGTAGAGTCTTGTTTTTTAAATAACTAAAAAATAACCCAAATTCGGAGAGGAGCTCCTAGAAAACAGCAACCCAGCTGTGTATTCTTGACAAAATAGTGATGCTCCAAAGAGTCTTGCAGTACTTTGGGTTGTAATCAAATTTGAATACGTCTTGAGAAATGAAGAAAACTTGACTACGGCAAAACTAACTAGAGAGGCTAAAACAAAAGCGTTGTTTAGAAATACCTTTCTGAAATAGAAGTAGCCATCAGGAGTATACTTAAACTGTAAGTGTTGTGAAAGAGGAGAAATAAATAGCTTTTAACTTCTGAGAGGAACACTGTTCTTTTGAATGTCCATTCAAATAACTTTTACACCTTCAGTTACGAAGTAAATGAAAACAAACACTTAAATTGTAACTATATATGGGTTATTTAAATTACAGATTAGGCATACTATGCATGCATTGAAACTCCCCTTGTCTCATTATATTGAATGTTGAAGTGCACTTTATTATTATGGCTACACTGATACTTGGATTGCTTCTGGTTAGGCCACAGATTTCTTGCTCTTAAGTGACAGCCTGAAAGCGTGTCTGGATTACAGTGCAGGGTAGTGATGCTTCCGTACTTTGTCCAGGAGCATAACAGGGGCCTGGGAGCTGCTGGACTGTTTATTCCCTGTGGAACCTCCTGGATATCTCTATATTGTAACTCCTCAATGTTATGCCAATACTTTTACTGTGTGAGTTTGTCTTAATCTGGAGATTCTAGGCCTTCTGTTATTTTCCACTTCCCAGATTCTTACTGTTGAGTCTGCTGGAATGTGATTGCTAAAGATGCATGAGTTTTTAACTGCTTAGTTCTAATTAAACTTGGTGTTCAATTTACATTTTGTAAATTTGAACACGATGACCTAAATCTTTCTTTTATGGGTCAGAACAGTTGTTTGCTACTGTAACCTGCTGTTGACAGATTCCATGTTCATGGTAGAGTTCTTGTAACTAAAATCCCATGAATGCACTATAAAAACACAGCACAGCCACCACTTTTGAGTAGTGGGTACAATCAAATGAATGAGGTTGTTAAAAACATCTTTTCAGAAGTGCTCATTAGTTTCTCCAATTTGATCTGAAAGGATCTGAGGACATGGCAGGGAATTGCTCACAAATGTTAATAGTTTGTGCATCAGTTCTTCAAGTAGTTTATAGGAACAGCATGGAGTAACAAACTTGCCTGCAAACCTGGCACTGTGGTGGAATGTGTGACTCACTGACTGAATGAACATCCCAGGATTCTCAAATCTGTCCCTTTTGTGAAGATACAGATATAACTGATTCTTAAGCCATTTCAGTCTGAAATGTACATGGAACTTACCCCAGCTGTGATGATCTGACTGATCATGAATCTGTCACTGCTAAATGCAGTGCTTTCTTTCTGAGATGTTGTTGTCAGGCTTATGATGATTTTGTTCATCAGGTTGGTTTCTGTGCTTTGAAACTCTTGGTGGCTTTAAGTCTGAGTGACTCATGTTTGACTTTTTTATGTTTAGAAAAAACAAGTTAAGTACTTCCTTATTTCTTTCTGTCTGGGCTGTTATTATTATGCTGACTTGTCCTATATCTAATTGATATGTGCTGCAAAAACTAGAGAGAGTTATTAAAATCAGATTTTAATAAAACATGGAATTTCAGTTGTTTGGTTTTTTGCTGATGTGCTAGTGTATTCCATTCCCTAAATTGAAAGCATCTTTACAGTGAATATATCCCATTTTGTCTGAGTTTGTGGTATACAGCATATGCATTCCTAAGTATGACAGTCAAAGTTAGGAATAGCTTATAAATAACAAGTAGAGAGTGCAAGAGTGTGAGGAAGATATTTACTGCTAATACTGCTTTTCTTCCTGCCCTCCCTTATTCTAACCACAGTTTGCCTTCTTGCATCAGTTTAATCTTTAATAAATCTTTGTTTTTCAAGCCTCCAGAAGATGAGCTAGGCTTTCTAGAAGTCCAGGTGGTTTGTATCCATATCTGTTTGGAATAATACGTGAAAAATTGTGAAGATTGTGCATTGAAGGTTGACCTGGGTACTGTGGAATTGGTGAGTTATGCAGCACACATCAGAAAAAATAATGAATGGATCTTGCAGCGGTGTCAAAATGCATAAGTAGGGATTCCTTTGGATAGTTCACAATAGACCAAACAACTTCCATATGCTTCTTCTGAAGGACCACATGGTTAGTTGTCAACATACCAGGACCTGAAGGTCAGCTATTCTACTCAATTTCAAGGAGAACATAGTGGCCTCGGAAATGCAGGGTTCTCATGTCCAAGAATTTTTGAAGCTGATCAAAGGTCAGAAGAGAAGATTTAGGAAAGATGCAGAAAACTGGAGGATGTACACAGTTGTGTGGCTTAAGTCACGTATAGGTTTTTATGCACATCCTCATCTGAGTTTAGCATTTTTTTATGGCTTTATGCTTGTTTGAATTTCTGAGTATGCACCTGGACAACAGTGTGAGCAAAGTTACCTCTTTGTACCTGGTTTGCACACTTCTCAAATTGAAGGTTTGTGTTAAGTTACTCATAATTTTTTTATTGCCCTGTAGCAAAATGGATGTTGGATTTAGCAGCCCATACAATTCTGTGGAAAGAAGTAGTTGTCACTTGTGTAGGCAGATCTTCTATTACTAGGACGAAAGTATTATCTGGAATTAATAAGTGCCAGTAACTGACCTGTTGGTTCTACAACAGTTGTTTCTCTTAGAAGTTGCACTTTCATCAGTTTTGAACAATTAGATGTTTTTCTGCTTTAGGTCATGATGAGTAGGGGTAGGTACAAATCAGCATGGCTGATATTAAAAATAATTTGAAGCCTTTATTGGATGCTGGCTATGACAGTGGCTTCTTTTTGTAGCAGAGTGATGTAAAATCCTATGTTGACCAGTAATGGCAAATTCTACACAATCTCAGGCCAGAGACTGGGGAGTGGAAAGATAGTTTCCTTTAAATGTTTAGGGGACTGGTGTCTGTAGTGTTGCTGTCTTGACTTGGAATGCAGTCAATATTCGTAAGTCCTGTTGAACAAGCTACAGTTCTTGTCTTGATTCCCTCTTTGACGTGAAAGCACTTGTGTGTATCTTGTGGGTTTGGGTTTTTCTCTCTCTTTTTAATGAAGGCAAGAATAGCAAATAACTTGATGTTATCCTGAAAGCAACTGAAATCCTGATGAGGGAGAGTAAGAAGGGAAAGAAAAATACGGTCTTGAAAACTCATAATGCACATGCACATGAATATGGCTTTGAAGTAGCTTGGGGTTTGGTGCTTTTAGCACTTTGCCCATTTTTACAGTCTTTATTAATCTTTTGTATGCAGAGTAATTCTGTAACTCGGTACAGATACATAATATGCCAAGGGTTATTACATTTCTCTGAAGAAAGAATATCTGAGGGTTTTTTTCCTGCATCAAGAATTAAAGTATCGTCTGCAGTTTTGTCTTTTCATTTATATATTACTGCCTTCCTCAGTGCTTACAGACCAGGAGGGAAATGGTGAAATCATTTTACTTAGCCTTCAGCTA
>VWZD01008524.1:121858-149896 GCA_013396695.1 Sakesphorus luctuosus
CTTTGAAAATCAAATGGAGTAATTGCATGCAGTGGCTAATAAGCTGAACAGACCAAAACACCACTAGAAAGGTATTCTGGAGATTTCCCTGTCACACTTCAAGCCAAAGTTCAAAGAATGTTCTATAACATATCTAATTACGGAGTCAGTTTTTAAAACAAAATCGTGCGCTTGTTATTTCCTATGAGCTAAGATCAAGTCTTGATAATTATAGTTGAATGACTGACACTTTCATTTCCAAAGCTCCAGTAAATTATGAACTTGGTTTTTAACACACTTGTGACCTATAAATTAATGATTAGCTTCAAGCAGGAAAGATGATCTGGAAGGCCATTTGAGACAAGAGAGAGAGAGCTGTCCATAGGGCAATTACCACCGGCATCTCTCTTTTAAACTGATTTGTTAATTATACTCTGAATGCAAATGCCATAGACAATAAATTTTTAAAAGTATTTTAGTTTGTTCATAAATATTTCCGGTACTTGATTCAGGTCATGCAATTGGAAGGAGAAGGTTTAGCGTCCTTGAATAAGAAAGACAGATCAGGAAAGTTCTTGTGAGGTGAAATCTGTATTTCTGTGTATGCCCTGTATTAAAAAAAAAATAAATTAAAAAATCACCAAATCTTTTGTATTGAAGTGAGGCATTTGGGAGAATCTTTATTTTTTGGATTGCTGACTTCTTAATAACTTCAATAATACTGTTAACTCTCCTTGGCTAACAGGATGTGTATTTAGCATGGTTTAAAAGACATGATTTTGGCTTTTGATAAAGCAGTAATTATCTGTTTGTTAAATATATCTAAGATATAAGAAGAGTAAATATATTTAATTTCAAAGTATATTCCTCTAATTAGAATATAACATGAAATACAGTCTTTAGTTCAATTCCTGTGACGAGAGTAGACTGTATTTACTAACACATTTTCAGCAGTAATTCCTGGTGATATCTGGAGAAAATAGCTTAACTTTCCTAGGTGGATTATTTAAAATTTAAAGGTGCAATATCACTAAGTTTTAATGAAAGCATTACAGTGAAGCTGAATATTCCAAGTTTATGTAATTGGTTTAGGGAGGCATTCTGAAGGTGTTAAGGACTATTTTTGTAAACATGCACTGCTTAGAAAGCAGAGTTTGTTTCATGGATGTAAAAATAGCTTTTCTGATCAAGTTTGTTGCTTCCGTGTTTTGTTTTGGCGTTATTCCAATCATCAACTGCTTCAGCATATCAATAAAACTGTGTTAAGGCACAAAACTTCTAGAATTCATTAATACTACTTTTGATATTTCCTATCTTTTTATGCATTGAGGCATGAAGAAAATGTAAATTCAATGTGCACAGTAAAATAATGCCTGTTAATCTTATAGGAAAACCTATTTAAAAGTTAAGCTTCATTGCTTTGCATTTGACAGAATACTTGATTTTGCCTTGGATGTATCCTTTGTTCAGATTCTAGATAAGTAATTCCTCCTTACGATGCTAAGCCCCAATTATAGTATTTGAATTCAGTAGTTTTTGAAGTAAAGCAGTAATCTTTGGGAGATACACTCACCTTCCTGTATATTCTCTCATACCTTCCTGATAGAGTACAACCTTAACTTTGAGAACTCATATTTATTATTGTTGTGGGTGTTTTTTAATGACTGTGTCTTTAGATCATGCAGAGAATTCAAAATACCACGCTGGCACTTACTGAAACTGAAACCCTGTGGCTGGTGCCGACTGTTTGCTCGAAGGAAAACACCCACTTCCTGTGCATTCTCTGGACAAACCTGTACTGAAGAGTTACCCTAGTGCTGATGTGGGGCTCTTACAGAAAGTGGAAGTGTTTTAATTCAGGAACTCAGTGCAGACTGGATGGTAATAGCTGTTATTCTTTGGTCAGCTGGTTGACTCTTGGAGCAACATCTGACATGTTAAGTTTGAGTTTGTATGAAACTATAGGCACAGGTGTTTTGTAGATTTTTCTCTTTCCAGTGTCATCTGCTGTCAGTCTGCTAATGGTATAGGACTGGATTACTGAGACCTGTGATTGCTGGTTTCTGGTTGATGTCTCCGTTTAGTCATTGTGTGGCACCCATGTGAGCTGGAGTGTTTCCTGCTCAGTATACCCTTAGAGCAGGTATTACCAAATCAGATCATCCAAAATGCAGCAGGGGTAAAACATGGTATCTGGCCAACCAGTTCTACAGAAAAAAATCCACTGTTTCAGGCCAGTTCAGTGTTGCCTCTGAAAAAGGACACTGCACTGTGTTCAATGGATACAGTACTTAACACATCTCTTTAGAGTGAATATGACATTAGGCTGATCTGCAGTTCCTTCAGAATTAATGGTTAAAGGTGTTTTTTATGTTTGTGTCCCTGTATCATGTCTGATAAACAAGTCCTGGCACTGTAACTAAAGCATTTTAACTTTAATTCCAAATTCTAACAATCTTTTTAAGCAGAGATAGCTTGGAAACCGTCTGATCATTGGCTGCTTCAGTTCATGATCTAGAATATTTAGTGCTCTAACATTCATTAATTAAAGTGCTAATCTGGACAGAGAATCTCTTGTTAGAAGTAATAATACTTTTGTCTGCATCAGCTTATTATGTCAAAACTAGATGCTGGCATTGCTCTGAGCTGTTTCCAAACTAAGAGACAAGGGCTTTTGGACCAGATTTTTAACTGAGAATTCATAGGAGGTAACTACACAACTGGTCCATTCCTGCTTCATCACTTTCTAATGCAAATAGTGAGTGTTTGCACTGTTTCTTGCTCAAGTCCTACACAGATTAAGGATTTGTGGAGGGCAGAACAATAACTCATGGATTTGGCACATCTCTGAAGCTGGGATTGTACCACAAGCTTCTGGAAACCGTAACTAGGAAACAGTTGGTTCATTACAGTTCTGCAGAACGACTCATGTATCAGGTTTGTTTGTCACCCAAAATGCTGATACAACAACTGAAGCACAGATGGCTCAGTAGTTCAGTTTATTTCGTAGTTGTTTCTGGAATGGTATTCTTTTGACTATGACAAAGGACTTCAGATTACATTTGATTATAGTGGATAAGCTAGATACTTGTTTACCACTAACAAAACCTGGAAAGTATGTTTGTTAAGCACCTTTTTGTTGGCTTAAGCCAGAATAAGTGTAGCAATGCTTCTAAAAGCTTTTCAGAGTACTTTAAATATTATATCAGGACAGGTTAAATTCATCAACAGGTGCATAATTAATTTTCTTCACTTGCATAGACCAAGTATTGGTGGTGTTATTAGCAGTTCAAGCTTCTACTAAAGCAGAGAATTGCAAAGTAGATGTCCATTTTAAGCATACAGGGACTTTCATATCTGTTGCTCTGGTTGTAGAAAAATGCTGCAAAATGCCAACTAAAGACACACCATCACCAGAACAGATACCCCTTTTTGATAAACTGATGAGGGTTGTTTAGTGGGAATGTTGTGTTGGAATTCTTTGAATAGCCTTTTTTCAGCTTTTTAAATACTGAAGCTCAGATGGATATTGCAGGTAAAATTAATAGCAAATACTAGATATGGATCCAAAAAAATTATGAAAATTTGATACCAATGTCTGCAACTTCTTCTGCGGAGATTTAACTTTCTGTGTTCAAGTTCCCTTCTCCACATCTGTTAACTTGAATTTGCTTTTTGATCACTATCTACAGGATTCCTTGTGGATGTTTTTGCTATTTCTGTTTGTTTCAGGAAGATGTGATAAGGAGGAGGTGTAAAGTCAGCTCGTCCCATATATTTCCCAAAACTTACAGGGTAGACAGAAGACAGCTTTAGGTAATAAAATTTAGAGGACAGGGAATAAAACACCCAGAAGTGTTGAAAAGGTGTTAATAAATATCTCTTCAGGAGAACATAAAAAATAAATGCTAGAAAGTCTTAGTTAATGCAGTTGGTCTCAGCTGTTAAACAAAACCGAAAAAACTTTTAAGTTTTCTAAAATTCTCCAGTTGGAAAGTAGTTATCCCATACAATAAATCAAGATCGTTTGCTTCAGTTGAGTTGTCCACAGACAACTGTAGTCCACTCAGGCTGCAGCTGGAAAAGTACTGGAATGGTCAGAATTTGCTGAACCACCGAGCAACAGTGGCAGTCTCTGTGTGGCAGGCTGAAAGAGAAAGAAATTATTTCACTGTTTTTTAATGGACTCTGAGTAATTTTTGAAAATACAGGGGATTCGAATGAAAACTCAGATCCTGCACAAAATTTTTGCAGTTGCTATGGAAAACTGCCTACTTACAGTTACAATAATTTGATTTCTCAGCTTTGGCAGGATCTTACTGCAAGTTTTTAACTGACGAAATCTGCTTCAAAATTATAAACAATTCACAAGTTACAACATTAATCTTTTTACTTCCTTTTCTGCTCTTTGGACTTCACTCAGCCTCTAAGTTATTAGTTATTTCAGCAGGTTCCGCTCTTGCTCTTGGCTTGAATGTTATTGACCATGTGAAACAGGGTCATTTTTCTTATGAATCAGAAGATAGAGATAAGAAAACTTGAGACTAAAATTTGCTGAGCAGGAACTGCTTAAAACTGTTCCTTCTTAGGCCTTCTGTGAAGTGGCCTTCAACCACTTCAATGCAACAGGTTGAGTGGAAATGTGAAATTTATTATTTTCATCTACTCTACCTAATTCTTTGGTCTGCAATCCCTGAAGTGCTACATGTCATAAGTTTTTTTTTGTTTTACAGCAAAAAAAACCATACAGAGGTTTAAATAATATGCTGCACTGACTTAGGAGCTGATCATTTGAATTATTCTTGCCTCTAAGTATTAAAAATGGATGGGAATGTGAGGCTAGGGTTATGACAAAATGCCCAAAAACTTAGAAAAATGGTTTTCTTGTCTAAAGTACTGGACTAGTGGTTCAATTACCTTTGGATTTGTGTTAAGGCAGATGATATGAGGGTCTGTCTACTGCATCAGTTTCAAATTGTGTCAATGCAGTAATACATGTAGATATTTAACTTCTCTACTCCACCCAGCAGAAACTGCTTCAGGCTAAAGCTCCCTTTCAGTTACCATGACAAAATATGTAGAGAAAATTGTATAACAGCTTGGAGGAAGACATTAATTTATTCTTCCAGCTATTTAAAGGTGTTTTAAGTAGCGTTAATTTTAACACTTGAAAACAATAAGTTTTTTAGGAACACCCTTATTACAGTAATTCAGGCCTAATGTCTTTGGCTATTGATAATCTCCAAGGGTTAGTGTGGGTTTGGGTTGGCTAAATGAGTGTGTCTTGACAAGAATCAAAACTACTTCATAAAAGTCAATGGTGCTTTTTGTACCCTGAGACTATTCTTGTGGATGGGGGAGGCAAAAGTCATTTGAACTACAGCACTAGTTCAAAAGAATGGATGGAATGTTGTGGGATTGTGTAACTGAAGGCCTAAAGTAGTGAGCTGTGCTGTTAAGAACCAGTATTCTGTAATGTTGTTATATTTCTTCAACATGGTTTACATGAATACATTTCTTGGGTTTGTAGCTGTCTTTATTCCAGCTTGAGTCAGGGTTAGCAGTGTGTGAATCAGGACATTAGCAGTCATAAGGTGAGAATTGGGGCTACAGACTGGAATACATATGGAACCACTCCAGAGGCAGACTGAGGAGACTGAGAGAGCTGTTCTTCAGGTCTTATGGAAAAGCTGGGCTCTCTGCATGTAAGTCCAAGGAATGTTTCAATGGTGATAAAATAACAATCATAAGAAAACTGAGGTAGCAGCACTTGAGTTTTTCGTTGGTAAAACTCAGCTTATTATTTTGTATTGGCTTTTTGCATTTGAACTCATAATATTCAATTTTACTTCTCAAGTCTTCAAAGTTTAATTAACAGAGTATTTGAGGCTCTAGTTCTGTGCTTAAGCAGCTGATCAGTGGAAGAATAATGCAGGAGAGGGAAGCTATAAAATTCTGTTTCAATAATGGAAGATCAGAATGCCTTTTTTTATGTTGTTTCATAGAGTCATAGAATGATTTGGGTTGGAAGGAATTTAAAAGGTGATCCAGTTCCAAACCCTCTGCCATGGGCAGGGACACCTTCCACTAGATCAGGTTGCTCAGAGCTCCATCCAGCTCAGCCTTGAACACTTCTAGGGTTGGGTCATCCACCGCCTCTCTGGGCAATCTGTGCTGGTGTCGCACCACCATCGCAGTAAAGAATTTCTTTCAGGTATCTAATCTAAAGCTACTCTGTCAGTTTCAAGCCATTGTCCCCTTCCAAGTCGCTACATGCCCTTGTAAAAAGTCCTTCTCCAGTTTTCTTATGGCTCCCTTCAGGTACTGAAAGGTGATCAAAGTTCTCCCTGGAGCTTTCTCTTCCCCAGGCTGAACAACCCCATCACTCTTAGCCTGTCGTCATAGGAGAGGAGCTCCAGCCCTCTGATCATCTTTGCTGCTCCTCTTTGGACTTGCTCCAACAGCTCCGTGTCCTCCTTAAGTTGTAGGCCCCAGAGCTGGACACAGTACTCTAGGAGAGGTCTCAGGAGAGTGCAGTGGAGGGGGCGAATTGCTTCTCTTATCTTGCTGACCACACTGCGTTTGGTACAGCCCAGGATACAGTTCCCTTTCTGGGCTGCAAGCACACACTATTGAGACATGTCAAGCTTCTTGTCCATGAACATCTGTAAGT
Source organism: Sakesphorus luctuosus (assembly GCA_013396695.1). Taxonomy (NCBI): domain Eukaryota; kingdom Metazoa; phylum Chordata; class Aves; order Passeriformes; family Thamnophilidae; genus Sakesphorus; species Sakesphorus luctuosus. The sequence continues at coordinate 128,511 of VWZD01008524.1, forward strand.
CCTTCTCCCTGGGGCAGCTCTCAATCCATTCTCTGCCCAGACTGTACGTCTGCCTGTTTGTACTTGTGCTGTTTGCATACAGATGAGATGATACTGCAGCCTTTTGGAACTTGCTTATGGCAGAATGAGAGATGTTATGAGAGGAGTTTTTCAATGCTGCAGTTTATGTTCCAGGTCACATATTTTGAGGAATCTGTAAGCAATACATAGAGTTACTCAGAAGGTGAAAGCAAAATGGTCGTCTGGAAGGAATGCAGAAACATTGCACAAATGTGTAGATGTGGAGGTGTGACAGTTGAAGTGGAAATTACCAAGGAGTCTGGAAGCAAAGGAGAATTGTGCCTACTGCTTTATGGAGCTGAGGACCTTTTGATAAAATATGTAAAAGCTGTTTTGCCTCAGTTTTTATTGGCAGGTGAAGGACATACAGGGAAGATGCTTTCAGAATTGGGTGGTTTGTTTTTTTGGGGTGGTGGGGGTGGTTTGGTTTGTTTTTTATTTTTCCTGAAAAGGATAAAGGGTAGATTTTATAGTTATTTTTCTGTACAAAGGACAGGAAGGATATAGAGAAGTTTGCTTAGTTGTGCACAGAGAAAGTGTAAGAGACAACAGTTCAGTTGAAATGTGAGAAATTCTAATTAGCTGTACGAGAAAAAATACTTCAATGTGAGGATGATCAAGCCCTGGGAAACCTTAGAGAGCTTGTGTAATCCCCCTGTCCTCAGAAGTGTATGGACCTGAGCTGGGCAATGTGCTGAGCAGCCTGATCTGATTGGACTTGCTTTGAGCAAATGTTGGGCTACGTAACCTACAGAGTTCCCTTTCAGCCTTAAATAGTCTGTGATTCAGTGAGTCACTAGACTGACAAGCTTGTTGAGTTAAACCGTCCTTATATTTTTAGATTATTAGTCAGATTTCAGGAAGCGTGGTATTTGAGTTTTCCCTCATTACCACCAGTGTTTTATGACCCGTGGATTAGATATATAAAAACATCTTGTTTTTTGTTGTTAGAGTAAGGCCCAAAGTTTTTGTTTGGCTTACAATATTTTTAAACTCACAGGCATTTTAGAAATTGCAGAATGATTGACCTCGTGTGTAGAAAATGGGTGTTTTTTTCAGGTGTTTCTGCTGTATTGTTTGTAAGGATTCTCAATCAAGCTGTTTACATCTTTAGTTCCAGAGAGGTAACTTTTGGGTTAGCTGAGCCCCAGGGCTGATGTGTGGCAGCAGTAAACACTTGAAAAGTCTATGAAACATACAACTGAAACAAAAACACAGCTTAAGCAGTAAACTTTGGCTTAAATATTTAAAATGCAAACATTTTGAGAATTTAAATAGAATTACAAAAGTAGCTTAATGAATTTTTATCTTCAGAGTACTTATCTGTTGTTTGGGGTTTTGGGCGGGGCGAGGGAGTAGGGTTGTGTTTTTTCTTCTTTAGTCTTTCCAAAGATTAATGAATCTGGGAAAATGGAGAATTGTTCTGGAGATTGATTGAAGGAGGTGTGAGCTGACTCAAACTTTGAGAAAATGAAGGAGAGTGTTAGGGGGAAGATTAAGACATATCAGTTCCTCTGTGCTCGCTGCATGCCTACTGTGGAAGTGCAAGAGTGTTTGCTAAACCCTGCTTGAGTACATGCCTAATGGTTTTTTCCAAGGTGTTTCTCTTCCAAGCTTGCTCTCCCTTCAGAAGACTGAGGAATACATTGTTCTTAAGTGATTTCAAAGCTCAGTTTGTATGTGTTCAAAACTTGAAAACGTGGAACTTTCATTCAATTAGTTTGGTTTAAAAACTAAAAATTAGTTAGATTGGAGGGAAAGATTTCATTCAGTGGATATCTGTGTAATTTCTGTTATCTCAAAATACGTTGTGAGGTTGTATCCAAAAGCATAAATTAATTTACTTCTCCCAATTTCATTTTTGGTACATCTGACCATGGCACTTTCATTCAGAGGAGAATCTCTGTTAAAAATATCACAATGTAAAAAAAATGTTTTACCGTTATACCTTCATCATTGGCATAAAGTCCCAGGAGGATTTTTTTTTGATGTTACACCATGTACTTAAAAGTGAAGAATGTTGCATTAAAGGAACATTCCACACATAGTCCCTCTGATATGAAGACCATGCACTGTGATGGGACAAAGAAACAAAAAGGTACAAGGCCTAAATTTTGTCTTTCATCTGCACATATTTGCTTATTGCTCCAACACCTGAGGAATATAAATGCTCAAATCCTGAGACCCTCCAAACCTGAGACACTCCTGCTTTCTGAGAGTTGAATTCTCAACATCTTTTGCTATAGATCTGTATAATGAGATTGGTTTTAAATATTTCTGATGAACTATCTCACTTAATCTCTTTGAATTTTTTAAAAATAAATAATACAACCAGCATGAGGAAAGGCCTGTGGGAAGACAGTAAAATATGAAGTGTTTGGAAGTAGTATCCCAAATATGCAGCAAGATAGTCCAAATATTTCATCCACTGGACTAACACTTTTTTATAGAAAGAGGATTTTTCACTGTTCCTGTTTTCCACTCAGACAATAGCAGTAAAATTGTTGATATATTTTGAATGTCAGAGTTATCTAATACTGTGTAAGGATGGCCATCCTTGGTATGTGAAGAGATGCAAGTAATGCAACAGACTGTATGATGAGTTATTTTTTTTCCCAGAATAAGGAAGACAGAAATTACACGGTAGTGTTGCTCCTTTAAGATCCTTCCCTGCACTCCAAGGACATCTGACTGCATGGAATCTGAGTCCCTTCATTAAAACTGAAATGAAAGGAATGCATGAAATGGGGATATAAAGTTATTTTTGCAGGCAGGATAAGTACAGATGGGGATATGGAGCTGTTTCTAAATCTGAAAGAGCATTTTAATGCCACCAGTATTACAGACCCTGCTCTACTAATACAGTTAACCTATGCAATAGGATTTAATGAGGCCACAGTTTTCAGTTTCTCTTCCTGGGGTAGAATTGCAGTATAAATCCCAGCTACTACTTCTGATGTTTTTGGGTGCCAAGTCATGGAAGAGATGAAGGAACAGATTCATCTGGCAAGAATAAAATGACCAAATTAATTCTCAGACTGATTAGTGCTCTCATTGGATTCATTGTTCAGCCACTAATTCTGGTGCCAGGGTGGAAAGGATCAAACTGTGGCTGGGAGTAGTGAAGCTGTAGCTGCCACACAGGAGAAAATCGGTGCTAAAGTGATGGGTGAGCTGTGACATGAGTGGCTTGGCAGTCACATTCCAGAGCAACACTAGTGACTGACAAACCACAGTGCCCACATGAATAGCTGGCTCAGGTTTGCCTTCAGTGGGTGTACCACTGCAAAATAAGCCTGAGATTGAAGTACACAGTGTTGAGTTTAGCTCATTTGGCTTTAAGCATTGATGCTTTTGAAACTGGCAGGACCTGGGAAAAGAGGGAGTTAGCAGACCAAGATGGACCAAGGAAGGCATGGAATAGTCTTGTGTAATAAAGGCGACAGAAAGGCTCGGGCTGTTCAAGGACAATGTCAGTTTGGTGTGGTTAAATAATCTGCCTGGAAAATAACGAGCTTTAGAACTTGAGCTTTATGACTAAACTTCTTCGTTCAACATTTTCAGTGAGCTGATGTCATAATGTGCACTGGGGACAAAGTCAGTGAACTCTGATTCATTCCTTTAACTAGGGCTGCAAAAGAATAAGGACTTAAATTTGGCAAAACTTACTCAGGGCAGCTGTTTAAGTGCAGATCCTTCCAGATTACTCTGGGGCATCCAGCAGGTGTGACAGGAGGGCAGCTTGGCTGTCAAGGAACTCCTCTCTGAGCTCAGATAGAAAGAGAGGGAGTGTGGAAAAGTGGATCTAAGACACCTGTTGATGCAGGATGTGCAGGGATGGAACTAAAAAAGCCAAAGCCTTGACTAGAGCTAAACTGGAAAAGGACATGAGATATAACCAGGGGTTTTGTGTAAGTACATTGGTAAGAAAAGGTAAAGCAAGGAAAATGCACGAGATAGAGGGTAATAGAAGTATTAAGTTCAAGAGTAAGTAATCTTGACAGTACTCACTTAAGAAATTAGTTAGAACAGATCTTTTTATGGATTAAATTGCTCCATTACAGAAAGTAGGTGATAGTTGCATTCAGAGGATGCTATAATGAATCATACTATTAGTTATTTAAAAAGCAAAGGTCTTAAAAGTATTTGGAAGTGAGCTTCATGTTTTTATTTTCTCATCCTTAAGTGACAAGTTGATAGCGAGCTTTCAACTGATGCTGATACTTAAAGTACTTCTAATTGAGTATTCCTTCTGTCATCTATGTATGTGACTTTTTGAAATAGGGCATAAAAATCTTCTTTCATGCTGTCTTGTTTAGTAATTGGAGATTCACAGAGGCTTTTCTTTGCCCGTAATCAGATTTTCATTGAGGGGATTAAAGCAGATACCTGTGATCTGCTTCTTCTGATGTGTCATGTCTTGAACTGGTTTCTAATGTTACTGCATAGCTGCTGCCCGAGGTCTTTGACCTGCAGAGAAAAACATTACTGATGTGGTTTATACCAGGCTTAGCCTTAAATGTCTGACTAAGTAAACTCTGTGTATTCTGGAAGGTTGTTAAAGAGGTGATCATGGCTTTCCTTTTGTGTGGGCAAATTCCTTTCTGAGGCTTTGCAGGAACATCTGCGGAATTGTTAGTGAATTTGTAAGTTTACTCTAGAAAGTGAAAGTAAATAATCTTTCAGGAGAAGCATGACCTTTGACTGAAGGTATGCTTTATTTTGAGGTTGATACGATTCCTCGGTGCTGGCTTAATTGTATCTCCTTCAGAGGACTCTTGTAACAATTAACCTTGCTGCTGCTCTGTTAGATGCTAGAAGATGGCAGAAGTCCCATAAAACTTCCTTGGAGAAAACTGTTCTCTCACTTTTGGTCTAGTGCACGTAAGATTTTGTTCCTGCAGGCATAAAGGAAAAATCGTGCTCCTTTTTGGCAGTTCATGTGGATCCTGACCATATGCCTGTGCATAGTATGATCTTTATTAAAGTAAACCTTTAGCAGCTATTTAATACAGTCTCAGTTTCAGCCTACAAGTACATTGGTTACTTTGCTGTCTCAGAGTTGAGTATTGAGAACCATCACCTGATAAGATTGCAGATACCCATTTCATAACACCAGTATGACGTGTTTGGCCAATAATTATTCAAAAACACAGTAATTTTGGAAAACTTTACATAGAGATAACTCTTTTCTTTGGCTCTTTACTCCCTGTGCTTTTCCTGCTGCAACAGATTACAGGGTTTGTGAGAACACTTCGTCTCATTCTGTTGATAAAATTAACCACACTTTCACCAGAGCTGCCCTGCTTTTGAGAAGGGCCTTAAATCTTTATCTTTTGCTTAGACTTTCTTTTAGCATATGAAGATGTGAATCAGCATTCAGAGCTTGTGCTGTAACTATGATATGTAATTTCTTCACTAAGGTGAATCCCTAAATTCTCTAGTGTGTGGTCAATCATATATAACTGTTACCATATAGAGAAAATCTGTTCCCTGTATAAAATGTCTGTTATGGCTGGCCATTCTGTCAAAACTGAGAACCCAACTGCCCACATAAGTCACATCTTTCCCTGGCTTAGCTGAACAGAATACTTTTCATGGAAGAGCAAGCGAATCCAACTTGGAGTGCTCAGCCGGTGCAGACGAAAATCATCGCCCACAGGATTGTACACCCACAGCTTAAAGGAGAACAGCAGCTTATTTATATAATCTTTGCCAACCTTATCGAGGATATTAGCTGTGTTTCACATCTCTGTCTGGCCAAGTAAAGGGGGTTATTGTGCAGCTGGTGGTAACTACTGCCTGTGGCACCAGTTTGGATCATGAGGGTTCAAGGAGTTCTCTGACTTTGCCATTTCACAGGTGATTTTATGTGAAACTTCTGTCTTGGAGACCTATATAAGTACATAAATGGCAGCTGGTATAGATAAATATTGAAACCTAAAATAGAATTTACTTAAATATGTAAAGTCAATATTTTCACATGTAAGGGCATTTTGTCTTTCAAAAGTGGAACTATAGGAATATTCTTGTGGATTTTATAACAGTTGGTCTTCAGTCTGAATAATTTGTCTGTAGGAGTAAGGTTTGGGGTTTTTTTAGTTGACCTATATAATTTCCACTGAAACCATTTAGTCTTTCATCATGAAACACCCTCTGAAAAGTAATTAATTTATTGTTTCCATGGATACTGATAGAGCTCTTGACTAAACGTTTTGATCATGCACTCCTATCAGTAAAGAAAATAAATTAAGCATGCACCACAAGTATCTGTATATTTATAAATTACGTACATAGTATCATAGAAATGGTTTGGGTTGGAAAACCTTAAAGATCAAGTTATAACCCCCTGCCTTGGGGGTAGTAGACCAGGTTGCTTAAAACACTGTCCAACTTGGTCCTGGGCAAGGGTTTTGGAACTTGATGATCTTTAAGGCAGCTTTAACATGTACTGTTGTACTGTGTAATATGCAGTTACAAAACATACCCAAAAATGGATATTAAAGATGGGATAAAGATGAAATAAACGCTATTTTTACAGTTTTTTTAATAGTGCAAAATATTTTCACACTCCAGTGGGTTGTTTGGCACTGCTCTTTGGGTTTTCACACCCCACTTTGGAGACCTCTGCTTTTCCTACGGAGAGGTGCCCTATGCAATATAAATTGCTGATCTAAAGCACAAAAAGAGTGCTGCAAGTTTTCTCATGTACATGTGTTAGACTGCATTTGAAACAGGTGTTTTTTCCAGGGTTTGATCCCTGTATATTAAATAGATTGGTTTATCTTCCCTTCCTATTTTTATATGTCTTGGACTAGCAGTAGGAGAGGCCAAATAAAGCTTTATTTCATTTAGTGGTCTGTTTTTCAGTAGCTTTTCACATCCATGAAACAACTGGATATTTCACTTGGTTTATTGCAGAATATGGGAGTACTTGGAGGGTTTTATTATTTTTGTAACTTACAGTGTACCTTGGTCCTGTTAATTCAGACTAAAACACTCTGATGTTTGAGTGCTTCCAATGTGTGTTCTCAGTCCTAGTGTTCATGTAATCAGTGTTTTGGATATCTTTGTTTGCAGACTTTTTGCAAAGTACTCCCCTGTAAACAAGCTTTCATCATCTTTAAGGGGAACTTAGAGAACTAGGTGTTTGGGTGCTGTTTTTTTCCTTCTGAAAGTTCATTATTCAGCAAGAATTTATTCCTCAGCCAGCTTAGGAGAGAACAGAGGGATCTGTGTTTCTTTCTTTAAAAAGAAAGAAAAAATCCTATAGAGTAAGCCAGTAGCCAAATAATGTTTATAAGCTTAAGGAAGTAGGAACTTTGCTGGACTAAGACATTATGCATCTAACTTTCCTTTTGAATGTGAACTTTGTGGCTTTCCTGTGTGCTGTCCCAGGAGTCAGCTCACTTCTCCTTCTCATGTGCTCCTTTACTTACCATGTCTTGGCATGTGTCAGACTTTACAGGAGTTTTTAGAGCCTGTTTTGGTTTAGCGATTTTGTGGCTTTCATGTGGTTGGCTTCTTAAACTTGTGCACCTGGTCTCTAATGTATCTGCAAACATGATGAGTTATTTAAATGCTGGCTGGTTTAAAATTGATGGGAAGTTTCAAGGTGCAAGTAAGAATATGGGTTGAGTTTAACTTTCTACATGAGTCTATGCTGCTTGCTTATATGCTTTTCAGACTAATGAGGCTATTTGTGTGCTTTTAGTGTACTTTGATCTGGATGAATTTTTTGTTGGAACACAATTCATAGAATCATAGAATCATGGAATTGATTGGGTTGGAAAAGACCTCCGAGATCATCAAGTCCAACCCTTGGGCCAACTCCAGTCCCTTTACCAGATCATGGCACTCAGTGCCACGGCCAAGCTCAGTTGAAAAACCTCCAGGGATGGGGAATCCACCCCCTCTCTGGGCAGCCCATTCCAATGCCTGAGCACTCTCTCTGTAAAGAATTTTTTTCTGATCTCCAACTTCAATTTCTCCTGGCGAAGCTTTAGCCCATGCCCCCTTGTCCTATTGCTGAGTGCCTGGGAGAAGAGACCAACCCCTGCCTGGCCAGAACTTCCCTTCAGGTAGTTCTAGACAGTGCTGAGGTCNCTGTGCCGAGCCTGCAGCACTGCAGGGGGTTGTTGTGGCCAAAGTGCAGGACCCAACACTTGGCCTTATTGAACTTCATCCCGTTGGAATCAGCCCATCTCTCAAGTCTATCCAGATCCCTCTGCAGAGCCCTCCTGCCTTCCAGCAGGTTGACACTCCCTCCCAAACTTGGTGTCATCAGCAAATTTGCTGATGATGGACTCAATCTCCTCATCTAAATCATCAATAAAGATGTTAAACAGGACTGGACGTATTGTTAACATATCCCCATCGATAATCTGTACTGAAATTCAGCAAAAGAGAAGTTACATCACAGTACTATCTACAACAACTTTACTGGTAAAATAAAGAATTAGACCTTGAAGTCACATCAGAATTTTATGTTATAAACTCTTGTACAGTGTTAGTCCACATAACTTAAGTTGTGGTCAGTTTTGTTTAGAAGTACAGTTTGTTGCTGTTCTGAAAATTGTAGATAAAACTTCCTTTTTCCTGATGTCCAACGTGCTTCAGAGGTCATAGCTGTATTTCAGGGTCAGTAACAGCAGTGGCAGAGATTTTTTTCAGTGTGCTACTTTGAAGCCAGAACCTCCAGTAGTGTGAGAACAAGGGCCTGACCTCTGAGACCACAGGATGTGTAGTGTTTGTTACATTAATGCTTGTGAAACAACTGTTTTGTTGCTGTGACTTTCAGCAGGATATATATGAGCATAATTGAATACCTTCTTGACAAGAGAGGAGAATTCTGAGGTTGTCGTATTTGATTAGTAGTGTAAAATTCTCATAATATGGAATGTCAAAAGCGGTGTAAGATTTCCTTCTGACAGTTATCCCTTCCATTCTTAGAAGGGAAATAGTGTCTGGAAGATTTATGTCAATCCCTCTATATTGTGCACTTTCTAGAAATTTGGGGCAGGAGTGAGGGCACTGCAGGAGCTCTATAGAGAAGTATGAATTGGTACTGCAGCTGAAATTCTTTTGATTTCTTTTCTGTGGAGTTGCAGGGCTTGAGATATGATGCTAAATTTAGCCATTTCCTAAATATTAAGACTGCTTGCACCTACCAAGAAGAAGCCACTTACCACATACCTTGTCAGTAGCTGGTTTCCAGTAACTTCTTGTTATTACTGAAGGGCAGCAAATCAGTTTATCCTTAGTTGCACAACCCAAGGTGAAGAAACAAAGCTGATTAGGCACTCAGTAAATTAAATTTTGTTTACGCCTTAAGAGATGTCTCAATCCACTAGTACGAGTGGCATTAGAATACAACTTGCTGTGTCCTGATTTGGTTGACAGTCTTCAGACTTGTTTGTATCATGTAGAGCTGGCAAGTGCTGTTTCGAAACAGGGTGGACTGTTTCAAAATAAGGTTTTAAATCAGAGATGACCTGTACTCACTTGCTAGTAGTTCTGATGCTGACTTACTTCTATGCAGCTTTCTCAGTATGCAAAACGTCAGTATTTGTAGGAACAGATAAAGTAACTTAGCCAGATAACTAAGATCCCAGTTGGGGGAAGGAGAAAGCAAGTGAACATTTTCTAGAAGTTCTAATGATTTAATGTTGTTTTTTTTTAAGTATGGGTTACCTAGTGCATTTGGGTATTCACTACACTTGAGATGCAATTTGGAAGGAGGGATCAAGGTGGTCTAAATTTTAAATGCATTGGGTGAGGGAAGAGAAATTGAGCAACTTAATTTTCATTTTTCTTGGGCAGTGACTGAAATATTTGGATGGAACATTCTTCAGCATATTTGAAGGTGTTGGATTTCTTTCAAGCTCTTCATGGTGTGTTAGTTCTAAAATTTTGCTTATCTGATTATGTTTACATTGAAGGGTGAAGATGTCAACCGGACACTTGAAGGTGGGAGGAAGCCTCTTCACTATGCAGCAGACTGTGGACAGCTTGAGATTCTGGAATTTCTTCTGTTGAAAGGAGCTGACATTAATGTATGTACATCAATTTGCAAACAGGTGCTCGGGTCTTCCCACACACACATTTGTAAGGGGTTAGTATAAGTGCCTCAAGGGTTACTGGAAGATATAACTAAACTAAGCAGTTTGATTCATTTAAAAATATTTGAGAGGTGGTCTCCAAGAGGCTAGAAGTTTAAAGTTATGTTTATTAAATGTTTTAATTCCTTCTGGACACACTAGAAGAATTTCATAGAATCGATTGGGTTGGAAAAGACCTTCGAGATCATCAAGTCCAACCCTTCGCCAACTCCAGTCCATTTACCAGATCATGGCACTCAGTGCCACGGCCAATCTGCATTTAAAAATCTCCAGGGATGGTGAATCCACGACCTCTCTGGGCAGCCCATTCCAATGCCTGATTACTCTCCCTGGAAAGAATTTTTTTCTGATCTCCAACTTAAATTTCCCCCGGCAGAGCTTAAGCCCGTGCCCCCTTGTCCTATTGCTGAGTCCCTGAATTTGTTTCTATGAAAAGTTTAATTTGACCACAATTAGAAAAACAAATCCAGTAATCACATCAATATAATGTTTGCATGAAATGTGTATTGTATTTGTTGGAAGGGTTTTCAGAAGACATCCTTGGCCAAGGATGTTTAAATTAGTATACTTTTTTGTGTTTTGGAGACATTCTTCCTGGTACAAACTTAGTCATTTTGCTGTAGCTTGACATGCATGTTTTTTTGGTTTTGTGAAAAGACTTGACTAAGCTATATCAGCACTTCAAAATAGTGTATTTCTCCCTCAAGTTACGTTCCTAAATGCTTTAACCATACGTTCCAAAAACTGAACCTTGGAAATCCCGTTCAAAAGTTAACATATTAATCTTAAGTTAACATCTTAGCTTTAGTCCATAACAGAAAGGCTTAGATTTTTTAACTTGATGTCTTGAAAGATAATCTTCTCTTTGGGAGTTGTTTGTTGGATAAGAGTTAAAAATAACATTTCTCTTCCTCCATTTCTTATTCTTTCCAGGACTATAGTTGGAGAGAAGACAGCCAAAACAATGTTTCAGTCAAAATTATTTTCTGAAGTGAGACTGGCTGTGAAATGGAGAATTAGGGGTAGTGGTTTTAAATTGGGCAAATTTTTTCAGCTGAAATGTCACAATTTCCATCACTGGCCTAAAATAATAGACAAACTTTAGGATACCCAGAAGTGTTAGGGAAGAAATGTCTTGCTATTACCTTTTTTTTAAATGATTTTTCTTCTTAAAAAAATTCTGAGGGATTGCATTTCTGGTTAATATACTTAAATTTTTACTTCTTTCTACCGTTGATAAAAGAAAATTAAAAAGTTAAGTGAAACCTTCTAATGCTGTGTGAAATTGTCCTTCAAATCCCTCTGTCTCAATTTACAGGCTCCAGACAAACACAATATCACACCACTCCTATCAGCAGTCTATGAGGGCCATGTTTCCTGTGTGAAATTGCTTCTGTCAAAGGTGAGATACAAATGTTTAGACAAAATGAGCCATTAGCAAAGCACGTTACTTTGATTCTTTTCAGTAAGATTATGATGCTCTGGATTAGAGGGTCAGAACTTCAAACCAATGTTGTTTGTGTTGCTAAACTAGAGAGGGTACTCTGATTGTGGAGATAGTTAAGGGAGAAAGTTTCAGGACTTTGTGCTGTAGCAAAAGTGAGAGATCACTAAGATTATTCTGAGCTCCAGCTAGAGAGTAGAACAGCAAATCAGTCAAGGAAAAAAATACATTCCTTCAGCAGACAGGGAGGAGTGGGATTTAGCTTTGGCAGCTGTTTAAGTGTTTCATGTGATGGAATCTCTACTGTGAAGTTGCTCAGAGGTGCGGTTTCCCTCTACTTTTGCCAGATGACTGAAAACCCATCTGTGCTGGCAGAGGGAGGGGAAGTAAATGTAGGAAGCCAAGATTCTCTGTCATGGAGCTTGTAAATTTTGTCTTGGGGAGAATAAGCTTAATCTGTCTCTGTTTTCATATTATTTCATAATAGTGATTCATATTACATATTCGATTTTATAAAGTAGTAGTTAATTCAAGCAATGCTTTTTCCCCATTCGTACGTGCTCCTTCTTGTTATACCTCACTTTAAAAAGAGGAAGTTAACAATGCATTTTCAATATATGAACCTGCTTAAATAATTTGGCCAAAGGATTTCATGCCGTGCAATATTTTCATATGCCACTTCCAGGTTAAAGTTTTTCTTAACTACCTTAATGCTGCATGAATTTCTCTTTTCTTAACTTTGATCTTGTCTGATGTTATTTATGCCTTTCTGTGGAGAAGTGCTGTGGCTGTTAATTTAGGATTCAAATGGTGCGTCCAACTTGTTTAAATTTATTGTGAGGACTGATCCTTCATTTAGGATCATCAGAGACATGAATATTCTTTATCCCATGTTGATTTATTTCTGTTTCTGTTCTACAAATAAGATGCTCCAAAACTTGAGTTCACAGACAAATTTTCTGGCAGCTACTAAGGGTTGTGCATTCATTGTAGTCTCTGTTAGTGAGACATTGAGGTCCATCCTGAGCCCAGCTATTTTTCATACAGTTTGTGAGAGAGGATAGGTCTGTATACCTGGTACGTTTCAGATAGCATTGGTTCAGTTCAACAGTCAGGCAATCTTAAAAAGATGTGCAGAATGTTAAAAGAAAGTGAATTTGGACTAGGAGTGGAGATTATAAAAATGTCTCTGCAGTTGAATAGTTTGGCAAATTTGGTATTATTTTCAGGTAATAGAGTTAAATGTTGTACCTCATGTGATTGCTTCCATTCACATGGGCTAGCTGATGAAATATTTCTGCAGTGGAACTTTGTTCTTCAGCTGAGTCTGTTTGAGGCAGGGCTTATATGTAGAGGTTGTTCTGTATCAATATAATTATCTTATGACCCTTGTTTAAACATTTGTTTAAACATGTCACACTTTGTTTGTAACCTAGACGTATTTGACAGCAGGTACCTGGGAGATCAGGTTGTTCAGCCCTTATTGAAAGATCTAAAAATTATTGACTGTTTCATGTTCCCTCTAGTTAGTTTTGGAGTGGGATGTGTTTCATTGTTGGTCCAAATGCAGGACAAATATTGATTGTCTTAAGTTAGTGCACGTAAATAGTGGAATTGCAATTGCAAATGATGGACCAATATTTTTAAGATTTTTTTTCTTTGTTGCTGTTCTTTGTTGCTTTTGCAAATACTAAATTTCTACTTACCGCTAAGAAGCTGCATTGTTATGTCTCCATTTACCTCGTTAGTTGATCTGTTGCATCCATAGCCTGTGTCATACAGTATCTCTTAAGCTCTTTGACTAGAATTCAATTACCTCATTAACTTTTTTTTAAAGAGGAAACACAAATAATGAATATTTATACTTTCACAGGTTTTGAGAACTGATGTGATGCTTATCGCCTTAGTCTGTTTGCATACCACCTATAGCAAAACAGTTAGAAGTTGGATCAAATTAAAATTAAGGAATAAGAGACTGTCCTTCTAAGATGAGATTTAATATAAATAATGCTATGTTGAAAACAGTTGTTGATTTGGAAATTGAATTATTTCAAGCTAACATTCTCCATTGCCTTCTAAAGTGTATCAATCATGGGGCTGTTTGTAAGCTTTTCATGTGAGACGCTTGAGCTATTGAGAGGAGAAGGGGTGTTTCAAGAAATGTTTCAAACACTGATCAGACATAAAATGCAAATAAATATGCTTTAATAAAAGTAACAAATATGAAAAAGGATAGTCAAGGTTACATCTAGGATTTTTGTAAATACTGTTTCTGTAGAAGATTCATTCATCTAATGAAACTGAGCTGTTTATTCTTACATGTAGTGTGACAGCTGAGCATTCTTTAAACAGTCATAGAAACTTAGAATCGTTAAGATTGGAAAAGAAAAAACACTGAACATTAACCCAGTACCACCACTGAACCTCTTTTCATCCAGACTAGACAACTCCAGCTCTCCCTTGTCAGACTTGTGCTCCAGGTCTTTCACCAGCTCCATTGCCCTTCTCTGTACAGGCTTCAGCACCTCAGTGTCTTTCCCGTGGTGAGGGATCCAAAACTGAACACAGGATTTGAGGTGGGGTCTCACCAGTGCCAAGGAGAAAGGGATAATCACTCCCCTGGTCCTGCTGGCCACACTGTTCCTGATACAGGCCAGGATGCCTTTGGCTTACTCCTGAAATTGCATTTAGTTTCAGTTTGTGTTGCACACTCTTAAACTCTTGTTGATACTGGTGGTCATGCAGTTGCACAAAGCACAGCCAAGTTTCTTCTAAGCTCATATTTGTACTCGTAAGAGCATAACGTGAAAAGCAGTGGAACCCACATTGGCTTTTAACAGTTCAGTTTCTACAAAAGTTTTCAATGTATGAGCCACATGAGTAATAGAATTTGCTGGAGGTGATACTAATAGCTGAAGCCATTACACCAACTTTAAAAACTGCTGTCCCTTAAAAAGCAGCAATTCTTTTAATGAATTTCAACTTTCAAAATGCTTTCCAAAGCTAAAGCCCAATTTGCTCCTCAGAAAGGACTGTTTGGGGGTTTTTAGCTAATGCTTATCACACATGGAATGAATGCTGTGATGACACTGTCTAAAATACAAATGCAGCCTTAGGTAGAGTTTTGGGAATTCTTAGTATATCTTTTAAGATAAATGAAAATGTGTGGAATATTATACTGTAGGCATTCCAACGAGTGGAGGTTTGGGAGTGATCTGTAAAACAGCTGTCAGCACCTGAGCTTCAGTTGAAAAAAGTTCTTTTGTTCTGATTTACTGTAATACATGAAAGCAAATTAGCTTTTAGCTCAGAAGTAGAGCTGCTTGTCTTACTACAACATTAACAGTAGTTAAACCTTTTATTAATCTTTAATTTTTTTAAAGGAATTCTAAGCATATTAAAATAGTCTGTCGTTTCAAACAGCAAAGTTGTTTCAAGCATAATGTGACTTCAAAGTGAAGCAGAAGTGCCATATCTTAAATTCATTTTTTTCACTTCAGTGTTTTCAGTACTATTAGTAATGTAAATAATATAATATTGGAAAATATTTTACTTTTGGGACGGAAGAGAACTTTGAATAGCTTTTGAAAAAGTCAGAAATCAATTGTTTTTATTCCTGCTAGGTGCCAGCTTTCTACCAAACAAAATAGCAAATAAAGTAATTAGTACAAAAACCTAGACTGAAGTAATATCAGTCATTATATTTTAGTTTGCTTTTAGTTTTTTTCAGGGACATTGGATTTCAGAGATACCTGTTTGAAAAGGAGATGTATTTATAGATATAGATAAAATTCAAATTGCTCAGTATTTTTCTTTAAGAATCTGATGTTCGATTCGTAATGTAAAAAGTTGTGGGGTTTTACTGTGGAAGAAACCAATAATATGTGGAAATAGACAACAGTTTTGAAAGCTTCTAATGGAGGATGAGGTTTGTCGCAAAAGATGCAACAAACCTCATCCATTTCTTCAACTTTCAAAATAGTTCTGCTTTTTGTAAAATATTTATTGCAATTTGATCTCTGCTTTCTACTAAAAATGTATTATAAGAAATATCCTATTGAATTGGGCAATTTAGCACCTTTTTTTCTCCTCTGACAGTGGCAAAAGGAATGCCATTTGGGAAGAGTTGTGAGTATGACCACTTCTGCTCACTCATTCCCCTCATTCCTAGTAGTTGTATTGGGGATTGTAGAGGTGCACACATCTGTCACCTACTAAGTAGTGTTTATAGATTTGCTGTCCATGAATTCATCCATATGCTTTTTGAACAAGAAGACATCTGCCTCCATTGTGTCATCTGGCAACTCCTTCTAGAAGTTTGCTGCTTGCTGTGTAAACCAGTCTTCTACCAGCTTCATTAAGTGCTCCCAGTTCTGGTTTCACAGGGTTTGGTGACAGCTCTGCATTGCCTTTCTCTGCTGCCATGGTGGTTTTGTGTTTGTTGGTTTGGGTTTTTCTCCGGAACTGCAACTGCAGCCCTGTAGCTCTCATGCTGCCTTCAGAGCATGTTTAACATTTTTGCTTTGTCTGGTGGCTTAAGAGGGCAAACTCCTGCCAAAGAAAGAAGATTTATATTTATTTGTGTATGTGTATTTTAAGAACAGAACATAACACAAATCTAAAATGTTAATAACTTTTTACTTTGAGGAAGTAGAGAATACTGTGGAATCATTGTACTTTTATGAGGCTTTTATTAAACTTGCTTCCAGGCAGTGTTGTACTTCTGAAAATTAAAGTCCTCTTGACCTGAACTTTATTGTTTCCTTCTCTTTCTTTTGACTGTGGGAGAGATCTTTCTGTCTAGCTAATGGACCATTCTCTTAATTTATTAACCCTGAGTTTAATAAACGGTGTCCTCCTTAGGTAGTCATGATCCTCTTATCCTGCATTCAGTAAAGCTGTTTTAGAAACTCAGGTCTTGCATGTGTGTAATTTTTCTGAAGTGCAAAAGTACGGGACCGGGGAAAGCAGTCCTACCTCAAAAGCTTGCTTTATACTCTAAAGTTGCTTCAGTTAACAGTTGTATCTTTTGTACCCTAAATGTTAATCCATTGGTGGAGAGTTTTATAAATTAAACTTCTTTAAACTCTGGCAGGTCAGTTACTGCATAGTTCAATTTTTCTTCAAGTCTAAGTTCCTGTAGGTTTTCTGACCTTAATATCAAAGAATAGCTTTGAAGCCCTGTTGATTTCCATGTGGATTCTAATCTGAGTGCCATCTAAGCAGCAGAAATAATCAACACCTGTAAAATAAGCTATTGCTACTCCCATGGTTGCGGTTGCCTTTCTTCTCCCTAGACAACTAAGATTAGAAATCTTGAATACCTGTTAAATCTCCCATGTTTTTTTAGGGGAAAAATAAATGTTTCACAAGCAATAGATTTCAGTGGTTTCAGCTTAAGTGTGTGTTTGCAATGATAATCTTCTCACTTCTTGGGAATAGGCCAATTCAGCTCACGTTCACACCCCAAAGGACAGCGATGCTGCAGCATTTTGGGAGCTGTTTGAGCCAAGGATGTTACATAGTGATAGGAGAGAGGTAAATGTTACAACCACTCCTGTCACTGGATTGAATTCATTGCATATACACAAAATCTATGTGTTTTGCTACCTGAAAAGTACTAGAGAAAGTGTTGCTGCAATTATAAATATCCCCCTCTGATTTTTTTCCTTTTTTTTCCTTTTTTTTTTTTTTTTACTGGCGTTCTTTTGACAGTTTTATTTTCCCAAGCTTTTCCCCTGATAGCAGAAGCCTGTCTCCCTGTCCTACAGATGACTGCCACCAAATAACACAGTCTGCTCAGGTCATGTCTTGCACTGAGTCTCTCTCAGGGTTGCAGGGAAGATTAACAACTCCAACAGGATCAGTGTGGCCAGTGGACCACAAGATGGGCAATCCTGCCTTAAAAACCACGGCAAAACTGTCTTTTTAGAATGACAAGTTCAATATTTGCAAGTAGAGTAGAAGTTTCAGAGAGGGAAATACCTTGTGTTTAGAAAAGTAGTATGGGAAGCAAGTCATAGTACTATCACATCCAGTTTATTAGCCCGTTAGAAACAGTTACAACGGAAAGTTTAGTGAAGTGGGAATTGTCTTGGGAACAGACATGATATTATGTATGGAGGTTTAGTGGGATTTTGTGTATATAATCAGTAAAGAAGTTCTGAAGATTGTAGGTTCATTATGTTCTTAAACTATTGAGTGTCCTTAAGAGAAACTAGCAATCTGTATACTTTCTTGTAGTGTAATTTAGAAGGGGTTTCTACTTACTCTGTGGAGAACTTAAGCATGAACTGAAGAAAACAACCCTGTGCTGTACATACTTTTGACAAAGTGTGTTTGTACCCACTGTGTTTTTCCTGTCACTTGTTTGAGCAAATACATACATTTTAAAGAGAGATTTGCATATTGTCATGAGAAGAGTTGTTCTGAAATCAGTCCTGTAGGCTCTAATTACTTTTGTCCCTTTATTTAACCACCCTGTTTACAGTTGAGTCTGTTTTCCCTTCTATGAATATGACAACACAGTGTTCAAAGCAAACATGACTAGTTAATCACTCTGTTTCTCTTCTTTTGTTCTCCTCCTGTAATTCTGGCACTGTGCTTGTGCTTACTGTTACGCAATTTATCTAGCTGGTGCATTATCCTCCATCCTTCCATTGCTTCCCTGATCTGTTTTGTTGCCTTTTAGGTGTATGCATAACTCATTCAGAACAAACCTGAACATTTTAGGACTTGGAATGATTTTCTGGTGCTGTTTTTCCAATGTAGCAATAGGGACTTTTTTCAAAATGGAAGAGAAGCACAATCTTAGATAAGTGTAGTTTTTTTATGATGTAGAAAGAATATAGTATGATTTGTTAGTAAATAAGCTCTTCCAGGTGTTACCTGTCTAACTCAGCATGTGAGAATTTGTTGCACCCTGGATTTCATGGAAGTGTGTAACATTTAATTTTTGCATTTGTAAGAGTAGTTCCTGGAAACAAAAATATTTCTGTTTCTGTCCAAGATTAACTGATAATTTTTTGGACTTGCAACTTGCTGTTTAACAAAAGTTACATGACTTTTTTCCTATTCTAAATGATAAAGTTGGAAACTTAAGTTAGCTGTGTACTGAATAGTGTTATACATAAATCTTGTGTGTTTGACTTCTGAATGAAAACAATGCACTGCACTAAAAAGCTGTATCTAATCAATATAATTATGCAAGGTAGGTAACTGTGTTGACACATTTCATACTGATACAGCCTGGCTTTGTGAATTGACACTCCTTCTCAATGTCTTTACAGGGTGCTGATAAGACTGTGAAAGGCCCAGATGGACTAACTGCCTTTGAAGCCACTGACAACCAGGCAATCAAGACTCTTCTTCAGTGACGGATGGACTGATCTCTTAAATGTCTCTCCTGTGGCCTCACACTGCTGCCTGTCTGTCACTCTTTGCATCTTCCAGCTTCTTCAGCTAAATACTTTGGGGGGAGGGAAATTCTTTATAAATCAGACTAGTCAGGGGCTTGTATCGAAGATAATCTGGTTGGAGAGGGTTGAAAACTATTATGAACAGTATCCTTCTAGGACTTCTTTTCAGTGCACAATCCCTTCCCATTTCTAGTGAAAATGGAAGAAGGAAGACAGACCATGCTCTTGAATTTTTGGCTTGTAAGCCTCCTAGGTTAGTACTAAGATTTTTTTTTAGATGGATGGAAGTACTTCCTTTAGATGGAAGCACTGTGCTATGTACCTGAAATTAATTGTGAAGGAGACAATAGTCCCATGCTCTTAGTGTCTGCCATAATCTGAAGTGTAGTAATGTGGGTGGCTGGACTGCTTTACTCCCTTCTCTCTCACTGGGTAGCTTTATTTTTCTGCCTAAAGCTTACATTGCAGTTTTGAGGACTTTTGATACTAGTTATTGGAGTTGTTCTTTATATTGACTAATTGGATGTCACACTAATGTTTTTCTGACTCTTGAGTAAACCAGGAAAGACAAATTGAGGCATGGTGGTGTTAACACTCCATATTATCTAACAAGGTACTTTTGGAGCTTGAGTTCAAAGTTTTTCTATCCCTATTTGTTCTAGTCCAGGACAAACATTCTAAGTAACTGCTTTTGAGACACATCACAATTTCACTGTAGCTTTTCCGAAAGGATAGTGAGATGGGATTTCTTTACTCACTATGGCAGCATAGAATTTCTAGACACATGTGAAAACTATAGGCTGTTTGGTACGCGAAGATAATCAAGTCAGATGTGGAGAATAAACACCAATTATTTAGACATATCAAATTAATATTGTTGCTAAAATTTGCTAAGAAACATCTAATCTTTCCAAGTTCAGATATAGAAACAGGAAGATGTATAAGTAGAAGTCTTAACTTGCTCTAACTACTGGAGAAAAAAAGCTTTTAATTGTGCATATCTTCAAATCTGTGTTTCATTGTTGAATGAGTGAACCTCTTAGATTTCATTAAGGCATGAGGCTTGTTCTCAAAGATGGCAGTGCAACCAGACCCCATTAGCAATTGACTTATAGATAAGATTTACTATGGCAGTAAATCTGACAGTACTATGACAGTCTGGGTAATTCCTGAGAAGGTATTTAATGATGCTGTAGGGATTCCCGTCACATCTTATGGTCCTCAGCAATGTCTGAGCTTCTGGCTTTCAATTCATCCTGAAAATTTTTGTTAGGCTGCTGATTCACCCAAAACTGAGTAACAGGTTCTATAACAAAAAATTTTACATCACAAGCTATACATCTTCTCTTTTTTGGAATACAGATTTCAAACTTGCTTTTAACGTACACAATACAGAAAACAAATGTATATAATGTCTCATGCTGAATTCTTAAACAAATGTAGCCGATACTATTTTAATATTACTGTTGAAATTGAGAGGATATATAGAAGTAGACTGGTGACTACCACTCATATTTAATGGAGACTTAGTTTTACTTGAATCATGTTGCATATTATGATTGAATGTGTCAGCTATGAAAAGTACTGCATTTAGACTGTAAAATGAGAGCAGAAACTGATTTACGTGTACACATACCATAACAAAAAGCAATGGAGAAAACAATCAACTCTGGCCGTAAACTATACAGTGCAATTACTCTTTATTTCCTGGAGGTGGGTGGCAAGGAAGAGCAGAAGAGTTAGAAATCACTTGGTGAGCTGCTGATAAAAGAACAAGAATATTTGGTGAACAATGCTTTTAATAACTATTTATAAGAGAACTCTTTAATCTTATCTCTGATCAGTGCTGGATTGTCATGTTATTGTAATAGTGTGAACACAGACTATAGGTTTAACTCTTTATTCAGCTATGAAAGTAACAATCTTTGGCATCAGTTTACCTCCATATTATGCTATTAAATATTTAGCTATTAAAATACTAGTCTAGAAAACTGCAATCTGTTTTTATGTGGAGAATTTGTTTATTCAAGTTTTTTGTGTTAATTAGTGTCAAGTTGTCTGGCCATAGTGGTTTTGGGTTTTTGTTGGGTTATTTTTGGTCCATATTCTTTCCTGCCCTTCCCTTCNCGCTTTTGTCATTGTTTAGAGCTCATTCATTTGTTCCTTTCTTGTCAGCTATTTTGTGGAAAAAATAATGGGTGGCTTCCTCTATCTTTGAGTAGGTCCTAACTAGATGAAAATACCAAGCTGTAAATTATTTTTCATTCTATAAACAGAACTTAAATGCTTTGTCAGACTGGAATTGCCTATGGAAATCCACTCTGTTCTTAATATTTTCCTTTG
>VWZD01008524.1:156408-379274 GCA_013396695.1 Sakesphorus luctuosus
GTTCTAGGAGACAAAATGTTTCCAAAATACAGCAGTATCAGTGGTGCCACAGAGATTCCTGGTGCTAACCTGAAGTACTGCAGATGTAACAGAATTGGTTTAACTTGCATATTGTATGAGTTCTTCATGTCCTTTTGACTGCTTCTCTCACTAGATGGTTTTTAAGGTCGTTTCCAACCCAAGCCATTCTGTTATTCTAAGATAATGCTACAGGTTAATAGGAAGACTGACTCTATTTTGTTTCAACCTCAGCAGCAAGATTATTTTCTGAAACCTGCATGGTGCTGAATTTAACACACTGAACTGTTGATGGTTAATACTTTATACTGCTGGGAGAAATAGCAGACATCGTATGTTAGTGTCCTACTACACCTGTATAAATGCACCCCTCAAAGATTAGACATTTCAATAGAAGGATGACTCAGAAACGGAATTTTTTAATTAAAGATCAGCATTTAAAAGACCAGACATAAAGTAAAAAGACAGACATAAAAGCCTAAGAGGAGCTAGAATTGGGTTTTGCAGAATTTTAGAATATTGCACCAATGAACAGCGCAGGCAAGTGAAGAATAAAAAATAAGATCCCATAGTGGCTGAGTAGTTTTTCGTAGACCATTTTCTGTTTCAGACTGATTTCCTCACAATTTCAATTAGAGAAAAAAACCCTTTTCAATAACAATTACAAGCCAAGTTCATAAACATCTGAGCTTCATATTGGGGCAGAGGGCTATAGTTGTTGAGGTGAGGCACAGGAAGGTGTATTACATTCAGGTTTTGTGTTCAACAAATCATGTTTCCCTGAGCACTTGATAATTTAATGGGTAAGATTTCTGTGTGCACTCCTGAGATATAATCCAATGAATGAAACTTGCTGGCTTTTTTTATTAATACTTTGACTTACAGTGTTTGGGAATACTTTTGTGAGTTCATGCTGAATATGTTTATTGCCTTCCTGCTCCAAAATGATTGATTAAAACAGAGTAAAACCAAATTCAGTAATATGTTTCTTTTTTTTGTTTTGTTTTGGGGGTTTTTGTTTGTTTTTGTTTTTGTTTTTTTTTTCCCAGAAGAGCTTAGGTGTCACTTTCTCCTCAGCCATTTGGACTGAAAAATGCTGCTTTATTGCACTGGAGTGTTGCTGTGAGGCAGAGGGTCCTGTCAGTGCAGAGCTGCACACAAAAGCATTTTCACTGTGAAGAGCAGCTGCGACACATTGTGGGCTTCCAAATGCACTTTCCCCACTGGTGGCTGTGAAAACCCATCAATAATTTCATGGCCACCTAGGCAGAAAACTATCACCTTTTAAAAAGGGGGTTAGCCAAGTTGTTCTTTTTGTGTAGTGGCAACGTACCAAAGTGAGAAAATGATGGTTTGAACCTGCCCAGTATAAACTTCCTTTGAAAAAAAAAAAAAAAAAAAGCACATTCAACTGGATCTTCTCCTAGGAAAATGTTCAAACCATTGCCAGGTAGTAGGTTTATGTGCTAGGGTGCACCTCCCCATGAGTCATGTTGTCTCATTCACTTACTGAGGATTTAGAATATTTGTTCAAATGCCTTTGGCATTGTTGACAACAGTTGCATGAAGAAATGCAGTAGTTTCACTTACTGTGGATGCATACTGAGATAGTAGCAAGTTTATTTCTGTAAGTGACAGGTTAATAGTAAGAAACGTCACTTTTTAACATGTTATCCTTAGCTGGGATTTTTTTCTGGGTTTCTTTTGTCATAATGAGAAATTCAGTCACCTTTTTCCCTTGTGTTTGTTAATTCATCTACCTATAATGGTAGATGAATTCATTATTCTGTCTCTCAGATCTCTGTTTTAAAGCTGGAATGTATGCTTTGTATGCACTTTGATTTAAATAGAATAATCCCTTGTAGCCTGGGGAAAACTTCTGTATATGTAAACAGGCAAACTAGTATCTAGCATAGAAGTCGACTTTTTTTCTTTAGTTACTGTTGTTTCATTTTAGAGAGAAAGTGAGAGGGTAATTTATCTTACTCAGGGACCATTGATCACCAGGTAATGAGCAGTAGGAATTTCCCTGATCCCTGGACCTTGATAAAACTTTGTGATTAAAAATTGATACCTTCATCAGTATGTCTTTGGCTGGTTTAATATAAGAACTGATGATTTTTTTTTTCTATCAGTTAAATGCTACATAAATGAACCATATCAGATGTTGTTATCATAACTGGTACCTAATATATCAGAATTTCCTCTTGAGAACTGAAGAATTTAGGGTTATTTAATCCAAACACTTTCTTTGTAATGAGGATTTAAATAACTGTACTTAGGTTNCAATGCTGGTAGCATCTTAAAAACTGGTTTCCCCAAAGTTATGTGACTGCAGCACAGAAACATGAGATACTAGGACTCAAAGGTTTCTGTATTAGCCTTCTTATCTATTTTTTCTACTATATGTTCAGGCAAATGTTTCCGCATGGCATTGTTTCGATTGATATCCAGGCCAAGTGTCTACTGAAGGCCAGCTCTTCTCAAAAACTTTGATTTTTTTTTTTTATTTCTGTGAGAGGTAGTGCTTCCTTTTCTTGAGAAATATAAGGGGAAAATATTAGGGACAGTGCTAAATAGTTTCACTGTTTTCATCTGTGGTGTTTAGCTTTTGTAAAACTAAATTTGGAGTGTTGTTCCTGCAACAAGTTATTTTTGTTGTAAAGGAATTTGGACTCCTACAAGAAGTATGTAGAGGAGGAAGGAAAAAAGAATTTTGTTGATTTTTGGTTGTCCAACATATCAATAAGCTAAGTCTCCAGAAACTGTGGATGCATCAGTTTCATGGTTATTTATCAAATCCCTCCTTGAATAGATTGGGTTTGACTTTGTCAGTTATGATTTCGCTCTGGAAAGAAATAATCAGAAGGAGGAAATACTCATAAGTTTAAGCACTATTACCCTGTGCAGTGCAAGTGTCCAGGATGTTACTGCCATGTTGAAGAACTCTGAATTTGTCCTGCTTGCATGTCAAGAAATGATATTTAGCTGGAAAATAAAATATGGTTAAACAGTAGAGCCCATGGCAGGGAGAACTTTTTAGTAAACACAAGACAAGAAGCTGAACTGTGCAGGGTCACATGCAGTGCATGTGGCTGTACTGTCAAAGCAACTGCACTTTGCACTTTGTGGTCAAAGAATCACAGAATATGCTGAGTTGGAATGGACCCACAGGGATCATCAAGTTCAACCCTTAGCCCTGCACAGGACTATCCCTAAGAGTCACACCGTGTACTAAGGGTACATTCAAATGCTTCTTGAAATCTGTCAGGCTTGGTGCTCCCTGAGGAACCTGTTCCAGTGCACAGCCACCCTCTGGGGGAATAACACCAATAGAGCTTTTTCACATCTCTTGTCATTGACAGTGATGTCCTTCCAAACCTAAGGATTATACCAGGACTGCAATCATTCAGCTGTATTTGTTGTACCTGCTACTCAAGGAAGAAAAATGTAGAATTGAATGAAACCCAGTCTCACTCAGACCAGTGAGAACTGATGACCATAAACATGGTCATCCCAGCTTGGGGAAAGGGTCCAATCCATCACTTTCCCTTTGATTATGAATTGATGAATTTGGAGGAAAACACATTGGAAGGTGATGCTGCAGAGAACATTTCTAAAGGTAATACATAAGAGGGGCAAAGCAGGACATTCTTAGTGTTATTATGCAACACAAAATTATCAGGCAACATCATAGAGAGGAAAATAATGCAAACTCTGCATTACAACAACTTGGGCGGGGGGTGGGGGAGGTGAGGAGGGCAGCGGGGAATAGTATGACAAAATATGGCCAGCATTCATATCCATGATTCTTGGAGCAAAGCTGTCTTTGTGGCCAGGGCAGCAAGAGAGTTTTTCCTCTGTAGAACAGGAAAGCAATGAGTATCTGTTGCAATGCATTCACTAACAAACTTCAGGTTTACTCAATCCAATAGTTTCTGCTCCACAGGGATTTGAATCAGTATAGTAAGACGAGTTGAAAAAGTTTGGATTTTTTTTTCATGCTGTAATTTTGGAGATAGTGAAAGAAGTCCAAACTTGAGATAATTATAATATTTCCAAATTTATTAATTGTGGGGTTTTTTTCAGTTTAGTTTTCTTTTTCTTCTATTGTAGTTACAATTTTACATACATGGAAGGTCAATAAGTGGCTATTGCAGCTTTGAAGTTCTTTGGCTCAATATTTGCTTTCTAAATGGTGCTATTATTTAATCTTGAACTGTATAACCACTGCATTCTTGCTGGGTGGAAATAGCATTTTGAAATATACTGTTGCAAAATGCACAGGAAAGCAGTTGTAATATTTTTTTCCTGAAATAGGCAAGCACAGCAGCCCTTCAAAAATGCAAAAGTGTATTTAAAATTGACAGCATGTAAGCGAACAATCTTTACAAAGAACTACTTCCCACAGGCTTTCTACACTTTCAGACTCTGCCTTTTCACTGGGAATTACCAGTTTATTTATTTATAGCCAGCTTGTAGTTGGGAAACTAACTTCTGGTTTGATGTAGACTCCTTATACAGGAAAGTTTGAGAACCAGTCAACCAGCCCAGTAACCTTCAATACAGAAATAACAAAGATAAATGTATATTTCAATGCTATAAGCAAGCACTAAACTCTTCTCATTTTATAATAAGCAATCCCAGTAGAGGTTGGGAAGTATGAATCTATTTGGCTGAAGGTGAGCTAATCCACTGTGACAAAGCTTCGATTCTCCTGCTCGAGTCCTGTCCTTGAGGAGACTCCCAGTCTTCTAGCTCGCAGTGGCAGCTCTGCCTGTGTAGGTTGGCTGTAAATGACTTCATTTTTCACAGCTGTCACCTCTAGGCTTGCTTTAAGAACTATTAAACACCACCTTAGTCTATAATGTTGCAGGTCTTGGTTGATGAGCTTCCATGAGCCACACAGGAGGAAGGAGGAAAATCTATTTAAAGGGTAACATTGGGGTCTGATGTAAAGGATTCTTATGCAACTGGTGTGAGATACAGTGCTGTGAGCTCACATGGCTTCAACAAATGTGTTGCTGTCATTGCAGCAAATAGTGGGGGAATTATAGATACCTCCAGTACAGAAAGACATAGTGGACAGCCAGTAGAATACTGCTGTTCAGTGCTTTCCCCTGCTGGAAGAATGATGTACCAAATGATTAAGTGGCCTGTCTCCAGATTCAAGAAAGCTGATTTCCTTGTGTGACAGATTTTGTTTGATCTTTGGACAAATGATTCATTTATGCTGAAATTTGATGAAACAGTTAAAGTAGCAAATGCTTAAAAAGGTAGATTTTTTTTTCCCATCTTGGGCTGAGCCTTAGCCTTTTCTTCTGCGTTAGCACTAATGCTCACCTGATCCCAAAGAAAGCTGAAACAGCAGAAAAACAACCTAACAGCAATAACAAAAATAATGATCAACCTCAGGCAATATTTTAACTGATGTTAGGGAGAAGAAGCCAATTTTTCTTGATTTACAGCAGTAAAAGAAATTGTACGTCACTATTGGTAGACTCATCACATTTGGCATGTTCCCCAGGTCTTGGTGTTTGCAAAGTTTATTGTCATTCTTACTGGCCACAAGAATCTGGAATAATCAAGGGGACATAGTCACCTTGCTGTTCACCTTCCCTTTCAATTCATTAATATGGGGGTTGAATGTGCTCAGTCCAATCCTGAGGCTGGTCCCTAGGTCACTCCAGTATTAACCTCTGTCAACAGTGAGAAATAGCTACTGATGTCTAATTCTCTCTCGCTCTCCCGTTTTAAACTGTGCCACGACTTTTTTCCGTGCTGATTGCCAGGTTTCTTCAATAGCTTCTTGTGAAGAAGGTTGTAAAAAGTCTTTGGAAAGTTTAAACTTTTTCTATCCAGTATTTTCTCTATTTAAAATCAATTGGCTGGCTGTTGGGTGAGTGGGGAGGCGATAGAAAAGAAACAATATGGACTATTATTTTACAAAGCATAGTTCCTTAACAATCAGTAATCATTCTGCAATTTTACAGTCCTTTAGGGCTCTGGAGTCTTAACTTCAAAGGAAATGAGAATGTGACCATCACAAACATGTAAATGGTCAGGCAATTAAAAGTTCTGGTTTTCCCCAAAGTCCTTGTGAAACATCTTACTCTATAAACTGCTCTTTACAAGGGTAAACATATGCTTAGGGGAGTAATCGATTCCTTTTCTGAATGAATTAATTGATTCCTTGCCCCTGCCTCTTGTAGCAAACAACAAATTATCAGCAGCTGTTAAGGCAACTTCAATGCATGGCTTCATCTCCATCTAAACTCAGTTTGGACAGATCATTAATAATGCAGGCCCTGGAATGGAGTGCACTTGTGTCTCTGCCATATGTTCCAGAAACTGGTAACACCTGAAAATCCAAAGTTTCCAGCAGCCTGACAGTTCAAACAGCCTGTGACAAGCCATCAGACTGTCTGGTATTTCAATTGCTTATCATCATTCTGTGAATACAGTACAGTCCTTTAGAATTTGAGCAAACACGTTGAATGTAAATGTATAACCTTTTCTAGAGTTCCCCTCTATAAGAATAACATGGGCAAACAGCTGAAAACTATTATTAGTACTGTTTAGTTCTTCCACACCATTTGCATGTGGGAGATTTTACAGAGGAAGCAGACATTTAGAGATGGTCAAGGATAGAAATAGAAGGAAAATTCACATCTCCAAATTCTTGGTTTGAAGTTCCACTGGGTCTTGCTGCTACCAAATCTATTTAGTGCCTTACAGTGGAGTCCTGAAGTCCTGGCCAAATACCGGCATCTCTGTTCTGCGATACAGTGCAAGCAGGTAAAAAGCTTATAGCAAGCTAATGTTTTACATCTAGTGCTTCTTCAAATAGTTCTGAGAGACCAAAAGTCCTCAGTTTCAGTAGGATAAACTCTGAACATACTTCATGCAGGGGAAAGCTGCAAGAATGATCAAAGGCCCAGAAAACACACAATAACAGACCTTTCTCATATGTAAAATACTTGCAAAGAATAAGAAAAGCTCTTTCTCCACAACTGTGGCAGATGAGATAAAATGGCTATAAACTGTAGTGAAGAATCTAGTATTAAGAAATAGTGAAGTTCTGAAACTGATTTCTGATGAAATCTGTGGAGTCTTCATCACTAAATGCTTTTAAAAACAGATATGATGGAGTTTTTCTTTTAATATTTTTTCTTTTTTATTTTGCAATAGATTAATCATGTAAATTTTTTGGACAATGTGCTGTCTAGATCACTTTTTTCAAACTCCTCCTAGGCCTACAACTTTGTGAATTTTAGTCTTCTTGAGGGCTATATATGTTTAATACAGATAACTGTATTTTAAAAAAAGCATTAAATGCATGTCAAAAAATGCATACAAGGGATGCATATTTATGCAATTTATATGGATATAAACATTTCAAAGTCCTATTGAGAATGGTTAGTTAGGCTGCCTCTCTGGGCATTTTGAAGGATGCCTTTGGATTTGGTATCCTCTGAAAAGGAGTCATTCTGTGTATTTCACAGTTGTTTTATCAGATATTGTACTCATTGAAGGCAGCCTGTCTGTAAGCCTTATGGAAAAAGAATGGTCTTTGGTAAGAAAAGTAACAAGAGGTTGAAATTCTAAAAAGGAAATTATTAATCTTGAGAGTCCTTTTTTTTTCTTTTTTTTTTCCCCAGGGATGCATCACCTGCAGCTGCTTGTATTGATCCTAACACTGACTACTCTGCAGAATCCTACTGAGTCACTGCAGCAGCTCAGTCTGTGAAAAAGAGATTGCAAACCACCAGAAAGATATTTCAAAAATGGCTCTGAGAGCCATGGTGCAAGTTGAACAGTGTTAAAATCACAAGGCTGTTCAATTGGTCAAAGTCCAGTTCTGCCTTAAATAGACATGCTGGTGTAATTAATTCAATCAAAAGTGTAATACTTTATTATAGATTTTTTGGCTGTTGACACTGGCTATATTAGTACTCTAGTGAGGAAACAGCTTCTAGCAGTACAGTTTATTACCATTTCCACTTAGATATGGTGTCTGCCATCACTAGCATTGCTTCACTAGTGTCATATTTAGCTGCTTCCACAGCGCTTCTATAATTGTACAGGTCTACAGGTCTAGACAGAGGCCTTTTTTAGTAGATTTTGGTTTTCTTCATGATGCAGCATTGCTGATTAATTGATCTTTACTCACAGGAAAATGGGATTTATACATAACAAGTTTACCAACTTGCTTTAGAGATTTCCCCCATTTAATTTAGTTAATTGAAATTATGAAAATTCTGCATCTTCTTTCTCAGCAGAGATTTATCTGCAGAGTACCCCTTTTGGCCATGCTTCACATCTGTGTATTGTGTCAACAGATGCAAATAAAATATATCAAGAAAAGTGTGTTTACAGGCCCCATTAATTTGAAATAACATGGCCTAAGGTATTGTTTTACCCCTTAAGAAACACATGTGGGACTGTAATAGACTTTTTGTTTTCTGCTATGAGGCTGTTATTCCCTGACTTTCAAAAAATATTTCACAATCATTTATCTTCTATTATTCATTTGTGCTTAGGGTATAAATCCATTATTATTATTATTGGGGGTTGGGGTTTTGGGATTGTTTGTTGGTTTGTTGTTGGTTTGGTTTTGTTTTTGTTTTTTTTTCTGTAGTGAATGGTGAGCAAATAAAATGAAAGCATCATAGTCTGCATGTAAACTTTGCAATTTTCAAATTTGAAACCAGATGATTTTAACTGCAGGTCAGGTCTACATTACCAGGACTAGTACTATTCTGTATTAGAAAGATGCTGCATGTGTGAACAGAGCTACAGAAGGAAAACTATCCTTTCCATCACCCTGAGCCAAAGAAACCCCAAAACAACAACACCAAAAAAACACACACACACACTCAAAAATAATAATAATAATTAAAAAATATCTCAAAAAAACTCACACAAACCCAGCAAAAATCTGGTATGGCACAATTTGCTTCATCAGCTTCAATGACCAGATATGTGCACAGACATCACACTCTTCTGGTTGCAAAGCTGTATCATGAGCTTGCAGTTTGAAGTTTCTTATGGAGGTTGGACTAGATCTCAAGGAGTTCCTTAGAAACATATGATAATTCAGATTATATGTTGTGTTTTGCCTGAGTGCTGACATTTCATCCAGTTATAGTTTGAATTTGTACACACGGAAAAGAAATTGTTAACAAGATTCTTCTTCATTATCCTTGTTTCTCTTCCTATGTTTTAGGACAGTATCCTTTCAGGTTTTTAAGTCACGTGCAGAGTATAACCAGATAACTGGAGAACAATCCTACTGCTACAGCTGAAAAGCAAGAATTTGGAAATGGGCTGCCATGTTGCAAGTCATGCTCAGTGAGGCAGTCAAACAGATACTTCCAGTTTAAATCCAGCTAGTCCATTTTATAGGTGAAACAATCATAACAATGACTTTAAATAGCACTTTGCCAGTGCAAGTGCCAGGGCCCCTCCTGTAGTCTGTTTTTAAAGCTTAGCCATTGATCAGGGCTTTGGCAAAGCACAGTGTGTTGACTGGCAGCAGTCAGCTGCCTAAATCTTTGGTGTGACCAAAGGTTTGTCTAAGGAATTATACAATTTCTTTTCAAAAGTGACATTCAAGACACACATAAAAAGGCAAAAGGAGACAAAAAGGCAATGACAGAAGAGGTCTGCAAAAACAACTATTCATAGAAACATTAAGGTTTGAAAAGATCTCCAAGATCAACAAGTTCAACCCTTCGCTGACTGAAGTCAAAAAAGAGAAATACAAATAATTACAGCTGTAAGTATGCCTGGAAACAGGATAAAGCTTTGACTCTGCAAGATTTTTAACTACTTCATTTTAAGCTTCTTCTCACCTTGCTTGTCAACTGATAACACATAAAACACTTGTTTCAACACCTAACAGCATCATTGCTATAACAGATTCCTTCCTAGAAAAATTATCTTCTGTGCTGTATTACTCATGACAACTGTAATCTCTTGCTGTGATAAAATGCAGGGGTTTAGTGTACAAGTTCCATGCCACACACAGTATGATCTGAATAATCAGTGAATAATCTCAATCATCTAGCATTTGGTGTCATTTTTATTACAGATTTTTTTCATACTGAGATTGACAAAGAAGATGAGGCTCAACGGAGAGATGGCGAGGAGCGGGGAAGGAAAGGAAACGAACAGAGCTAAATGGGAAACCCATTTTCTTTAACCTGGGAAAAATGGTTATGAGACCCTAGATGTAAAAATACAGTTTTCAGTGAACTAAGAGCATTTTGGCCTTTGACAGCAAATTTGTAAGGCTGTGGTTGATCTGTGTAAGAGAATGTTTCTTTCCAGTATTCTTGGTTTGGTATCTTCAAAATTTATTTATCATTTATTGAATGATCAATATATCCTCATAATGAATAGCTACTGCTGAGATGTTAAATGTCTTATGGCTCTGAAGTGAAAGTTCTCTGTTTCAGCTACTGTGAGATTTGCCCTTTTCAATTTTAGAGAGCTCTTTTAAAAACACACAAAGAAAAGTTCAAAAGTACTGCAGGCACCTTGTTTATTCCAGTTTTTTTACATCCTATGGACTTGGACACATTTACTTTGCCTTTCCAGAAGGCCTCTGTGGGGGCACTAAAAGACATCAAATAATACTGAAACTGAAGAAGGGACTTCCTCTACCTCAAGGATAAAAGGCTCACTTGGTGAACAGGATTTAGGGAAAGGTAAACTGCCCTGCCTGCTCAAATGGACATTTTTGATATAACTAAGATTAAAAGAAACAAGTGTGGGAGAAGGGGGAGGGAAGACTAAAGGAAACTTTAGAATATCTCACAAGTTTAGGTTTTCTTGCTTTAGAAAATGCAATAATGAAAATTATGTTATTTATTTCTTTCCCTAATTATTATGGAATTAATTATTAATTATTTTTTCTATTTCTGTAGATGAAAGAAGTCTTGATTACTTCCCAAAGTGTCTGAGTGATCTCATACTCAACATCAGCAAAATAAGGAAATCAAAATCTGACTTCAAGATTTTACTTTATTTTTACAAGTCTGTTACATGAGCGAAAAAGATATGTGGACTCTACTAATAACAGAATCACAGAGTATTCTGCGATGGAATGGACCCACCAGGATCACCACTGTGCAACTCCTGGCCCTGCACGGGACAGCCCCAAGAACCACACGGTGTGAAGTCACTTACTTTTAAAGCAATTCATATTTTGATCTGGAAAGGAATTTGTATGTTTGCAGTGTCATGTATTATTCTAAGCAAGGTGAATCCTGGATCATCTTTTCATGAATTTTCAGCACTGCCATGGTTTAAGTAGAATATCTGACAGTGAGAACACCTTGTTAAGTTTAGAAATTTCATTTAAATAAAGTTTCCTACAGCTGAATCTGATTTTAATCTTCATCTGAAGTTACTGAGAATCATGTTGCATGCTAAGCTTTGGTTTCCAAGTATTTTTGATATGGCTAGAAATAGTGTAGTTTATTTTATATGTGTTTCACTACTCCTTTTTTTTCAGACAAAGTTAGCAAAAGCAGCACAAGAGTGAGAAAACAGCTATGGCAAAAAAATTTAAAAATTAACCAGTTTCATTTTGCTGTCTCCTTGCTTTGCATGTTGGATTAGTGGATCAAATTCATTTAGAGTGCAGCCATTGTCATCAGCTGCAATATTAATAATGGCCAATCTTCGCGAACGAAGATTTGGGAAGGGCTCACCTCACGTGGGTGTGCCCTCCAAGCCTGCGCAGTGGATTTTTTAGGTGAGGCTCAGCGTGCGCAGAGCTGGCCCCACCATTTAAGTCCTAAGGTTCATTTGCCACGGCCGAGCAAGCTTGGACAGTGACACTGAGGTCCTTAGGACTATCTTCAGCACCCGGTACTAACCGAGGCTGACCCTGCTTCGCATCCAAGATCTGACGGGATGGGATGGCAGGGAGGCATTTAACTGCCGGGGGCGGCCCGTACACTGAGACTTGAACTCGCGACCTAGGAGCCGGAGTTGGGAGTACTCTCCACTACGCCACGGGACCACCCCTAGTTGCAATATTAAATGTTTGAGAATTACTTAAAAGCCAGTTTCAAATCATTCTATGTAACCTGACTGTCCTTATCTGTGAGTCACACCCAGGAGCTTAGGATATACCATGAAAGACTGAAATGTGAAGAGGCAGAAGTTTTGATGGTAAAACCTTCAAATAGTCTTCTTTATGGCTCAAATAATTTTGCTCCTTTTCCTGCCCCAGGTTGTCTGGTCCTACTCACTTTGGTTAGACACTGGGGCTTGTGTGACAGATTAAGGAGACTATAAAGCTGCCGCTGAGCATCTGAGCCTGTGAAAACTCCTGACTTTCGACTCCTGCCAAGCAACACTTGGATCCTGATGGCCAGCACCAGGGCTGTTGAAAAGGTTGGACTATGTGACTCTGGATGACATCTCCAAAATAGATTATGTGAAGCCTCATGTGCAGGTGTGCAATGAATTATTTAAGTGCTATTATTAAAGTAGTTGCAGGCTAAGTATGCATTAGAAACAACACTTGGATTCTTCAAACAGGCCTGACATTTAGATACTCAATCAGAGGCCCTAAACGCAACATTAAGGAACACTGTTTAATCCCTCAAAAATTAGGAAAGATAAAACGCAACTTGAATTCGGCTTCCTATTGCATTAATTTGTTGTGTTGCCTAAAATTCTCTGTCCGGAACAACAGAATACCTAACGATTCTCTAACACGGAGTCTTATACTAGGTCACACAACCACGGACACATGAACTAACTCAGAGTTGGTTTGGGTTTTTTGTTTTGTTTTGTTTTATTTTTTAACTCCTTTTCTTTTGCAACAAGCTCTTATTTGCAAAGAGAGTCTTTGTCTTAGGAAAGGCCTTCTCTTGGACAGTATTTTCAGCAGCCCCATTTATTTCTTTCATGAAGGTTTCAGGTGAACGAGGCACTTTTCAAAGAACAGACCCTCTGGCAACATCCCAGCTCTGCAGCAGCTCTTTTCGGCCACACGTCAGTTTGATGCTTTTCCTGGCTCTCTGGGTAACAGTAGGTGCCGTATCCCAAGTGAATATGTGATGATAAG
Source organism: Sakesphorus luctuosus (assembly GCA_013396695.1). Classification (NCBI taxonomy): domain Eukaryota; kingdom Metazoa; phylum Chordata; class Aves; order Passeriformes; family Thamnophilidae; genus Sakesphorus; species Sakesphorus luctuosus. The sequence goes on from VWZD01008524.1 coordinate 169,520, forward strand.
GGAAAGCAAGAGGGTGCTTTGCTGGGCCCTTTGTTTGGAAGATCCACGGCTGGGAAGCTGATATACTGGCTGCTGGAGAGCTTTAGTCACTTCACTGTGACTTATAGGCCAGGAAAGGGAATCTCATTAAAGACCTAACCTGCAGATGAATACAAATCTTGTCTTTCATTATAAATGATGTCTGTGAAATGCAGCTTTGCTTCCAAACAGAAGGAACACTCCAGCTCAATACTAATTCAGCAGCTCTATCCTGCCCTGTGACACACAGTGATCAATTGCTTGTTCTTCTTCTGCTGTGGACGTAACACATCTTCCTTGAGCAGCGAAGCACTTTAGTCTAATGTGTGGATTTAATTTTCCCATCACTCTTCCTGCTTTGTAGAACATGTGTATGAGTTATGGGAAAGAAATGTGAATTTTTCCAGGAGGCTTTGGCTGGGAGGACTGATTGAGAAATAGACAGCTGTAAAGAGATCATAACAGCATTTGTTTCATACTATTCTTTATGATGTTCTCTGACATGTAAGAATTATTTCCATGCTATGAAGTGAGGGGCTGGGTGCAACATGAAAATCCTTTCCTCCTCATTCAGAATCTACCTCTGGTGGTTCTGGAAGATTTTATGCACTGTCTGGAATTAGTGGGGAATATATCAACCTATGACCGCTCCTTTTCTTGCAGGATAACTGGTTTATCCCTAATACAGATTTGGTAAAGTATGAATTACATTTGCTTGTTACTTCTTCTAGAGAAAATTCTGACATTTTATAGAAAATGCCAGACAAGAATTTCTTTTCCATGATTTTAGTAGATATGACCATTTAAAGGAAAGAGGAAAAATATAAGTTAAAAAGCATAGAAAAGCACAGTTCTACAGGTTATCTTTTGTAGAGACCAGTGAGAGCTAGCTTCTAAACTGAAGTTTCGGTATTATTCAGTAGAGAGTTTGCACAGGCTTGCAGAGGGCAGACTGCCTTTCTAAAGCCTGTCAAAATTGCCTTACATAGGGGAGTAACGCCCTTTAAGAGGGGAAAAAGTGTCCTCAGCCCTAGAATAGAAGCCTGCAGGTGGGGTTTCCTTTGTGGCTGCATATCTCATTTTCGTGATCTAAAAATACCAAGTGACAGCAGATTTTGTTGTTGTTGCCAACTTATTCTCAAGTTCAGGTAATTTGCTTCTGCTTCAGAAGTGATGAGACACCTTGAACTGGATCATCTGGCATCTGCCTTGCAAGCGCACTCTCCCTCAGGGCTGGAAAGCTAGGCAGAAACTGAAAACAAGGGTTAATTAGGGAAGAAAGAAAGGATAATCATCTAGTTTTCCTTTCTTATTTTTTTCCTGTTGCAACCTTCACTTACTTATAGCTACTGTTAATTCATTTCCACTTCTTCACTAATGCCTCTGTGCATTTCAAATGGCTGTGCCCATTGCCTCTGCTTAAATAAAACTGTGGGGATTCTTCAGCCTTTAAAGAAAATTACAAAAACCTTTGCATATTGTGCAATTATGTCTCCCTTTGTTTTCCTAAAAATGGATTCAGCATGTCCCTAGAGGGACACAAGAATTAGCATGTCAGTATCACATCTTTCTGCAGAGTAGTGTTGGGCAGGTAACAACCTTATCCAAGGTTATGTGTTTTTAGGTGGAAACCACTCTGAAATGAGTCGTTTGTACTTGCACCTTTATGGGATGTAAACAGTGAGTAGGTTGTTATTCCTGTCCTGACTGCAGGGATGTCCATGTTACAGGGATTAAAACAATTGTGATTTAGGAGAGGTTTTAGAAGAGGCAACATTTTTGCCTCTCTACCACCCTACTCACTGCTGCTACTTCGCGGAGTCCTTTCACATAAGACACCCTCTACTGCAGCAGTAGCTTTACATGGAAACGGATATTCCTCTTCCAGCCTGACTTTAAGCAATGGAGCCTAAGCAGTGACATCCCTATTTTTGACTCATTTTCAGTATATGCATCTTCACTAATGAATGGTCTTCCTGGTGCATATATAATGTGTAGACAGTGAACCCCTTCTAAGAAAAAATACATACATACATACATACATACATATATATATATATGCGTACATACACACACACACACACACACACACACACACACACAGAGATACATATCTAGATATAACCTCAAAACCACATGACATTATGGAAAATATCCTAGGGCAATGATAGGACAATGATATAATGGTGTTTTGAAGGTTAAACATTCTAATTAAAGTCTTTTTCCAGTTCTGAATCATCTGACTTGCACTAGGAGTGAGAAATGTGTCTATATTTTTCATCTTTCAACCAGAAAAAACAAAATAAGAAAATTATTTTTGGAAGCTCTGATCCTGTTTATACAGCCCACATATACTGCCAGAGTAGATAGCACTTTTCTGATAAGATGTAGGTGAAACCAAAAAACAGGTACATGACAGAGCAGCAACACCCAGAATCTGGGGAAAGGATAGTTTGCACCAAGCAGCTCTTTGTCTCTAAGATCTCCATCACTAAGGCACAACTCTTTAGGGAGATCAGGACAAGCTTGAAAATTGCCACAGTCACAGCATTGCTGCAGGATAAAAGCACAGATTAAGTCAAAGCATCCTACCTTGCATTTATCTCTGAAATTGTTAAATGTCATAACAAGACTATCTCTTCGCAGGATTGTACTCTGCCCTTTCCCATATAAAGTAGAAGCATTAGCTCTATCTGTTTCTGACCTGGTTGGAAATTTGTATGTAGCAGATCTTGGGTTTTCTTTCTTTTTTTTTCCCCCCTTTCTTAGTGCACAAAGTGGTTTTCAGAAAATATTTTACCTATCCCTTCAAACCATAACTTTCAGAAAAAATTAGCAGTACTGATGACACTGCAGTGCTTGTTGCTGATGAACCAGCTAAATGGAGTCTGGGTTGTGAGTGCCTGCCCCTGGACAGCGTGATGCTCTGTTTTGTTTGCAGGAGAGAACAGAAGCAGCTTGCTCGAGCTGGATCAGGCTGCATTCATTTCTTTTCCTTCTGCCTCAGTTTCCTCATCTGCAAACTAGGAATAGTGATGCTGACCTCCTCATTACAGTACCTTAAAGAGAAGAATTACAGGGAGCTACTGTAATAGCTGCTTCAGAGATAGGTCTGCTCTGGGAGCATCACAGGGTTACTTTTTTGTACTCACAACAGTTTTCTGGGCCTAGACCTGCATATCCTCAGAAGATCTTAGTACCTTATTCACTTCAGTTGCTGTTGATCTGCTTGTTCATTCTTCTTCCTTCCTTCCCTGCTAAGAACTTGTGAAGATGGAATTTCACTTTCCTCTAAGCATGCTTTGTCCTCTGCTTTGATATTAACAGCTTCAGAGGACCCTCAGCCTCAGCAACATCCCATTGCTGCAGCTGCTGGATTTGCTCCTGCTCCAGCTAAAGGGAACCAGAACATTCAGAGCCACACACATGCTGACATGGTTACAGCAGCTCCTGGGGGCTCACATGTAGGCAGAGGGACCACGACTGTTGCCAGACATGGTGCATGAGCAGAATGAGAGCCTGAGTATCCCTGCACCTCAAAGTTTACAGCCCAAGCAGGAAAACAAAGCCACATGATGAAAGAATGGCCAGTGCCTGTCTGCACATAGCAGATGACACACAGCATAATAACGTGCCAAGGACAGAGCTGGGACTTATCTCACTGTGCCTCTCAGGGGAGAGCTGAGTATGTAGGGACAGAAGGCAATGTACCCTCTTTCTGGACTATCAGATTGGATTCTGAAGTGTGTTTATTCCTTCCCCCACCTCTTCTTCTTGGTCTCTTTACCTCCTTCATTCTTTTCTCTTTATTTTTTTCTGGCCTTCTCCTCATATCTCTGTATTTGATTACCTTCTCCAGGAGGAACTATTTCTTCCTTGCTTAACATCTGCTGTTCTTTTTGTGCAGAAATGGAGCACAGAAATGCAGCCAGGCAGGCCAGGGAGGGGGGCCAAGCCCCAGAGGGCTCCAGTTGCATGCCAAGGAGGGTCCTGGACAGAGCACACTCCTCTTGGCCTCACAGCTTTTCTCTGCTGGTTCTACACTGCCCTTGGCATTCTCTGTCCCCCTCTCCAGTGAGGTCACCAGGTGAAGTCTGTCAACAGCGCTTGGTTCTCTCACAGGAAGTGCTTGCAGGCAGCTGGTGCCAATTCTTCTTTTCTCCAATAATAATGGATTCCCCATGACACACTCTGCCTTAGCTGTAATTTTGATCTTGCCAGAATAATTTGACCATGCTAGTAGCTGGAAACAAAAGCTACTTGCTCATGTCTTCCTGCATCCTCTCTGAGGCTGCTTCTGTTTGCAATTCCACCTGCTCTCTCCCGCCTTGCAGTAATCTGATCATTCCCTCAGCTCTCTGGCCCTGTGTCCCAGGGGCTGCACACTTATGGAGAAAGAGAAGGAGCCCTAGAGTAGAGAGATACACTGCAGGAGTCTGATATTGAGTAATTCATCAGCAGCAGTATCCCTGTGGAAAACAAGTCATCAGCAATATGAAGGGTGCATGATCTCCCACTCTGAACTCCAGAGCAGCAGTAGGGCCCAGAACTGAATGCTAATGGCTTTGTGCAGGGCTCCTTGTCCTCTGTCTTTGCTCTGAAGTACAAGAAGATATCTGTTTCCACAGGAAAGCACTTTCAGCCAGGTCCATAGATCTGTTTGTCTATATAACTGCTCCAGCATTTTGAAGCTACTGGTTTCCACCAAAAGGACTCCAGTCTGAAAGTTTTTCTGTGCATAGAGCAGCAGCTGATGCAGTCTCATTATGTTGTCCAGTATTAGCACTTGCTCTTGCTGTGGCCAGATGCTCTGTGCTGTTGCAGCACTGAGGACCACAGCACTCATGTTTGTGAACCACATCTCTGAGCCAGCATCTGAATCACAGCTGTTCAGGTTTCCATTTTAGTCACATAAGAAAAAAAGAGAATTTTGTTAAACTTTGCTCCTGCAAAAGATGTGGGGGGGAAGATCTTGGTCCTATCCTTTTTCTGGAACAGCATTTCTGCAGGACACTGCTGCTGATAAACTCTCACAACTGTTATCTTACTCCATGTAATTCCTCTCCTGTAAATCCCATACATACGTGTCTGTCTCCCGCTCCAATGTCACATAAGTTATGTGTCTCACAGATGCCCAGAGACCTTTCCCATTACTTCTGAGTCCTATGCTTTAATCATTGGCTTTCCATTACATACCACTTGCTTTTGTAATGTATCTCAATTGATTCCCTAAATCTCTACTCAACCAAATTTGAGCTTTCTCATAGATTTGCACTACCTCAGTGACACCAAACAACCTTGTTAGCTAGCAGAACAAATTCTTTTTCTTCAGTTTTCAGAGAGAGAGTTGTATGGGGCTGCAAGTTTTCAAGCCTGTAGTCCAAGAGCTAAAAACAGTCACAAATTTCACCACCAGCTGGATGAAAACTTATAGCTCATCTTGCTACTCTTTCTCCTTCAGCTGTAAGAAAAGAAAAAGTCACTTTTAAAAGGGTTTATCTGATTTTTTTCTCTGCCTATAACTGGGAAGAAGCTAAAAAAACACAACAAGAACATAGATTTAGACTAGCTAAGGGATTTACAGTCCTTAGAAATGTTCACATAACTGAGCGATGTATTACTCAAATATGTAAATAAGTTTTCCTTGGGGAGCTCTCAGACTCTGCCTCCGAGGAAGAGTTTTGTTTAAATAAGTTCAGAACAGCTTTGTTGTTGTAACTTTATGGGGCTTGTCCCTTCAGGCTGCTAGTCCCAAAAGCTGTGTAAGTCTTGGCCAGGCTCACTGGTGAGTGAGCAAAAGTGTTCAGCTACAGACACTGCCTCTCTAGTCCTGCCAGTGCTCCTCTCCCACTCTGTTAGAGGCTGCTGCTGCCCTTTACTAATAATAGACCACTTGTATTTTTTTCAGGGAAGGAACATAGGACATCTGGGTTGTGCACACTGAGGGTGATTCTGAAACATATTTTTGTGGGACTAAATTATAATGATTCAACTTTTGGCTTGCTTTGAAATTTGTGCAGTCATGCTGTGACAGTTGTGGTTCCTGCCCTTACAAAAAATACAATGGGAGTTGTCCCTTAAAATGATGCCCCTTCCTGGCACAGAACACTAGCATTGTTTTGCTATTATTTTTGATAACTCTTTCATCACATATCTTTAAGTCTTTAAAACAGGGATTTGGAGATCTTCTGTGCTACCACAAGGAACTAGGTTTAAAGGACAGAACACAACATTTTAGATAAATTATTCTCAGAATAAATTATTTTCAGAATATTTTAGAAGGTAATTTAGCTGAAGAGATCCAGAGAAAATAGTTAGGGAAAGCAAGTCTTGTATGGAATGAAAAGGGGGAAGAGGTGTAGGCATAAGATCAGTGGACAAGACAGAAGCAGGAGAGAAGGAATAGAAACTTGAAGAAATCAGGACATAAAAGCTTATAAATCACTTTATTTTAAGGTACAAAAAATACCAAGTCCTAAAATATGAACTTTTCCTGGCAATGACCACATTGTTAAGTTTGCCTTTTGGAGAAAAGAGGGTGGGTGTGCTCAGGCATCATTCCAGCCTTATGCTTGAGATCTCTTTTCTTCAGTGCCCATTTCAAGAAAGTGCTATTACAAGCCACACATGGGCACAGACACAAAACAGCTAAGAAAATAGAAGTAGGCAGGGAAAGCAGAGCAAGTTTTGCATGCAGATGGCCTGCTTTGAAATCTGACTTGTTTTCAACACGTCAGCATGGGTATCTGTATGAGTTACTGTGACAAGAGCCGAGAATGGATGGCTGTTTTACTGCAGGTTTTGATAGCAGTTTTCAGAGATTAGGACTCTTTTGGAAAGCCAAGTTTGAGTCTGATTTCAGAAGGCACTTGAGATTAGCAAGTAGCTTTCCCTACTCCGATATCTCCTTTGAAGATGACAGAGGCTAAAGGAAAATCAGTCATAAAGGAAAATTGAATTTGGGTTTTTATCACATTGTGCTCATTTAGGGAGGTTTTTTTTCAGAGGTTTGTCAGAGCCAACTTCATAAAATGCATTTCAACAATGAGAAAGAGCTGTGATCAAGGGAATGAACATACTCCTGAGTGCAATACTTCTACACTGACCTGGCATGTGTGCTTTTGAAGTGGTTAGGAAGAAAGGGGATCAGCAGGTAATAAAACTGCCAAATTGGTTTCAGTGTGTTTTCACCAATTCTTCAATTCTTGAATGTTTTTTATTACCCTCTCCAATTTTGTGTTCCCCTTCATGGCTTGCTAGTGTCACAAGTTTACTTCCTGATCTCAGTCATTATCTCCCTGCTCTGTTGGGAAGTCACTTCATCAAGCCAGTGAGGCTCAATGTGTGTGGCTGCTTTCACAGAACAATTTTAATGACTGCTCTTAGTGTTAAATGCTGTATTCTTGAATTAGTTTTGTAAGGTAATGTCTGGGGAAATGAGAAAAATCATATTTATATCACAGACTTCCATAACTCTACTGACACCCAAAAAGAGGACTTACTTAATTTAGCAGTGACTGAAGTCTCTCATTCCATTTAAGAATGCATTTCCTTCTGACATTCATATGCTTTCTGTCAAACTTGGGCCACATCCACTGAATCCAGTGGCAGATGAGGGACCACAGCTCTAAAAGATGTGTTATTTAAACACTGCTAAGAAAGGAAAAGTTAGGGTGTCCAGCAGCAGTTATTCTCTTTCTCTTGTTCTATTCAGCAGTAGTACAGGAACTTCTCCAGGCCCTACATTTTCTACAATTTACTTGTGTTGTAACTTTTTATAGTAGAAAACTATGAAATAGTATTTTCAGAAAAGCAAGATCAGTAGGGAGAGACAACATCTTTTATTAGCCTTTTTGATATATTTGAAAAAAATAAGATGTGCTGTCAGGTTCTGAGACCCTGCAGGTGACTCTCTGCTTTACAAATATTTTATATGTGCTCTGATGAATGATGTTAGCTCTGCTTCAAGCTTCACTTTTTCTGGCCATCAAAGCTACAATAATGCTGCTATCAAAAAACACATGGAGGATCATTTTTCCCTCCAGTCTTTCATAGGACAGAAAAAATTGGTTATTTTATGTCTTTTAGAGTGCTGGGAGGGAAGAAGAAATGTTTTCTACATCAGAGGGCAATGTTTTCTTTCCAGCTGTTTTCTGGTGCTGGCCTTTGATCACTTCTGTTTCAGATCTGTTGTGATATCTCAGTGCTAAAGCTCGGTACTGAATCCTCCCACTCACTTCTGGATATCCCCCCTGCTCCCCACACAACCCACCATCAGACAAACAGCTCCTGCTCTGTTTAGGCACACATTTCATAACCCTCAGCTTCTGGTATCAGCTTTTATAGACATGCAAAATAGCTCTGTTTCCCCCAGCATCCATATGCTGAACTACCAGATTACAAAGATGCCCTTTCTTAAAGTCCTAATTTGTGAAGTCTCATTAAATTGAGAATTAACTGCAAACTGAGATTTAAATCAGTTACCTCTCTTAAGCAGTGCTACACAGCTATACAAACTGGGTTTTTTTGAAGTAATTTTTAGGCTGGTTTTTACCCTAAGTAGTGCCTCATTGTGAATCCTTGACCTAAAATTCACTTTTTGGTTACATGCAGCTAAATTACCAAAGATGGTCTTTTGGAGGGATCTTTCTGCTTAACTCTTCACCTTTGATCATATGTCTTACATCTTGAAGGGAAACAGAAGACAGAAGAGAAAACTGAGGCTGGAGAAAGGCAGCACTCTGCCCAAGGCCAAAGAGAAGGTGGGAACCAGGGCAGAGTTGCACTATCTCAGCTCCATCCATGTGCACCAAGTGCTGTTTGTGAGCTCCCTCTCTCTCATTTTCTAACAGAAATTTGTCATTGCTTCACTATCTGGCTGCCTGGGCTTCTGTGAACTGTGAATATTTGAAAAGCAGAATACAGGATCATGTTTTTCTCACTATAAGCTAGAAGAAAATAAAACTGTGTTTGGATTTGTGTTTATTCCTAACCATTTTTCTGAGATAATGTAATATGCTAAATGCACGTTTGTACTAATGCGTTTTCATAGTTCCACTTAGAGTAGGAAGGTGAAGGATGTTTAACCAATGTGTTAGCTGCCTATGGCTATTGTTTTCCCTAAGGGTTACCACAGTGGATTGTAATGTTCATTTAAATACCAGCATCTTCCCATTTGAGACAAGCTGGTAACCTGACTTCACACAAAAAGTCAATTGGTGTATATAGGCCTTGACATATTTGCACTTAACCTGGATCCAACCATGCTGCTGGAAGAGAAGAGTTTTTGTCCTGTGCTATTCCAAGCTATACCAGCAAGCATTACATAAAGTTTCTTGGTGCTTTGATCAGTATGGTTATGGCTATTCCAGATCAAAGAAATTGTACAAAACTCACACAAAAGCACAAAGTCACTAAAGCCAATATTTGGATTGTGGCCCAGATTTTATTGTCTTTAAAATGTCATTTTTAACAACAGACAGGCTAGCACATCTGCTAAATATTTCATTTTTATTTAGAGGAAAACCAAAGTCTCGGTGTTGGATACGTTCACATTTCTCGTGCTTCATTAGTTGCCTTGTGTGTGGACCAGTGGAGTTTTACTGTCTATCACAATAACAGTAGTGCAAAATGCCTTATTGGAAAAATGAGCAGAGACTCTATTTCTTGTGTTTTCTTCAGTTTAAGCATTCAAGTTTGTGCAGTTTTTTGCTGCATTCATACATCCTGAAGAAAAGGAATGTAACATCTGTGAATGACACATTCCTTTGCTGACCTTTTCTTCATCCCAAGTTGAGGATCTTTTTGACTGATTGGGCACCATATTTCCATGTTTGGATTTGATACATCAATTTAGGGCAGAGACATAGCCCACATCAAGACTGTCTCCACAGAGAGTCATATCAGGCTGTAAGATTTCAAAAGTTAAAATGGTTTCATCTCTGAGTAATCCTTAGCTGCCATTTTGTGGTAGCTTTATGAAAGTCTGACTAAAAGCCTGTAATTAATCCCTAAAGAATTTCATTCTTTGACAAATTTTGCAACACATGAGACTTCACAATAATGATGAAACCATTTCCAAAATGTCAGCATGAGTTCAGCTATAACATTTCTGCTGGGGATATAGCAATATGTTTATTTCTGTGCTCAGAAAAAAAAAAATCCGCTAAAGATGGATGTATTCCACTTTAAAGCAAGGAAAGAATTGTGAGTTTCAAAAATACTTATATATATAAAGTTTATAATAGACTTCTGTAGTTAAATTTCCCTATGATTTCTTAAACAGGGAGAAGAGCTGGGAGATCTATTACCTTAGTGATGACTCAATGGGAAAAGGCTATCAAAGTTCTGGGACAGCGTTCACAGAATTATCGACACTGCCTGAAGTTAACTATCCATATTGCTTTCCAAAACTGATTCATTGAATGTAAGTATTTCAGTGTAGGATCAGAATAAAGACTAATTTAGGTGATTTGCTGTCTAGGTCTAGTAGCAGATGCTTAGAAATGAGCACCAGCTTATGATGTTGTAATACAGCTTGAACCTTGGTAGTTTGTTGCTGCCAGAAGGGAAAGGTCCTGCCCTTTTTCCAGCTTGTGCACCCCCAGCTCCTGGCTTCATAAACTGCAGATTGCCTGTGCTTTGCTGGTGCTTGTCCAGACACACAGTGAGCCAATTCACTGAAATGGCAGAAAGGTCACTTAAATAATAACAAAAAGAAGTGCTTTTGTCTTTGGTGAGTCGAGCTGGCTTGCCTCATGATCAGTAGGTCGTAGAGCCAGACGGAAGGGTCATGCACTTGGGATCAGTGGACGTGGGAGGAAAGAGGAGGGAAGGCTGGATAGGAATGAAGGAAAGAACTAAGAAGGGAGGAGCAAGGGGGAGTAAGGCTTCCAAGTTGTGTCAGCTGTGAGACATTTATTTGGCTAAACCATCTATTTTTGCCTGTTTGACACCTACTGGAAAATCCAGCTGGTCTTCTCAGAAGAGCATGTACAGGGGGTGGAAGAGCTCTTTCTTAATGAAAATAGCTCATTTACAATTTTTAAACAAATTCTGTGTGGAGGTTGTGAGGTTTTGTTTCAGTTTTTCCACATGTGCATAATTTACATTCATTGTTCTTTGAGTTTTATTGTCCATCTTATTCTCAGTCAATCAACATCATGCAATCCTTCTGCAGCAGTTCACAGTAGCCACAGCTGTAGGCCACACCAGATCTCAGTGTCCAGAAATTGTTGTATCATCTGAAAACTTTGTCATGCCTTTTTCACACAATGTACCTATTTGTTAAAGAATACGTATCCCAGTACTGAACCTGGGAGGATCAGGATGACTGCCCTTCCACTGCCTTCCAGTGAAAACTGACTGTACCTAGTTCAGTGCTCTCTTTCTTACTTTTGAAACCATTAGCAGTTCTTGAGGGAATTTTTCCTTCCAAACTGAGAGGGCTGAAGAGCTTTCGATATGGAAGACTGTTGTCATCTTTTTGGAAAATGGCAAACTTACCACTTGAACATTGATTATGTTCATATGATGGATGACATAAATGTCTTCACTGGACAAAATAAATGTTGATACATGTATCATTTACTATTCATTATTTTCTCTGGTCAGTATTTTTTTCTGTGGTTTTCACTGGTGGCAAGGAGCCCTTGTTTAAGGTAGGGGCTCTACTGCCATCTTCCATTCCACTAGCACTTTGTCAGTGCTAAGCTATACATCACTTGTCATGGCAGTTCCATTGCTGAAGTGCTTTAAACTCTTGAATAAATATCATTTGATCTGTGTAGTTTTTCTCTAGTTCAGTTTCTCAATTTGTTCCAAGTCATCCAGTATTGACCTGTTAAGTTGAGGCAGTTCTTTCTGGTGAAGAATATCTCCATTGTAGGAAATTCATGGACACTTTTAGGGCCATTAGATGGTTCTGAAAATCTCTGAATTTTTTTATAGATTAGCAATATGTCCAGTGACAAAAATTAAATACATAGTCATTGTGGTAGGCAAAAAAAAAATCACTGTGAATGCAAGGGTGTTTTATTTATTGGCAGCAGATAATTGTGCATATGTGTGTGTGTATGTGCAGGCAGCCCAGCTGAAGGAAGAACTTGGAAATTATGGAGATAAATAAAGGCATATGCTAGAGATACCCAGGAACCTTGGTTGGTAAGACTGCAGACTGATAAGTACAAGCATCTGAGCAGCAGGAACCATCCTGACTTGTAGCCTGACCTTCCCAAGCCAGCAGGAATCTCTCATCTGAGGAGGAAAGTCAAGACCTAGGGAAGATAGTTCTGTTGGTAGAGTCTGAGCACAAGAAATAATCAGTTGGGTCTTAAATATAAGCAGTATCCAGATCCACTATGGGTTGTTGTTTGCTCTGTCTCATCCCTGACTGGCATGAGTCAAGCCATTGCATGTTTCCTATTTTTTTTTTTGCATTTATTCTGTACTATAACTTGAGGCTTTATTTTGTCCTTTATGTTCTGAGTGTTGACCTACACTTTGATCACATTTTCAACTGTTGCTATTGATAGAATCCTAGAATAATTTTGTGTTGGAATGGACCATAAAGATCATCTAGTTCCAACTCCCCTGCCATGTTTTTTTTTTCCTGACCTGCAATATCTAGCACATTATAGACATAAATTTAATATAGTGACCTGGTTTTTTATTAAGATTTCACTTTGTATAATGGATATAAAAGATAGTTTATGATCTGTCCATTAGACATACTTAATAACTTATTTTTTTTAAGTTTATCTGAAATTTGGACCCTAAATGTTTATTTAGTCACACAACACAAGGCTAAATGACATGAAAAGTGATGAACACTTGCCAGCTTCTGTTGCCTTTCAGCCTTTTTAAGTAACTCAAAGCCCTTTTCTTGCACTTTAACAGACATTCTTGTGTTTTACCCAATTCTGAAAGCAGAACGGGAACTATTATATTACTACCTCTAACTTAAATCAGGTGCTGTGAGTGGTCAGCTATCCAGATATTCAGCATGGTCAGTGAAGGTAGGACACATTCCTTGGACAGTCAGCTTCAGACAAGGAGCCTTGCACCCCAGAAGCCTTGGCTGTGAGCTGCTGTTCCTGAGATTGTTAGGCACCTTTCTTAGATTGATGATGGGTACCCAGAATCAAAGGCAGCCTCAGAGCATCAGTTAGTTTGTTCTGATAAAAATAAACTGGAATGTCACTTTGATTTGTTAGTTAATTATCAGCATTTCACTTCTTTTTCCCTTGGAACATTTTTGAGGTTTGCTTTATACTGACTTACAGAAACTGTTTACTCACTCATCTCTTAGATTTCTTCCAGTCAGAAACATAATGAATATCAGCCAATATCATTGTAACAGTATTGCAGATATCTCCAAATACCACCAAACTTGATGCCAAGTCATATATTAAAATTTTACTGTGGAAAACCATAATTTGATGAGAATAGCACTCTTCAGTTTATGTATTGAGGTAATAAGAATCAATATCTGGGAGTTAAATCTAGGCAAGTTCAGGATAATGATAACACACTAATTTTAACAGTGAGAATGACTGATCATTGAAATAAGTTATTTGTTGATTAGAGTGGATAACCTGCAAACCAGAAATATTTAGATCAAGGTTGCATAGAGTTTTTTAATGATATACTTGCTTTAGCCTCAGCAAAAATTGTTACAGCAGAGAGTAACAGTGGAGAACAGATTATATTACCATCATTTTCTCTTTCTCTCTCTCTCTTTTTTTTTTAATCTTAAAACCCTATCAACTATATTTCTTGGAGTATTGGACTAGAAGTGTTTTCTTTCTGAATTATTTACCAGTCTGCATTTTTATCATCTTTTTTTACATCTTCACTGGGATAGGAAAAGAATAAGTAAACAAAAGTTCTGGGTTTTTATTTCTGGGGGGCAGAAAAAATCCACACTTTTCAAGTCACAATCAGCATCCACTCTTTTTTCACCTCCTTTTGGTTGCCAGTGAGGGCAGATATATTCCTCTTCCTCTCCCTAAGCATGTACTGAACTCAGATATTCCAGGTCTCACAGCTGTCTCTAGAGATAATTGTCATATGCCTAAGTACAGAGTGCAAAGTACTGGATTTTTGACTGTATTGAGTATTTTTTCAGTCTAACAGGGTTGGTAGAAAGGGTAGCAAAAAGCCCCAAAATTAGTGTGAACCTCAAGGTGGAAGTAATTCATCCAGCAGACTAAACATCTTTGCTGTAAGAGTTTTCTACCTCTTCAAGTCCCTTTCTGATGAGGTCAGAGATGCTCAAATTCAAGAAACAGCTGTAGGACTTCCACCATAATCAGGCAATTCTACAAATAATGACACAAAGTGTCATCACTTTGTGGCTCATTCCACGATTCACTCAAGGAAACATTAGTTTCAATACAGTTCCTATTAAAATGTATACACCCACCTCACTCTGCTGGCTATCACATCTAGTTGCCATCTTTCCCTTTGAGGTCTCCAAACCAACTCAACTGTTGCTGTTCCATGAAAAGCTTTGCTTTCATACTGAGAAGTGATCTTTATAAGGGTTTACATAAATGATCAGGATACTGCTTCTGTACTTGTTCCATGAATTGTTTCCTTTTTCACTAATTCTTTGTTTACAGAGGTCAGCTCTTTGATGTCCAGGAGTAAGGCAGCTCCTGGAAGGCAGCAGTCAGCATGACCAACCCCACCTTGGTGTATCAGCTTGATCACAGCTCAAGCAAAGTTCCTACCAGAATTCTATATAGAATTGTGGTTTTTCACTGGTTTACTGTCATTTGATTGCTCTAATTAATGTTAAATCTCCCAAACTTCTTCAACCAGGTTTTCCTGGTCAGAATGCAAGATTTAATCAATAGGTTCAGTGTTAAAGAATGAGTTGCCTCCCTTAGCCTTTTAACTTAGAAGACAATTCATAAGATGTGCAGACTGTAGTTCCAGTGGCAATGAATGTTTTTTTTTCACAAACTGAATAAAGATGAGGAAGTGTGTGTGTATACATATTGGCAAGCAGGTGGTTTCAGACAGCCTGGGTCTCTAACCAGCTGTTTTCTTTGTTCCCTTCTCATGGCCTTTGCAGAAAATATGTTATTTGGAAGATTAAGATTTTGATGAGAGAAAATGGGAAGTCCCTAAATCATTGTTTTCCTGTAGCCTGCATGGCTGGCTGGGGAGCACAGGATGTGCCTACTCGACAGCTTAGTGTAAAGGGGTAGAGCCAAGCAATTTATTTTCCTCTGACAGCCGAAAACATCTAGTTTCTCTCCCTTTCCTGCCTTCCTTTCCTATGCTTCTGATTGCTGGGGTCACTGCAAACCAGTTCCAACTGGTTGCAAACAGCTGTGCTGTTAATTACTTTACTGGCCATTGCAGATCCCAGCAGGTAACATTTTACCTTGATTTCCCACCTCTTCGTTGTGTTCCTCCTTGTCCCTGCAATGGGAATCAACAACTTTCCTGATGCAAGAGGCGGATGCTTGAAATAACAATGTATTTAATTACAAGGAAGGTCTGAAGGGAAACAAAGTACACTGATGTCAGACAGGCTTTGGTACTTCTTTTTGAATTACAGCCTGAAAGAAGGAATTGCTTCATCTATTGCCGCTACCAAGCATCATAGTCATAGGGTGGGATCAGGATGTCCTCTGGAATTATCTGGTTTATGCTGATTATTGTCTTCCATCTTCTTTCCGAAAGCTGAATTTTATAGGATTATATGGTTATAATGTTAAATATATGCTTGCTATAGGGACAAGTTCATCATTTATAGCAAACGTATGATATAAAAGCAGATATAAAATGATAATATTACTTTAATGCATTCATCTTTATGATCTCATAAAGTACAGTAATGTCAGAGCTTGGACTAAATACTAAATACACCTTCATTTTGTGGTTAGCCCAAGCACCACCTTAATTTTTATTCCAGTTCTACTACTTAGGTAGAAAATTGTACCAATGAGCCAATACATCCTCCCTAGCAAGGCAGGGGTTGGCTGCTCTCTATACCCAGAAACCAGTTAGGAAGGAATAAGGACTTAGTTCTCCAATGCCCTACCTACAAGTACCCTAGAAAGTCAGGGAACTTTCCACCCAAATAATAAGTACTATATGTATGTCTGGGATTGTAGGAACTACTTTCAGGGGAACAAAGGCCAGCTAGTCAGGTAGTGGTTTACAGTGAGCGTATTTCTTGCCTCTGCTTACTTTCTGAGGTTTCTGGGTATCAGTGCTAATGCTGGTGTAGATTTATGCTACCGACACCAGCCCCTTTCTAAAGCTTCTGTTCTCTAGAATCATATAGCTTAATTTTTTAAATTTAATCAATAATTGAGTTATTTTGTGAAGAAAACATTAAAAATAACCCCCCTACATATATCAGTAAACAATTGAAACTAATAACTCAGAGTGGCAGACAAACTCTTGTGACACTTTGTAAGGTAAACCTTTTCCAAACAAGAAAAAAAGGGTCGTAGAGGAACCTATCAGAGCCTCCTTTATCTCCATGCCCTGCCAAAATAAATTTAAAATTTTACAGAAGTGATAAAAGGGAAATTATGTTTCCTGAGAATGAGTGGGCTTTCTTAACAAGACCGTTTAAATTTAACTTTAATTACACTGAGAAAGATGGTGATAAAGCTTCTGGCAAAATACATTACTAAGAAATGTTGCTAAAAGTATAGCAAAACATGGGAATAATTTGTCTGGTTGTTGCAGCATGCCTGTTACCAATAGCTTTTAGTAATACCCTAGAGTTAGATAAATAGCTGTCATTTTTGGTCTAGTGCAATAGATCTTGCCCTGGGGCAGATGAATAAGCTAGTTGTTTACACTGAGGACCCTCACAGCCCTGATTTTTTATGGTTGTTCACCCAGAGAAAGCGGCTGCTGCACTTGTCACCCAGGCTATGGATGATCAAGGGATTTGATGCTGCCCTAGATGTCTATGTTATGTGCCCACAGAACAAATGGGACAGTGGGGAGGTGAATACTCTTTCTGCCTTGCTAGTTGCAGTGTCTGACACTACTTTTACTCTGACAAACCCAGTGCAAAACTGCTCCCAGCAGTAGTTTAAGCCTGGGCTGCGGTGTGGAGTGGAAACCTTTGACAACTTCTCAACAGGGAAGGGAGCTGGGAAGGCAGAAAATTTGTGGGACACCTGTAGAAGCAATTTCACAATGCTTGTTCTATGTAAGAAAGCCACGTACTTGGGACAATACATCTGGAGGTGTTGCATCCTGCTGCACTACTAAATTATTTGGCTGAAAACACAGAAGTGTTCAGAGACTTAATTTATGTTTTAATTCACAAGAGAGTTGCCAGAAGGCAAGAAAATCTGTTTCTTTCCTTTAAAAAAAATTCCATAATCTGTGGACTATAAAACCATTGAAAAGAAAAAACAATCCTTTAAAGTGTTAAGTAAGTTATATTTACATAGGATGTTATTTTTTCTTCTATTCTAAATTTACTGATTTTTTTTTTATTCTGTAGACATGTTGGATAGGCAGACTAAAAGCTTCCTAAGCACGTGAAATGTTTTACCTATATAATTTCTGAGATGAAGAATGGATAGATGCTGTTAGAAGCTTATAAAGAACATCTCACTTAAGGTTCATTTGTATTGTTTGTGTCATCCCAACAAATTGCTTGGCATTTGCTTTACAATTTGTACCAGAAGTAAAGCGAAGTACAAGTGTAGCAGTAATGGAAAATTGTTTTGCTGTTTCATAAAACTTTGCATGACAAGGAATTCACAGCTGGATGAGCTCAAACTAGAAATTTCATCATACAATTCTTTCAAATGGAACTTATTGCTGAAAGAAGTGGAATCAAACAAAAATTCATCTTAAAAGTAGTGAGATTTAAAATAAAATTGTAGGGTCTGAGATGATTTACTACATAAATAACCTGGATTAGCAAAGGTTATATTCATTCCTTACATTTACATAGTGCTATTCATCTGGAAAAGCATCCTGTGCTGTTTTACATTCTATTCATTTTGCACATGTACCAAACTCCTCATGTAAGTAGCAGATCAAATGCTTTTTACCTCTGCAGAAAAGGATTAGACAGGCAATGAACTGCCAGGAAAATAATTATAGGGACATGAAATTATCAATGGAAATATTTTCTTTAGTAGTCACTTAAGGTCTCGTTGTGTCCACTGCTTGAGGAGAGGATAATCTCCCTTTACCCTTGCTGTTTAACTCTTGGAAAGCCAATTCAGTCAGTCTGTGACTCTCCATGTAAGAGGACAAGGTATGCACTTGGTAAGTGATGTACCTCAGCTATTTGGGTTGCTGGCACTGGGTGAGGCATGTTTTAGGGGAGCCACTTTTCCTTCCCACAGATGGTCATTTTTGAGTAACTGACACCAGAACATCCAGGTTTTGGAGAGCTAAAAGTTAGTAAAAATGACCTCTATCTGGACTGGTTCACAAGTAGATAAGACTTGTCCATTTCTGCACTCTTGTTCTCAGCTTGCAACTGGTCAGGCCTTATCGAAATGGGGTAAATCAGAGTGTGTGGAGTTTGTGGAAATATCTCCTCATTCCAGGAGAAAGCACCAAAGGTTTACTAAAACCATAGGTATAGCTTCCAGTCCCAAAGGGACAATTTTCAAGAACAGGAAGCCTTTAGAGACAAAACTTTCCTCAGTATTGTTCTTGGTTTAACTCTAAGAGTCTGCTATCAGGCTAAGTCAGAGAAAGGATATTAAGGCACATTGCCTGATGTGTGTGTATTTCCCAATGATGTGGGTGAACCAAGCACAGCCACAGCCTTCTATGATGGCTCCTTTTCTGCCTTACAGAAACAGTCTTGAAAGCCAGTCATTTGCTAGAATAGCAAAACAAAGAAATGATTGAGCTTTGTCTGCTCTGCCTACATTTCACTTTGCCATTCTGCTACATGAACATGGTGGAGAGTCCATGCCACCTGTGAAAGGAAGCAAGCAATTATATTGATGACATTGGTGAGATAGCATCTCTAGGGGCATGAAGGACCAGTGGAGGAGTGTAGTCAACAACAAAATGATGATGGAGAGGACAGATTTTCTCTCTTTCAATTTTATTTTACTAGATCCTGTACCAAACATTGAACTTTAAGTATGAAATATCTCATTGAAACCAATGCAGAATCCCAAAATGAGACCTTTGTCAACAGACCTATTTATGTAATAAAGCTTTCTAGAGAGTGCAAGTGAGATACCACATGCAATAAAACACATGAGCTGGGAGCCTCTAGTCCTCAGAGGGGAATAACTGATCATTACCTGAGCCATGGAGACAGGCAGACACAAATACTCTTGTTAGCTTAAAGGGAAAAAAAAAGGTTCTGCTCTGGGAGATCAGCACTCTCATCAGGCCACCACCCTGCCACATCTTGTACACATCTTGTACACATCTTGTACTAAGAAGCTCAAAACTGGTAAACAGCTCATTTGGGAAAAATGGACTTAAAAGAACTACAAAACTTCAGTAAAGGACTTGCATTGTCACACTATTAATTGTTGTTATTATTTTCAAAGATACTGTTCAGAAGTTTGGGTTTAGGTTTAAATATAGTATGTCTATTTCAAAGTAGCAGGGAATATAATTGCAATCTAGTGAAGGGTTGCACATCCTTTCAGAGACAGCTGAGTGTAGAGATCCATTCAGGATGAGAATTGCTTGGTCTTTTTTTGCTGTTCTATGAAAGTAAGTCTTTTTGACTTCACAGAGAGAAGCCCAATGTTCCTGCCAAGGTAGAGAGCAGAGAGAAGGAATGGGGAAAAAGTAATGGAATATTCTTCTATGAATTTGTCTCATTGTTTCTATAATCTGCATGTACCTTTGACTCTATGAGCTTCCAGAGGCAGAGGTCTCTATGATGCAGTATGAAGTTCTTCCTTTTTTGTGTTGCCAAGAAAAAAAATCTTTTTAAGGCCTGTGGAGATGTGTTTACTTACGGTAATATTTATGCAGCTCTCCTGTTTCAGAACTGTTTTTTAATGATGGATGAATTCAGCCATTTGGACATGGCAAATGATGAAGAGTGACTCATTGTAGTCAGTTACCTGAGTTATGTGTCTGTGAACATTGGAAATATAAAACACACATTGAAGAGAAACTGATGTAAAGTACAACAGTACCGTTCAGACAGAGGAATAGGAGAAAGATCTTGATAAAACAAAAGGACTAATTTCTCCAGAGTTTTAGTTCCCAGAATCTTTTGTCCAAGTCTAGTTTCAAAACTACTCAGAAATTGTTCTGTTATTCCCAGTTGGTTCACAGCCCTTGTCCTTAGAGCTGGTCAAACAGGCTTTGACTGTCAGCAGAAGTAGTTGGATGCTCCCACCTCTGCACTGTTTGCAGGTTACTAGAAGCACAGGGAAATGCTCCAGGCTAAAAATCAGAAACATGGCAACAATAATAATAATCCCAGCACATACCATCCAGGTGACTTTTATGGGAACCAGTAGTTCATTAATGTGAGCAGCACCTCAATATCTTTCCTTCTTTCACCACTGCCTCTTCTGCTCCAGGACACACAACTACTTTTTCCTGTCTAATGAAAGGGAATCACACCAGCAGCTCTTCTAAGATGAGAGATATGGTGGCTACATTGAAGTAGCCACCATAGTGTCACCAGAGCTATAGGCTTGCTTGGAAGAAGTGTCTAGGTCAGGTCACTGAAATATCTGTTTACCACTTCGCATTTTATACCTAGAATTCACATGCACATGCACATGTATAGCTTGTGAGATAATGCAGACCTCTAAGTCAGGTTAAGAAGTCCATAAGAAACTTCAGAGTTTTTATCTGAGGTTTGGTTCAACCGCTTTGCAACTGCAGTAAGTAAAACTATACAAATAACTAACAAGTTAAACAAGGAACCTGAACTGAGGTGTTGTCTTGCTCTTTTCAAGTTTCTCTTTGGCTGTTCATGTTACTAGAACCTACAGACAGAAAATGAGATCTCTCAAGAAAAGCAGAATGTTGCCTCTTTTTTCCAATTCCTCTGTTCTTGTGGAGCAATGGACTGACTCTGCAATGAGTCAATATCTAACAAAAGTAAGGTAGAGTGACATAACAGCAACAGCCAGTTGTGCTGTGCAATTTACTATTAAATCCTTTGAGTACCATGAAGAATATCTCAGATAGGCTGGCTTCCATTCCCCCTCTTCTCATATATCATATTTGCCCTAGAAATGTTCCAAGATTTACTGCTATAGCACTGATGATGAGAAATGAGCTTGACTTTTGCAGACTTAATATTGCTGATATTTTTCCCTCTCTTCATGAAATTTATTTCTTTAAGGGATCTACTTGACTTTTCACACTCCTCAAAAAAATGTGTGGCTATTTCCTGAATGAAATAACCAGGGCTTCTGAGCCTGGTAATGGCAAAATCAAATTAAATAAAACAAAGCCTGGACTTCTAGCTACCCTCAGTTAAAGCTTTCTCTGTACCATTTTCATGTGCTATTCACGGAAGGTAGCGGAGAAGTTGCAGTCAAACCCACAGCATCCTTAAGATTCCTTGACTGAAGTTAAACTCCAGGAAAAGTTTTTTATTGACTTTCCCTGGACCAATAATCTTTCAGTCTCATCAATGTTCATTTGTCTTTGCTGAACTGGCTGTAAGGAGAGGTGAATTTTCCACACTTACTTCAGCCTGAGCCAGGAAGAAGTTACTGTCTCTTTGAAATACCTTCTGACAGACAAGAATTCTAATCAGGCACAGATGATTTTTCATTCACTGAAGACTCGAACCAAAAAGCAAAAGGTGACAAAGCTCAATCTTGCTAATCTTCTTTCCTCACTTTGCTAAACTTAATCAGCAGTTGCTGACACTGACCTTTCTTTCCTTGACATCCAGAAGAGGATGCTCCTACTGAATTAATAATTTCCAGCCTGATGAGGAGGTCTACACTTCCAGTCAAGTGTAGGATGCAGATAAGGACATGCATTCCCTCTAAAGATCAGACACAGGTGACCCCATTGACACAATTTTTGAAGTGGACAAAAATCAGCAATAGAAATGCTGAAATAGAAAAAGTGATTGTTGCACTTGTGCAGATCCTTTGCTGCACGTCAGGGAAAGGGGAAAATCTTTGCAGATGAATACAGGATGAAATTACATTTCAGACCTTAAGGGACTTCATTTTCTCAGGCACTTTTTTGAGGCTAAGTGGAATGTGTGCATTTTTGCAAATTAACTAACACTGAATTTGGCCTTGTCATGTGTGATGTGATGAATCCAGAAGAGCAGTGTACACTAATGTCACATGTTGGCCATCTAAAGCCCCTCTAATCTGCAACCAGAAGAAAACTTGCATGATGCATAGTTTGAAAATGTTATAAGCTTATAATTGAGATTAGTCTTACTTGGTGAAAAAGGAAATTAGAACAACATATGAAACCTGACATTCAGACATCCTCCTTTACTCATAAGAGATTCACTCTCAAATAAACATGACTTATTACTCTTGCCTTGGATGCTGGCAGCTACCTAGAAGACCACAAGACCCTATGATTAGGGAAGTAACAAGCGGGAAAAGAGTGCTGAAACACCTTTGAAATACATTTGCAATCAAAAGGAAGCTAAGTGCCCCTCAAAGATGGAAATGAAGAGTCTGGGACAGTGTCTCTTTAAGGTGGTAACCTGGTCACTTGCATGGAAGTTGTATGTGAGTCCAACACAGCTTCTCTCTCAATGTTCCCCTTCCACAAATGATACAAAAACAAGCCGAATCAGGAGATTTACCTGTATTATGAGTGTTAGGTTTGTTTTCCTGCTTTAAATCTGTCTTCAACTCTGTAGACAAGAACATTGATATTCTGACTTCATGGTGACAGACCTAAAATAAGACTTTTTGGAGGAAAAAAAAAATTGAAAGCTTAGCAAGCCAAGATAATTTTTCTTTTATTATTATTCTAGCAATTAGAAGGCATTGCCCATTAAATTCCAACTTTTTTTCTTTTTTTTTTTCTTTTGCTAGCTGTTGTTGCCAGGATCCAGGAAAAGTCTTCCTGCCAAGTACTACTTGTAACCATTCCACCTGGAAGCAGGGGAGACAGTGCTGCCAATAACTGCAGGAGTAATCCTTATTGATGCATCATGTTTCTATCAGGTCCAGACATCTTTTGTGGGATTTCATTTAAGTTGTTTACAGCATAGATATTTATGTCTGGGCTCTTATCTAACCACCCTGGGAGGCTGGGAGAGAGAAAAAGACACTGACTAATTCACTTAAACTCAAGGGGACATTTAAGGAGATCAAGACTATCTGCCTGCTAAAAATGTCAATTTCTGTCCAGCAAGCATAAAAAGAGTCCAGGGTGGCTACACTGCAGGCATTTAGACCTAAACGAAATTAATCCCGACCTTCTCTTCAGCAGGTGTTGCAGAAATTAATAGATCACAGACACAGGAATAACCAGATGATGTCCCCCATCTGCCTCCAAATATGCTTGTGTGACAAACCAGTGAAAATATTATTCCGTAGTTCCAGTAGCTCTCTATGCCCAAAAGCCCTCATCTGATGAGGCATCCATAAAACATCTTAGTGCTGCTGCAGAGGAGGAGGTCAGCAGTTGCTGGATGTTTGCTGGCTGCTATATTCTTTGTCTGTGGCAGCAAACCAAATGGAGCACAGAAACTCAACAGGCTTTTTTTGGCTTGCAGTCGAACTATGAAACGGTCCTATAAACTGGGCTGTAGCCAACATTGCTTCTCATGTCAGGTATCCAGGGGAAAAAAATCAGTCAGACCTGCAATTTGTGTCTTACCTATTCCAACCCTCTTAGACTAAGCCAGGCATTTTTCTTTCATCACTCTCCTTAGCTGCCTTTCCTGCCCTGCTTGCAGGTTTGGTTGGTTTTTTTTTTGTCTTGTCAAACATAGCAATCTGAGTATTATTACCATAGAAATTATATCAAGAACTATATGAAAAATCCATTTCCTTTACCCTCTCCTTGAAATTATGGCGTAACTGCTTCAATAAACAAAATCATTCCTTGCACACATCATTACTGTTGAAAAGATTAAAGTAGTTTGGATATCATAAAGGAAGAAAATAGCAACCCACACATGGAGGAGAGCTTTTGCATGTAGACATCCAACCCAAATTACAGCACATGGCCCCTCCTTGCTAAGAAATGTCTTAGGATGCTGTTTGTCTCCCTCTACCCAAGCATCCCTGGAGGTGCTGAAGAAAGAGGAAAGAAAAGCAAAAAGAGGTAATTAAAAACCAGCCAAACAAGCAACACTGGGAAAGCCTGAAACCTGCCTATAGCCCAGGAAAATTGAGCAAACCCTAAACTGATTTCCAGAACAAGTGAAGAGGCTGCAAAGGGCAAATACTTCAGTGTCTGAGCCACTTTTTCGTTCAGCTCTCCCTGTATTATTGCACATAAGAATGTGTTATGATTTGCACTTGGGAGTGCTAGTTTATTTCCCAAAGAATGTATTGGACAGCTTCATTACACAGACAATAGAGTCATTTAGCTGGTGCTTACTTTTTGTGAGGCAAGTTTTAAGGGCAGTCTATTACTTCCTGTACATTTGATGAAAATACATTTAGGCTGTTTTCTCTAAACACGGGTTTATTTGATAGGTGCTATGTCCTAATTATACTATTTCACTGCACGTAAAATTGAATGCAAGGAATAGCTATTAGGAACATTGCATTGTAACAATCCCTGGACTGTGCAGTGTTCTGTACAGTCTGATCACTTTCTGATTGAGGTTTCAGTGTTCTATTTCAATGCAAATTATGTTAGAATGAAAATAGGAAAAGTGTTTCTCATTGATTACGAAGTTTAAGCTATTTTATAAGCAATATATAATGGTTTGCATTGTATCTTATGCAGCTATACAATGCACAGTTGCAATAATACCAGATTTGTCCATAATCCTATACATGAGGCACATTGTTTTTCCTGAGGCTGCTACATCACTGTGTTCATCCACATTGCATTGGAAACACTCATTTGCTAAAATAACCCTAGGTGTGTCATCCAGAGCTATGTCCTTGGCAATCTCATGTTACTGCTGAAAGCTTTGAGTCTGTTCTTGCCGTCTTTGATTTCTCTCTGTGTGTTCCTCAACTTGCAGGGAGGTTGCTGGGAAATCAGCTCCAGCAGCACTAGCCAGAAAGCCCAGGCTGCACACAGAGGGCTCTTCAGGTCTGCACATCAGACCTTTGCTGGCCAGAGTCAAAGCCACACAGGCCCCACATTTTGGGAACTCTATGGTGTCTCCTTTTCTCTTCATTTCTTGGAAGCAGCACGATAGTGCAAAAAGATGGAAATTTTCCCCTGACCTCATTTGGATATCAAGGCCAGCCCTTGTATCCTCAGGGAACAGACAAGTGTGTGGGCTGAATGTGCTGCTTGACACAATTTGTCTTCACAGAAACACTTGTCAAAAGTAAACACTTGCAAGAATCTGTGCTGGCCATAATTCCATCGCTCAACTGGCCCTATAAAATACTTCATTTAAAAAAATTAAGTTGCCCCCCATTACTGCACACAGATTTGTTCTTATAACTTGTGTCTTTCTTATGCTTCTGTCCCAGTGTCATCTCAAACCCTGCAGTATTAAGAAACCAAGCTCTTACTATGTTGGGTCAGGCTAGGCTAAATGAAGCTAGGCTGTAAAGGAAGCCACAAGGCCACTTGAATTAGTTTGTAGCTTCTTTTGACTTGCAGGTTTGAGGACTTCTATTTTGAGCATGTTGTTAACTTGGCACTTTTTTCTGTATTTAGAATGGTTTTGAGAAGTGAAGATGAGCCACAAAGCTGAAGCTGGAGGCTTAGTTTACCTGCCATCATGACCAGATTTGTTTACTCTCTTGTGATTGCAAGAGTCTATTATGGGTGAGGTTGTGCACGTCAGAAAGGATGTGATTGAATTTTTATATCCCAGTGTAAATATGGATTACTTCAGAGACAATAACTCCACAAAGCCATGCTTTCGTCACTCTGCAAGTGTAATTATGTCAGACTGATATGAGAAACAGAACACAAGAACTAGATCATTCAGAATTTAAGGTAATTGTTCATCACCAAAGTGGTGATAAATGCCACTGATTATGATAAAAGAGGTTCAATATTTGTGCTTCCAGAGGAGGTGAAAATATTTTCCGAGAAGCTATTTCTGGGGCAAGGATAAATTTTTCCTCAATAATGCTTTAAGTAATACTTCTATACAGTTCTTTGTGCTAAAGTTGTTTAGATGTCTTACCATATATTTCTATATGAAAACGTGTTAACTTTTAATATACAGCATACATGCTGAATTTCTTGTATCTAAGGAGATTGACAATAATAATACCATGATTTATTCTCAGTTCTGGGGTATCAGCCCACACATTCAGTTCTAAATGAAATGTTCTCCCTTTACTTTTTAAAATATAAAATGTTCATATTTAAGCACTTCAAAAAGCCTGGCAAGATTAATTTTCTTTCTTAAATATGACAGAGACCTGTCAGTATTTCTAAAGATTTGCTGATAGATAGGTTAATTTAGAAAGCTCTTCTAAGAGAGGAAGCCCCTTGTTTGGGCAAAGTCAGTGGTACATGGTGGCCAGCGAAGGTGAGTTCTCAGGAGTATTCCATCATTTGAGGAGCACAAGGTGGGGGAGCTGATCTGCAATTTGCAGTTGCTTTATTATCTGGGTAGGGTATGTGGAGGTGTGTGATAACACAGTCATTTCAGGAGTAGCTGCAGAGGTGTGAGAAGTGACTCCCACCTGTGTCACCTCAACATGAAGTTTCCTTCCCCTTCACAAAGAAGGTCTGTCTCTAGTCTAATTCACTGCAGAGTCATTTGGGGTATGTCTTGTCTTTGCTAATAATCTACCTGCTATTACTCTGAAATGGAATAGGAGTCTTTGTGTGATCCTTCACAGCATCTCATAATCTTCCAGCCTTGTAATGCCTTAGACCATTCTATCTAGACCCAGAAAAACTCCATTAGGTAAGACTACACTGTGTAAAGGAGGACAAAAGAGCCCATATGCCAGAGAACTCTATGCTTAAAAAAAATCTCTGTTCCTACTATAGCTCTGACAGTTCTACCTTATGCAACTAAATACCAGTTACATGAAACATTGTGATAACATTGCAAAAGCTGCTGAGATGAGCTTTTGTACCAGGAACAATGAACAACACTGACAATGAACAACACTTTTTTCTAATAGGGAAAAAACAGCAACTCAGCATGGACAACTTTGGAAAGAACAAGCCTCCTCTGTGCCTCTGTTGGAGCAATTAAAGGTGCTTATGAGTTCTCTCTGTCCTAGTCTAGGAGATACATGCATCAGGGAAGATAATGGTCCTCTCCCCCTCCTTTCCTAGGGCATCTCTGATTCTACTCCACCTAGAAGACAGAGGGGAGACATGAGCAAAAGCAGCTTTTTCCAGCTATTCCCTCTTCCCATTGGCCCCACACAAGCATTTTGCTTCTGGGAAATTGGGAACTTTCAGAGTGAAGAGATGAATGAGTAAAGGCAAAGGCAATTTGGAAGTTTCCCGGAGCTTCTCATCTTCCTGCTCTCCAATGCCCAGGATAAACCCTGAGTTGCTCTTCCTTTAGATCTCCTGTGTTTACTTACTGATTCTACCATATTGATCCAGTCACCCAGCCTCTTAATCAAACACTTCAGTCTCTTTATAGGTATACATGAGTTTGACTTTCCCTTTGAATTTCCCTCCACCTGCTGTCCCACTCCTCTGACATGCATTTTTTTGGACCCTGGGCCCTCCTACAAACTTGAGGTGATAAGAAAAAGAACAATGAAAGAAGCATTAAAATAACAAAGTTTTGAACTCCTTCTTGAAACTGTTTGACATGCAGAGGTCTCCCATTGTACAACTAACTCACAAGATGAATTTTGCAGAAATCCACTCAGGCTGCATCCCAGCAGACCAACCCAGATCAGCACAGACTAACAGAGTATCAGTGCATGCACATGGCTTTTTGGATTCCTCTGCAGCTGCTCACTCCAGCAGACTGGTTCTGTTTACTGCAGAGCACGATGACTGGACACATTGCTGGATTGAAATGTGACCGAGATATGCATTAGCATCTCCTGACTGCTCTTCTTCAAGGAACAGGTGCTGTACCTAACTAGCAGCAAGTTGTCCCTTTGGTGTTAAAATACACTCATGGTCTTCATCCTTTGTACAAGTGGGAGTTTCCTTAAGCAGGCTTGGAAGTGGGAAGTGCAATAAGGCAGCATTCTTTCTTCCCCCAAAAGTAAGAAAGGGAGAAAGAAAGAGTTGTGATTATGTATCCTTCCCTTCTGATTTAAGCCCATTTTGTGAAATTGCCATAATGACTTGGACATAGTGGGCAATGTCTGCTAATTGTTCTCTTTTCCTCTGCCTTTAAGCAACTCTGAATTGGTCTGTGTATCATCTGTGTGTACCTTTATTAGGAGTTTAGCTAGATCTGGGGCATAATTCATACCTACATCAGCCTATTCACAATTTTCTATGTATTTCTCAGTGCTGCCAGTTTCATCTTCAGTTAATATTGATACAGTAGTGATCACTGCAGCTCCAAGTCCTGTGCACTTTTTCTCTTCTGTCAGTCAGTCTGTCATTCATTTTTTAGGCAGGACAGTAGCAGAGGTTAGAATCCAATTATTTTTAATGCTCACTGACAAGAGCCAGTTGGATCCTATCTTCTTTCGGTAGCATAAAGGTTATACAATTAAATACTCCAGAAATGTACATAAAAGGTCTTCCTTTGCTTTTGCAGTGTTAGTTGAATGATTTCTCCTCTCTTTCCAGCAGATTAATAATCTAAGTAGACACCCACAAAATCTCAGCTTCATGAAAAGGGAACCTCTTCTGCTACACTGAGATCTCACTGAAGCTCTTCATTCTCATTTGTGGCTTTGTGAAGAGACATCACTCTCAGCACCAGAAATCGTTGTCTTTGTGAATAGCAACATGTCAAATAACTCACATTTGATTTTCCCGCTGTCACGTTTCTGCAGGTCCTTAGCCCAGTTTCCACCTCTGCTTGCACTTCCTTGGCAGTTCACTAGTTTGTCTCTGCCAATGCAGAGCTGTACTTTACCGTCAGGCCAAGATGGAGAGCTTTGAGTAACCATTTCACAGCACTCTCAAATAATTTCAAATCATGTCAAATCAGGAAAAATAGCTTCAAACCATGCCAGACTTTTTCAGGGGTTTGTTTGTTTGTTTGTTTTCCTGTTAGTAGTCTCCCTAGCAAATTTTCCTGTAGAAATATTTCTAGTCTCAACACATTTTATGCATTTTCACATCATTTTCATCAGGGACAAGCCCTCATATTTTTCCTGTGAGATAATGTAGTAAATGACATAAAGTAAAATCAGTTCTGTCTGCAGAAACCATTTGCATTGGTGAACAAAAGTTGATAGTTGGTAGAAGATGTAGTTTGAGCCAGCCTACTAATTTCTGCAGTAATTATTCACTGATTTGTCTTCACCTTAACTTTTATCTCATGCTGCTTCCTACAGACCAGAATAAAAGGTTGTCTGCGTTTCATTTTCTTCTCTTTCCTCCTGAAAAATAAAGCTTTGCATTCTCCTTCTAGGCTTATCTGAAGCCATGCAGTATGTCAAAAGCAAAGTTAGAAGTTATTCTTCTTAATTTTCTCTGAATTATCCACCAGAATTACTCAAAGCACACAGAAATAAGTAGCTACCCCTTTAAAGAGATCTTATGTAATCTGCTGCCATTCAGCAGTGTCCTCTTAGCCTACACACTGTGAAAATGTGAATGTTCAATTCTTCAAATGCAGGTTTTCTTACCTAAATTAACATTAATGAATAAGTATTTGTACTGATTGAGCATTCAGGAGCAGGATACAGTGTGCTTTCATTATCTGCTGTGACAGCAGATGTAATTCCCACATACGTGTCTGTTGCCATTTGGGGCTCCATAGGATGCCACACTTTGCCTCCAGTGCCATCTCCATAAGGGCACAGGTTTGTGTTCCCACACCATATCTGCCACCCTTGGGAGGATGTCTCCAGTACCTTAGAGCATTGAGAGTGTGTGTCTGTTCTTAATGTCTGGATTTACAATAAGCTTTCTGGGAAGCAGACCAGAAACTGCCAAAATAATCCATGCTTTCCAAAATCATGCAGCAAGTTGTATGTGCTAGAGAGCAATCAAGTCATCGCTTGGTGGGAAACGGCCTCCCTAATTCCTGAAACCACAGTGACTGCTGTTTTATACAGTTCTTTCAAGCACTGTGTTTGCTTCCTGCTTCCCCTGGTATTTGCTTCCCTGGCACTTTCCTGAAGGTTGCTGCTGACTCCAAAAGAGCAAATGCTTTATGTGCAGAAGCAACATGCTTATTTCATGGAAGCTGTGTCCATGCTACAGGTAATGACTCCACTTGATGTTTTTGCCAGATCCAGAGCAAAATACTCAACACCTTTGAGATTGTCATTGTCCTTGTGTAATCCATGTGATTGCTGATTAAATCAAGGATATAGTGCAGTTATAATAGAGAATAAAATCACTGTTTTTGCAGAAGGAAAGGCCGGAGCTGAACAAGTATATAATAAGCAATGAGGAGTCAGGAATTTCTCTTGGGACTAATGGCTCAGTTCTAAGTATATCCTTGAAAATTCTGACTTTCAGTTCCAGATTATACATCTCCAAGGCACGTAAGTGCTGCCTGTCAACACCACAGAGCCAAGAGAAATCCTGTTTTCCCTCCTATCCTATTACTCAGCACAGGGTTAGTCATAACTGCCCAAAATAAATGTAGCTTTATAACATAAGGCCTTCACTATGCCTTGCTATCCATCTCTCTGGATTATTTAATTATTTCTTTTTCTACCTTACTTGTCCTTCTTTCAGCTTACTGATTTTAAGGGAGCGTCTAGGGCTACATGTTCATGAAAATTAAAAACAAAAACAAAAACACGAAACCAAACCATCACAAACAACAAAACCTACTTATGCGTTTTTTTTTTTAAGTGAATCAGGAAATGCACAATTATCAAATTTGAAACAATTACTGGAAGCAAAAATCCTTACCAAGACAAAACCAAAAATACTCCGGCCAAACTCAAACAGTACTAGCTATCTTTTGCTAACATCACCATTAGTAAATGTTGACTATATTGGCAGAGGAAAGTGAGTGGTACAAACTCTCATCAAGGGAACAAAACAGGAAAAATAGAGTCCTGGATGTTAAACTTTGACTTTTCAAGAAGGATGTCAAAGGCAAACTGCAGTAGCCAGTCTCTTTGCTCTAGTGCGTGCTCTGCAGGAGACCACAGCACTTTGACTTCAATTCCACTTCAAACCAAACAAAACTCATTATTATTTCTCTGGAATTTAAAAGACATTTCTTTTTCCATAGGAAATATCGCAATGTATTTCTTTTTATATGCATTTTTTGCTCAAAATTTCAAAATGATCATGGAAGAGAACTGTATATTTTAACCATTATTAGTGAGGAAACTTAAAGGTGTTCATTGACAGACACAGAACTGACCTGAGTTTCAGGAATAAAATTTGCAGACAGGCCATTGATAGATTTTTCATATCCCACCGTACAACAGTAGAGAGAGATAAATTGCTGCATTATCCTGGATATTTCTAATATTAAAAAGCTTAAATAGCAATAATTTCAAAGCCCATGGCAACTTTACCTTTTGCAGCACATGAGATATTCTCCCTCTCATAAGATTTTTACCATGGTTTCTGTAATATTGTTAAAGTTTCCCCACTGGGACAGTACAAGACTGGATTAGCGTTTGGGCTGAGTTCTAGATTACTACATTAGGGATGGTTCAATGCAAAATAATTTGCTGCTACTCCAATTCCCTTCCTTTTTTTTTTTTCCTTCCTTTCTTTTTGCCTGGCTTGGTTCTAAAAAGATAACTTAAAAAAGAAAAAAACCCACAACCAATAGATGGAACATATTCTCAAATGTAAATTTAATTTAGTTTTATTATAATCCTAGTTAGAGCAGCTCTCAGTGAGCATCTGATGGGAACAATAAGAAACTATATAGCAACGCATATTCCTCGGTCTACAGAGGGAAAGAGAGATCAGAAATGTGTACTCTTTAAAGGTAAAATCCACAGAGAGAAGTATTACCATTTACATTACTTGGATGCCCTTTAGTTGAGATCCAAATTTACCTTACTAAATTACCATCTTTAGGCAATCTATTTTCTCTGCAAGCCTGAAAGTGCTGTTTTGTATGCCCAATACAATGTCGTTTAGCCATTATTATTCACAACAATGCCAAAAAGGCATGGCACAGTTATTATTTGACACAATTTTAGTCTTCTTCCTCTCAAAACTGGTGTCACACTGGAAAAACGAGACCACACCTTGGGTGGGGTTTGTTTCACTCAGTATCTAAATGCCAAATAATAAACTTCATATAATATAAACTTCAGGCAACTCAGCTCAACACAACTGGCTCTTGAAAACTTTCTTCAAGGTACATACCAACACACTTTCCTTCCACATAAACATAGCATTAATAATAACAACTACCAGAGACATAACACAGTACCCTAAATGTGGATCAACATTTCAGTGTCACAATGACTTTTGATTTGCCTCAGAGGTGATATCATGGAATCAGACCTCTTCCGTTGGGACCAGAGTTCTGGTGCTATCAGGTGGCCACCCATCCACAACATCCATTCATCTTTTGCTACAGCATTGCCCAAGTGTGCCTACAAATAATTTGTCTGAGTGAATGGTGCCTGCTCTGGAAAACTCAGATAAAATGAGGTTATCCAGTGAGGTCTTCCCAGTTGTAAAATGAAGTCATTAATTTAGTCACCACATTAGAGGATGTTTTGCACTCTTTTCTGTCTCAAATATATTTAATTTAGCAGTCTGGATGCTCTACCAAGTTGACAATGCCAATGCATCATTCACACTCCAGGAACTTCACTTGGGACTGCCTTATTTCCCCAGCTTGGCAGTTTAGCTGCTCCATTAAGTGCCTTTCGAATCTCAGCATGGACCTAATTCTCCAGCCTGCAAACTGGCCTGAGGTCAAGAAGCTGTCTCTTTTCTTTATGTTTAAGCATTTTGTCACTAAAATTCCACCACAAAGAGATTTCCTTATTGTGTTATTAAAAGCATTAAGGTGATTTGGAGGTTGGCTTCCCCGAGCTGCAGGGAAATTCCTAGGTCCAATGTCATAGATACAACTGATGACTACTAGAATTGAAGCCCCAGCACACAACTACACTGTGTTGGATGAAACCCTACAGCTCTCTTTGGCACTCCTGAGGACAGACGTTAGCAGTGCCTCTCCTCTGGGACTCTCTGGCTCATTTAGCCCATTGCTTCTTCCTTCCAGTGGAGTTGGCATCAGTGATTTGTCCCTAGATCTGTTCTGCTTCCCTGGCCCTGGTAGGAACCAGCCCTGTGAGCTGGCACAGCCATTCAGGTGGAGCTGAGGAATGACTCTCACTGTCACCTTGGATGACCAAGGGTTCACAAGTAATGAGGGAAAAGGTGCTATGGAGAAGTGTGTTTCTTCACAGCAATGAGTGCTGCCTACTGCAAAGGCTGGTCGTGTTATTGGCCTTCCTGTAGTGTCATCTGCTCCCTCCACAGTCTTGCTTTCCTTGGGTAGGTACAGAAGGAAATCTGAAAGGAGACTACAGTGGAGCAGCATGAGGAAATGACTAGGACTAACACTCTGTGCAGCACTGGACTCCAGGGGTTATGGAACACAGGGTGTCTTTCAATGTGCCTCACAGGTCCCCCAAGCAAGAAAATGAAATATTTCCTTATCTTTCCCCACCTTGAAAATAATAACCTTGCTCAGGAGGAAGCTTGCTGCTTGTGCTTGAGACACAGGAGACGCGATATTGCAATGACATTCATTCTTTTATCTCTCCATGACTTGAATACATTTTAATCCCAAGTGATTAGAATGAAGAAGAACGGGAAGGAAAGATTGTTTAAGGTGACTTAAAAAAAATAAAAAGAAAAAACCAAAACAAACCTCAATGATGTCTCTTAAGTTCTGCCTTAAAAATGGCATCTTATCCTTTCCACAGCCATTGTTCTTCTCCAGAACTTGCTGGGAAAAATGACATAGTAGCAGAAAGGTGACTGGCTGTGGTGGGCCAACCCTGTCTGGATGTCAGGTGCCCACCACAGCCCCTCTATCACTTCTCTTCTCAGCTGAACATGGGAAAGAGAATATAATGAAAGGCTTGTGGGTTGACATAAGGACCATGGGCTGTAGGAAAATCTCTGCTTTTACACCTGGAGCACCTTCTTCCTCTCCTTCTTCACAGTGCTTGCAGAGTTATTCCTCTTACATATTCTCACTTCTCTCTCCAGCTGCAGTTGTGCAGGGGTTTTTTATCCCCTGTCTTTAATATATTATCCCAGAAATGCCACTGCCGTTGCTGAAGGGCTCAGCTTTGGCCAGCAGTGGGTCTGTCTTGGAGCTAGCTGGCATTGGCTATATTGAAAACAGAGGAAGGTTCTAGCAGCTTCTCACAGAAGCCACCCCTG
Source organism: Sakesphorus luctuosus (assembly GCA_013396695.1). Lineage (NCBI taxonomy): Eukaryota > Metazoa > Chordata > Aves > Passeriformes > Thamnophilidae > Sakesphorus > Sakesphorus luctuosus. The sequence continues at coordinate 204,059 of VWZD01008524.1, forward strand.
TAGCCCCCCTGGGTACCAAACCCCCACCATTTAAACCCAATACACTACTAATCCACATGACCTTGCCACAAATGCACAGCAGGAGGTCCTAAACTGTTTCAATGATACCTGTATTAAATTTTTTGACCCATTCTTTATTTTCATAGCTTCATATGCCATTTTCACTGGTTTCCATAACATGTGACTGTTTGCTGACAAGCTCCTCTCTCTTAGATCTAGAAAGAGGGTGGGATAGAAACAGTAGGCAAGGGATGAAATTGTTCTTGAAAGGGCATGTGTCAGAGTCAAAACATCTTCTGAATTTCTTTAAAAACAAAACAAAACAAAACAAAAACTTACAGCCAAAATAAGTTTCAGATGGATTTTCTCTTATTCCCAAATCTCTCCATTTTACCACGCCTTGAAAAATGACAAAATTTGAGGTCTGTGACCTCAGAAGACCAGTTTCAAATACCTAGCTCTGAGTAAGATTCTCTGGGGATATATCCACACTGTTTTATCACAGGATCCTTGTCCTCCACTTTCCCGTATTGCATACAAATTTATTTCACTCCTCATAGGGAGACTGAGTCAATTTGTTTCCTTCAGAAGAAAGGCAGGGTGCAACTGGCAGGATCATTTGCTTCAGGTCCTTTCTGTTAGAAAGATTGGACATGACCCAGACCAAGTTTGATTTCCTCCTCCAGCCCCTCTCTGTAGATATGTAGATATGCCTTCACACATGCCCTGCCATACAACAGGATACCCAACACACCTTTAGCACACTGGAAAGAGAACTTACTGCTGGCTGCATCACCACCTTTTCATCTCTTTGGACCCAGGATTGAAAGTTTCCATGCAGACCAAGCCAACAGGGGCCCCAGACAGAGGGGCAATGTACAGCAGGGCTCGGGCAGCATGAACATGCTGGTGTGCTCTGTGCCAGGGGGCTGAGAACTGCTTGTCTTCAGCAGCCTGGGCACAGCCAGTGCAGAGCTGCCTCAGGGACTATGGCTGTCCTTGCCAATGAGGTGGGGGCAACAGAGCCCAGTTTGGTGAGGCCTGTGGTCAGAATAAGACTGTGAATCACAGTTTCCATTCCAGAGGAATTGTTGATATTTTATCTTTTTTTTTTTTAATAATATTTTGGAAAGTTGACATATTTTGTTTTAACATTTTTGACTGGAACAGTGTTGATGTTCCCGAATTAGAATGTTTTTATACTGAACTCCCTTAAAAATTTATTCGAAGTCAATTGAAACTGAACATAGTTCTGCCAGTGGTGTTGCAGGTCCCTGGCTTGCCACTTGCTCTGAGATAAAGCTGCACTGACCTGGGGGAAATACAGGTTGGGATAAAGGAGCTTGGCCTTTAATGGAGCATGAGAAATGAGTCATGTGAATTCTGACATAATAGGATTTGAAGAGTTCAAATAGAACATATTTCTGAATAGACGATTATGTCCTACAGTCATTCTGTCTGAGAGAAGGGATGAACTGGAATGACAGAGGCAAGGGAATGGGACATTCCCACCCAGAGAGGAGCAGTGATGAGTCTCTAAAAGTGACAATGAAACTTGTTGCAGCAAGTCAGCATGTGTTTTCCAAAAACAATCCATAGCAAACTTTAAGGAAGAGAAAACAAGTTCATCGTGTGCAAGAAAAAAAGAAAAGCACTAATGGTGAGCCTGCTTTTCAGTGTCTGTTATTAGGTCTGAGGGAAAAAAAGACTTGGAGACAAGAGGAGAGTAGTTGATCAGCTGCCTGCTTCTCCAAGGTCCTTCTCCTCCAGCTACTGAACATACTGAGTCAATGTACTTAGGCACTGGATAGGGTGCTGAAACATTAACTCCCTCTTTCCTTCCACCTGATCTGGTTACTATAATCCTAAGTTGCAATCAAATAGGGTTATTGTTCTGTTTAAGATGCTGCAAGCATATGATGAAAAATACTTTGGTTAAGTTAAAAAGGTAGGCTAGCAGCTTATTTTATTATCATTTCTATGAAATTGGTATCAGTTAAGGTTGTCTTTATTTTCTTTGAACAATAGAATGAAATTGTAGTGCTGTTTGCCACATATTAAAGACAGAGACATTATGTGCAGCACATGAGGAGTGTGTACAGTAAAAGCATACCTTGTATTATGTTTAATTACACAATGTAAAGACAGAGATACGCAAGAAAAACAGGTAGAGGCATTGCTGCTTTGCCCCCTCCATTATATAAAAAAACTATAGTGACCAAATCAACTCTCTACCTAAATATCTTAAGACTTCTTTTTAAATATTAAGATAGCCTTTGAGACCTTAGAAAATGTCTTCTCTCTTGATGTTGATTTTCTTTTTTTTTTTTTTTTTTTTTTTTTTTTTTTTTTTTTAACTCCAGGGAAAATTAGGTCTTTCTTGAGACTAAATGAGGGGAAAAATTGAATAAATTGTTTATGTCAGTAAAAGGGGCTGGGGGATATAATATCTTGCTTTCTTGAATACTGATGCTATTGCAGAGTTCTGCATTTTCCGTGACAGGGCTACTCAATGTGTATGACTTTGGTTAATAACTTGTCCAAAACTGTGTCAAAGACTCCCTATCCTATGAAATATTCTGACAATTTTTCTCCCATTCCAAAGGGGATAACAGTGTCTGAAGTTTCTGTAGACATTTTCATGACACTAGCACAATGCTAATTTTTCAAATTTTTGAAAATAAGCTGAGCCAGGGATGTCACACTGTGGAGTTTCTTCCTTGACCGCAACCCCTAGGACATCTAAGGTATGTTATCCAGTCCAAAGGTTTACCTATAATGATACATCACAGGTTTTGTTCAGAGAATGATTCAGAGTATTAACCTGGAAAGAAACAACTCAAATGGATGCTTCATAATAACAGAAACTAAAAGTAATTTGAAATCCATTTTTGTTTGAAGTAGAGCATACCTCAAAAACAAACTTCCAATTCTGTCACCAAACTGTGCATAGATCATTATTAAAAATATTGAAATCCAGAACCTTCCTATGAAGATTGTAACTACTTTGATAGTAAGCCTGAAGTATGTCAAGTGTGTCACCACAGATATGAAACAAGGGATGGTTGATGGCACATTTTCCACAAGCCCATACCATCACCTGTCCTCACCAAAAAAAACCAAACAACACAAACCACCAGAAAAAGCAATCAAAACCCCCACCAAAACCCACCCCAAAAAAACAACTTAAAGAGAAAATAATTCCAAATTTTCTAAACTTCTTTTTTTATAAGAACCACACTTGTCTCTGCTCTTCTCCCTGTGTTCAGCAGGGACCTCAAAGTATTCCCCTAACTGAACACCAGAAATGGTTTGTCCTTTACCTACAAGATGAAGTGGGCATCTTGCTAAAAGGGGCACAGTTCCCAAAATGTGTCCTTTAAGAATCACACAGTAAAGTTCCAGCCTGTGGGAAGCCTGCCTTGGTATGTCATGGACTCAGGTTTTCTGAGCACCGGGAGAGGAAAGGAGGAGGAGAACAAGAAGTTAAAAGAAAAGGCAAAATTCTCCAAGAAACTAGTCAGGTTAAATCAACTAATTATGAGCAAAATAAAGCAACTTCAGACTTTTGCAGAGGATGTTAATTTCATTTCTTGTATTACTGTATATACAGAAAGCCTTCCATGTTCTACCATGCACTGTTCATGAGAATATTGTGCCATCTTGTGGGAAAATGTGGAAAATATCAAACTATACCTTCACATACATTATGCAAAATGAAAGGCAGGTGCCTCCATGATCAGGTATTTGAGAAAATATTCCAGAGGTCACCATCCAAAGGAAAGTCCCCAGTCTGAACACTGAAGGACCAAATCCTTCAAGAGACGAGTTCAACTTCATGATCTAAAGACTTATGTGGGCTTTGTAGTTCTGTGACTGAGAAGATAAACTCAACCAGGAGATTTATTACTGCAAAATGCCTGTCTGGCAGATTTTTTTCCAGCCAAAGGAGGCTACCTCCTACTCAAAATAAATCATCATAGATCAGTTAACTTATACCATCCTTATATGGGATCTTTTTAAGAAAAGAATATGCAGGTTGATCAAAGAGGCGTAAATGAAAATTAAGGAATAAAAAGGAAGACTATCAGAACTTGTAGATGAAAACTTGTGCCACCAGGGCGTCAGTCTCTGTGATTCTTGGCAAAGAGCAAGCCCATGGGACTTCATATCCAAGAGAATCCAGTTATATTAGCAGTACAAAATGAAATCTAGATAGTAGCAACAACAAATATCTTGATCACAGTTCAAATGCTCTGCAGCAAATCCTTGGATTATTTATATAGTTCGGAAGAGTGATGCTTTTCAAACAGACATTTGGATATGAGTATTACTGGGCTGCTGTTGCTCAGGAATCCTGCTGTGAGAGGCATCATGAGGCAGAAAAGATAAGATTAAAGTGACATGCGGCTGTGGGGTCAGGGCATAGAGGCAGAGAAGAAAGGTGGGGGAAGTTGTCCACGACCACAGAAAATAACAGGTAGTTCAAATCTGTGAGAGAAGAGGGCTGTGCTGTATCCTTTCTGCTCCCCAGTGCCTGGAGTGAGGACTTTCCTCACTGGAGCCTGCCCATGGCCCTGGTGTTGTGGAGAGAGCTCAAAACCATCTTTTAGCTCCTTTGCTCACAGCTGTTTCAATAATTGTGGCACACTGCTTCTAATACATGAGGTTAATGAGCACTGTACAGCCCAAGCTGCTCAAGCTTCACAGCTGCACTTACCCTTTGACAGGAAAAAGTGTCAGACGTGTTTTATTAGCTGCACTGCTTTCCCATAACCACTTACATAATACAAAATATGGAAGAAAATTCCAGTGACTTGAATACAAAAGACAAAACCAAACAAACCAGAACACAGGTTAGGACAAGATGCATTGCCATAAAATCACATTTGGGACACACATGCTTTAAATTTAGAAATGACTGAGAGATGTTAGACAGTGGAAGGAAAAAGGATATTAAAAAAATAAAAATAAAAACTGTCGGAAGTCTTAATAAGCAACAAAAAAAGGAAGTCTGAAATCTCTTGGGGTTTGCTGCTTGGAAAGCTTTCCTTGTTATTATAACAGTCCTTTCAGATGTAAGTGTTCAATATAGCAGGGAGTTAATTTTTTACTGGTTTGTTCTTTTCACATTAAGAATAAGGACAATACAAAATAAGGTGAAGGTTAAGCATGAAAACCAACAGCAAGTTCATGTGATATGTCCAGAATATTGGCAAAATCCATTTTAAGTGTAAGTAGGTCCATGGAGTAAGTCAGGACTCACAGCACTGAACTTTAAGATAAGATGCTGAATTATGAAGCTTATTCCCTGATGCTTGCATTCTGTTGCCTGAAAGTCAATAGAGAGAGATGTTAAGGATTTCTGTTCAATGTCTGAAGTTTGGCAAATTGAATCAGGACTCTGCTGTGGCCATATTTACATTACGGGTGTTTGGTTCAGGACAACAGACTTACGTGTGCTGGTTTTGGCTAGTATAGAGTTGATGTTCTTCACAGTAGCTGGTATGGGGTGGTGCTTTGGATTTGTGATGGAAACAGTATTGATAATTCAGGAACGGTTTAGATACTGCTGACAGGGGCTTGTCCAGAGTCAAGGCCTTTTCTGCCTCTCACATCACCCCACCAATCAATGGGGCTGGGGGTGCAAAAGAAGTTGAGAGGGGATACAGCTGGCACAGCTGACTCCTACTGACAAAAGGGGTGTTCCAGGCCATATGTTGTCCTGCTCAGCATATAAACTAGGGGAAAGAGGAAGGAAGAGAAGGGACATTTGGAATGATGGCTTTTGCCTTCCTGCATAACTGTTACATGATGGAGTCCTGCTGTCCTGTGGATGGCTGAACATTTCCCTGCCCAGGAAAAGTGGTGAATGAATTCCTCATGTTGGTTTGCTTGCATGCCCACCTTTTTTTTTTACCTATTAGACTGCCTTTACCTCAACCCATGAGTTTTCCCACAGTTTCTCTTCCGATTCTCTGTCCCAGCCCACCAAGGAGAAATGAGTGAGCAGTTGTGTGGTACTTAGTTGCTGGCTGGGGTTACACAATGACACTATATCTAGTCCAAAGTAAAACTGCACATAGTATGGTGGTGCCCTCAGCAATGTATTGTTCACACTATTGATCTGTCCTGATTGTGCCAAACTGTTGGTCATGCAAACATTAGTGTGTGTTCACTGATGCAGCACTCAACAAAGTCAGGCTGGACAGAGTACTGAGCAGCCACAGTGATACTGTCCCCAAGCTGACTCAGGCAGACCTAGCTCTGAATACTTTTTTTTTAAATTTCATTTTTGCAGAGCATCTCCTTTGCCTGGGATTGCTAGGAAGAGCAGAGAATAACTAACATCAATCACACCGTCGTCTCAATTTAGCCAAAGCTGTTGTCCAATACCCTGCCTTGGAGTGTGCTGGTTTACCCACTGTCTAGCATGCAGAAAAAGCGGGGCCAGAGCAGGTCAACACCTGCAGCCTTAATACTCAGGATGACCATGAAGGCTGTTGGTTTTGCTGGTGCAGGACAATGTTGGCCTCTAGCTGCAACAAGTCCTTTGCAGTAAAGTGCAGCAGGGATTTGTTAAAGCAGACAGAAGGGAAAATTAGCCACAGAGTTGGGATCTGGTCCTGATATTGAGAAAAGAAAGAGAATTAGCAAGGAGTCAGCTTCTGCACCACGCTGCACTAAGCTTTTTTGCACCTAGAGATGGATTATGTAAACCTATCCTGATCACATCACATATTGGTGAGCTTCACTTGGAAAGGCTCAGGTTTTAGCTTTATTAATTGAGGCTTGCTTTGATGACAGCATCAACTCTAGTGAAGGAAATATGAATGTATTTGAATGAAGATCTAATGAAGTCAGTAGCAACTACATATTCCCACTGCTGAATGGCTTCTTTGTCAATTCAGTACAGATGTTTGATTCCCCTACTGTGTGATAAAAAATATTGTAATAATATTCTTCCATACTTACTTTAAATTTCTCCCTGTTGGTTTTGACCTTTCTAAAAATATAACTTATATGTGAGTTTTGATTAAGGACCATTTTTAATTCCTGTAGTCCTTGACTAGAATAGGACATTGTGATCATTCACTGAACTTAGGGAGCCCATTACAAATGCTGAGGAACAGACAGAAAGGTCTTTGGAGGAAAAAGGATATTTACAGATTGAGAACCCATGCTTCCTTCTCTTAGCACAAGCTGTTATGGGCCGCTAACTGGTGTGCACTGGCTACACCAAATACCTTTTGTTCTTTGTTTCTCCTGGCAATAGACATTCTACTGGCCCCTTTCCCAGTCCAAGCTATTCAACTTGAGACAGGGCCAAACCACTAAATTTGATCCAATTTTAATTTCCCGAGGCTTGGGACAGGGTTTTAGTCTCATAGCTTTTTGTAAGGTTGCTTCTCATAACAATATAACTTCTTTCAAATATCTAGAATATACAAAATGTATCTGACAAATCCAAATATTAGGTTATTTCAATGATTTTTTTCTTTAGTTTTCCAGTTTAGCCCAGACTCCCCCCAAATTTGACATATAACTCCATTTATACTTGCCTCTTCTGACTTTAAGCTGGATTTATTTCTTCATTTTCTCCAGATCATTGGAAACTTCCAGTCATATGATTTTTAACAGGCTCTCTTCTAAGTCACACCATGTCTTTTCTTTGCCCCATCTCTCTAGAACTCTGCTTTACTCTTTCTAGTGTTAAGTTCTGCTGGAATACCAGGTAGTTTAAAAAAAACCCAACCAAACAAAAAAAACCCCACAACACAAACAGAAACCAAAACAACTGCAGCTGTTTTATATGGGATTGACTGTGTTTTCCTCCTTGCACAGCCATGCAGTGAGGTGGAGGAAGGAGAACATGAGGCCCTTCTCATAGCAGTTTCTCACAATGCAGGGGAGCCACTGAAGCTCCTAGAGAGTAGGTAAAGCTGTGTTACTAATCATCCGAGGCCAGTATGAGCCTAAAGGAATCCCCAGCAGTTAAAGGAAAGAAGTTGTCATATAGTTTAAAACCAGTTCCTGGAGGTTTAAAATTCAAACTTCAAAACCCTGGCTGGCAATTTTTCATAGTTTTCATTATCTTCCAGAAAGAAAGAGTAGGTGACCTTATTTCAGCTCCTAGAAGTTTTCACAAGCCCCAGCACATTTTGTAAGAAAGCTTTTCTCTGTTCTGCACTGATGATGGCATCTGTTTTCTGAACCTGGATCTAGTTGGGGCTAGGCTGTGTTACGGATGGATTGCAGAGGCAGTTTTCAGTCTCTGTCCTTTAAACCACATAGTTTTTAAGAAGTAGCCTACAGTATTTTTTTTGGCTGGAGTTTCCCAGACTGTCTTGAGAATTTAGTCTTGCCAGATATTGCTATCATGATCAGTGGAACTTTTCCCTCTGCAAAGCAAGCCAGCTGAGGATCAGTGTATTTCCAAAGATTGAATGTTATATAGGGTTTGTGCTGAAAAATCTGTGCTGGATTTATGTGTCATATGGACACTTGTGTGACTTCACATATCTACATTTAAACTTTTGTGCTATTTAGTGCTGTTCTTCCGTGCCATTCCCTCAGACACCACAGATTACAGTACTTCCTTTATATTCACCTGTCAAGAGATACACTCCCTACTAACTTCCTTGTTTGCTGATTAGACTTTTCTTAATCTGGATCCATGGTTCTTCCTCATGCTGGTTCTTTGAGCAAAACCCATCTACAGATGAGTAGAGGAAAGAAAAAAGGTTGCATGACAGTGTTGCTATTGTTACCCCACAAAGCCCTAAGGTGATGATGGTAGAGCACTCTCCCTCTTTGCCTCATCACCCAGGGAAAGTGGATGCTCTCAAATTTCACTTTTCTGTTTCCATAGCCTTTCCCATCACAAGCAATGATAAAAATGATTTTGTTCATACAGAGATAACTTTGTATCTTCTCATCCTATAGCAAATGTCCTGATCTTTTAAGTGTTCCTTAATGTTTTCACATGTGATCCCCCAGTTTCAGTTGGGATGCCAATGTACTGTGTGTTCAGTCTGCAGGATCAAAAACTGAGACAGTCATGAGCTGTCTGATAAATGGAGTACCAAAACTGTTTACCTCAGACTAAGTTTTTTAAGTTATTTAGCTATGTAAACACACAGAGGAAGACTGAAAAATAGTTTTTGGAAGGCTTTCTATTGGTTGGAAATAAGAACGTAAGATTTTAAAGGTCCAGGTTTGCAAAAGAATGTAGATGTGTGAAGTAAAATTTAGGTAAGTTCAGAATTCATGGCCTGATTATCAACTACCTGTTTGAAGAAGCTCCGACAGTTACCTAACAAGTAGGTGTTAAGGTACATACTGAACAGTAGATTTAGTCAGTTCTTTCTGACAGAGGTGTGATTTTGCTTTAAACTAACTGAACTATGTCAGGACTACAAAAAGACAGCAAACAAGTTTAAAGGTAAAGTGAATTAACTGAGAAAAAATATTATTTCCTGCCTAAAAGAGGGAATTCTCAATCCCTTTGGTTACTTTATAAAGGAATAACTATCCCATCAAATTTGTCTTAGGAGCAGTGTGAAAATACAAGCCTTCAGCAAGAGGTGGTGACTCTCCAGTTCCTAACCCTAGGATTGTTTTGGTTTTGTTTTTGTTTTTAACATCTTTCTGTCTTTATTTATAACAATACTAACTGGAGCTATTAATAAGACAATACCTACTTAATGTTAAGGGCTGCTTTTTATTATTTCTTTTTGAGCTATAGCCAGATTAGTAATCCACATTTATTATCAAGTCTCTAGTGTCCTGATCTCAGCAGGTAGAAAGAATGAGAAACACCTGCCTCAGAGAACTCAGATCTTTCACATTATTTACAGACTTACACAGACTTGGTAATGAGCAGTTACAGCAATAAGGAGAAGATGGGGGCTTTTTAGGTAATTGTTGCTGAGGTGCTATAAAGAAAGGAGCAAGGGCTTGTTATCAGTGAGCATTCACAAAGCTGGCTGCTTAGAAATGTGTGTGGGTTGGGGATTTTTGTCTCTTTGTTTTTAAGAGGAAGCAGATGTAAAGTTCAAATATTAATTTTCAGCCTAATCCATGCCTGGCAGAGAGGTTTCAGGCTCCTGGCCTGATTTATTGCTCTGCTGTATGAAACCTCACTGTTGCTGCTGTTTCTAGGACAAGTGTGGAGAGTCACCCCATGTGCTTCCCTGGCAGGGTGGAGCTGCTGCCCTGCCGCAGAGAAGTACGTGGCATCAAATGTGGCGCATTCAGAACGAGGAATTCTTGGGACAAGGGTTCTTGGAGGTGGCCCATTAAATCCTGTAAACACTGCTTCCTGAGGAGCAGAGCAAGCTAAACTCTCCTGTCCTGCTGCAGTTTAGACCAGTACTTTTATGCTGCAGGTGGGAGGGTGTCTTTTGTGGTCATGTGAAGTCCCAACAATAGGAAGGGAAAATGTGACAGAAAATAATCCTCTACTAAGGAGCTTGCAATTTAAATACAAGCCCATTGTTTCAGGATTTAAAGAGATTAGGGCAATGTAACCTGGACACTGGGAGGGCTATCTCTGGCCTGCCCAGCTTACCCTTTCTGGCCATCACCTCCCATAAATGACCTTGTGTGGAAGGGAGGTATTACAATTGTCTTTTGATCTCTGACAGGTCCTTGTAGTATTGGGTGCAGGTGCCTCAGTCATTTCTCTTTCCTCCAACAGCACTGAGAGAGATTTTCTGTAGGCACGTGTCTTCCCCAAACTATATGCTTACCTGATACTCCAGGACTTGCAATTCCTGCTTTTTGGAAACCACAGCTCCTTCAGGCTACCTTTGGGTCACAACAGACCACTGCATGTCGTGTGCCTTCCTCACCCTCTCAAGAGGATTCTCCAGCTTCATGGCCTTTTTGCTGACTGATTTCAGTACTGGTAGAGCAGATGTCTCACTGTAGTTTGGTAGCAGAAAATAGACTGTCATCCTGCAGTTATCCACATGCACTGCCACAGCCAAGTTGCTTAGAGGGAACTTTTCCATAGCTCTACATTTTTCCAGCTTGTGCCTTTCTCTTCTTCTAATAAGGCAGAATGGCATATTCTCGCAAACATCTTTCAGTCTTTTATAACTTTATCAACCAAAACTGATGCACAGTATAAAAAATTGTCACACTCTGGTGATTCTATGTTTATCATGGTAAAAGTAGATATATTTGCTTTTATAAATAAAGGACATCAGTCTGTTTGCTACAATTATTTTTCTGTTTAGAGAGTGGCTGTGCTTAGGTAAGAGCTTCTGTCACTCATGCTATCCCAGAAACTATTCTTATGTAAAACATCAAGTACCACTTCATTGTGAAGAATAGAACTGTTCTTTTCAGGATGTGAAAATGAGAATATTTTTGTGTTCAATTACATTTACAACTCTATGGAAAAAAATAAAATCTTGCAAGAGTTGCTCTGTTCTCCATCTCTCCCCTCAATTAATGTACATGTACATACTATTATATTGTATTGCTGTATATGAAGCAATTATGGGTTATGTTTTCTGGACTTCTGTATTCTGTAATTCAAGGTCAGGCTTGATAGGGCTTTGAACAAATTCATCTAGTGAGAGATGTCCCTGCCCATGGCAGGGGGGTTGGAACTAGGTGATCTTTTAGGTCCCTTCCAACCCAAACCATTCTAAGATCCTATGGTTGATTTGCTCAAAATTAAATCTTATTAAGTTCTGCTTCAAGTGTCTTTCCAGCATTTTTATCCAGGCACTGGGCTTTCTGGGTTTGTTTGCTCTGTAACAGGTGCAGTCAGTGCTCTGTAATTAGCTTCTCATGAAATTGCTTAGTTTCAGTTAGAGTCATCACCCAGAAAAATGCAGCAAGCATAATAACAGTGCTTCAATTAAAAGAGGGAGTAGGTTCACTGCTTTTTGAGGTTTTATAACTTAATTACCGGTATGGGTATCAGCAGCACTTGAATGACAGCTCCTTTCCTCAAGCAGGTGAGCAAGTCCTAGGAAAATGCCCCTCTGGGCTGTGGAATCGCCTTCTCTGGAGATATTCCAAACCCATCTAAATGCAATCCTGTACAAGCTGCTCTAGGTGCACCTGCTTTAACAGGAGGGTTAGACTAGGTGATCTCCACAGGTCTCTTCGCAATGATTCTGTGATACAGCAATATAGAAATTTATGTAACAATTAATTCAGTGAATTACTTCTCTCTATATAAAATAAATTACTAAGTATTTCAGTTCTTCCATATAGACATTATATTTAGTTTCATTAAAAAGGTTCACATTGGACTTCCCAGCATAAAAGTTAAAAGGCAATTGCTGAGTAGTACTGTATTTGTATAATTACTTGAAAACAAGGACCTGTATAGAACAGATTTATTTTCAACTTTATACCACTTTCATTTTCAGTGCTATTTGAGGAGAACAAGTAGAACAAGTAAACATTTTGATAGCCACTTCAAGATCACAAGAAGTCCCCAATATTATTATTACAACGGGTCTTACAGATGGTTAACAGCACATTGCAGATATTAATATCTTCTTTCATTTCATTGTTTCATTTACTGAACAAGAGTTTTATGAGAATTTGATACTGCTGTCATTGACCTTTCCTCCTGAGAACATTTACTGCTCTGTTCATCATCATTATTCCTTTCAATGGCATCTATGTTTAAGGAAAAATAAATCTTTTATTTATGCTTCATATATATTAATCATTTTCCCGCTGTTATATTTTGGCTTAATAAAAGGCTTTTTAAAATGATCAGTAAACCGTGCCTATGAAATGTACCATCTGGGAGCAGAAACAGACCTGGAATGCAGATAAATCTTAAAAGGGGGGAAAAAAGAAAGAATTTTACAAAACAAAGCTATTAAACAAAAACAGATTTTTTTTTTCATTTTTTCCTTCTACCACATCAAATATGAAAACATCAGTCCTTGGGCCAGGGTAGCTGCTTTACATTAAATGACAGAGAGGAGGGAGAACTAGAGGAGACATTACCCAAGAGAAAGACAAATTCCCTGTGACAGGAAAGGAATTCTCAGATTATTTGCCACACTGCACCTGTGTTTTGTCCTAAATCTGTTGTGGAGTTTGTGTCAGCAAAGTTTGCCCACTAAGATACTTCTTTAAGATGGCATTGCCTGGGGACTTGAATCACTTCAAAAAGCAATAAGCTATTTCTCAGCAAATGGCTTACAGGCTAAAATAAGAGTAGTTCTGAGGATGAAATTATGCTTAAGGCTTAAGATGATCCTATCACTGAGATGGGAAACTCTCCTTTTCCTTCCATTGCCTCCTAAACTGCACACCCAGTCTGAGCTGCAGACTTGCATCCCCTTGCCACAGGGGGAGAGTTGGGTGCCAGAGACCTCACTTGACTCAGCAAAGGGTCCAATAAGCATCTGAAGGGGCAGAAGAAGGGGGAAAATGTCATTCAGAAGCAGTGGGGAGCTATTCCTCCCCTCATTTCATTCTGGAGTGAACTCTTGGACCAACACAGCTTTTTATACTGTGTAACTTATGGCTGGGGTTACAACATAGGAAATACTTAACCCTACTGTGACTCAAGGTTCATATGAAAACAAGCAAGTCCTCTGATTTAAAAAGAAATAAATTACTTCAATACCAGGTTATGAACTGTGGCAGTGACAGGGATGTTCTCTCTTTGTTTCTGCATTTATGATGTTTCTTTTACAACACTATAAAAGAGATGTTTGGTTATCAACATGAAGGTATATGGAAGGCAGCAAAAATAATCTTGGAACGTGGAAGAATTATAGGGAAAAGATGGCCTCACATAAAAGTGGCTATTATATCCCAGATTTCCATCCAATTCTTCAGCATCTGAGTCACCCCTTAAGAGGGTTCACACTTTATACATTATCATAACCTTGTTCTGTTAGTCTGAGAGCTCTGAAAATGCTCTTCACCCCTGTGTTCAGCAATTACTTCTATTGCTGAAAAGCACTCATCCCTGACATGAAACACCAAGGCCATTTTGTGCTATAAAATAGCACATCTGTTAAGTGGTTGGAGAGGATAGTGAAGGTTGGCTGTCATAGAATATTTCCACACGGTGCAGTTAGCCTAGGAATGACTGTCATTAAAAGCAAGTGATTTACCCTATTGAACATTATTAAAAATTTCCATGCTTGCTATTGGACTTACGAATGCTGCCATGTTCAGTCAGGAGAAGAGTACTTTGAGCCCTTTGAGCCTTCGCTGGATTCTTTCCAGTTCGCTGCTTTCTCTTGTACCCACCTTCCTTGAAACTGGACACAGGTTAAATGTGGCCCCACTGGTACCGAGGAGGAAATAACTACTTCTGCTAAGGCAGAACAGTAGATAGTTCAATGTGTATTTCATTTTTATCTTTTAAACCATCTAAGTTGGAGATTTCATGTTTGTGTTGGTTAGAGGCTGGTGTTTCTGGCTGCTTGATACTGCCATGAAGACTGTAGTGGTGGTGTGAATTGCTTTCATTTCATTTTCACATTAAGAGAAGCTGTAGTCTCAGGAAAACATGAGATTCTGGCAGCTTGTGGATTGGGGGGAAACAACACACATCTCAGATATAACTTTTGGAGCTGGAACCAAGAAATGTCTGCTACTGTAGGCCTTATAAAATGGAAGAACAAAAATCACCTTGGAAGGAACGTGAAGCTATGGTGTTATTTATCCACCGGGGCTGCCATTTGGTTCAAACCAATAATCTCCCCAAGGATTCTGGCCAGTCAAGCTGTTTCATGATGGAGTGAGCTCCTGGATCCTGACAAAAACTTCCTTGCTGTTAGATGAAAGAACATTACAAACCCCTAGGTGTTAGAATTTCTCTTCACCCATTCTTTGGCCCATAAGTGATGTTTCCCATACTGGAACTGCACCAAAATGCCAGTCCTCATCCAGAAGAATGAACCAACAATGTAAAGAGTTACATGAGGCTTAGTCTTCAGCCCAGCATAACAAAAGCTCTTCTGATCAGTACAATGACCCTTTTTCCTAGCTCAGAAGTGAACCATACACAGGTTTACTGCTTCTTGCTAATTTTTTTTGAGCCTTGAGGGCAGTAATAACATAGCTTCACCATGACTCTCATGATGTAGATCAATGCTGAATCATCTGTTCAACTGAGGCATAAAAGGATTAATCTTTGTCCTCCCCTTACCTACCAGTATTCCACCTTTTCCAAGATCTAGCATGCCTGCAAATCTTCATGCTGAGATGGTATCCTACTCTGTGGCTCTATTCATCCTGTCTTGCTGAAAAGTCCAAGGACAATGTGTATTAAAAGCAGGGCAACATGTCTGAAGTCATGTCTATGGCTCCAGTCCAGAGCCTTGATCACCATGAAATAACTCTTCCCCCAATCTGATAGGAAACATCAGTGCAATTTATGTGTGTTAAATGTACACCTTCCTCACTGAAGATAGACAACTACCAAGTTTCCTCAGCAAATTGTTTGACGTCCAAATAAACTTTTTACTTGAGGCAAAACACAAATTAAATTGCCATGGAAGTCTTAGTATGCCAGAAATACACAGTCAATTATCTGTCTGCTTAAATGTTAGTAATTTCAATGCAGTAAGTAAAAAGAGAAGGCAGGCTTTTTGTGTGTATGCTACTCAATTATAAAAGCAGTTAATGAACCTGAGAGATTAAACATAAGACATTTACAAATTACAGCACTGTACGTGGAAGGTAGAAAAGCACCAAGTGCAATGTTTGCTGCCATTTCTCTGCTGAACCGCTTCTAAGCTTAACTTGCCTGTATTTGTTCAGCAGTCAAAGCAAACATTTAAACACTTGACAGCTAAATTATTTATTAAACCTACACAAATTCAGCCTTTTGCTTGCCTACAGGAGCTTGTCATTAAGACAAACTTCATAACAGTTTCTTCCTGGAACAGTCCTAGGAGTATTCATTTAGATGTCTGTTTTCTGGGAACTCTTAGCAATCTTGCATTAAAGATAATGGGCAAAATTGAGAATGCTTTTTTTAAAGAAGTTTGCAATTGTTTATCATTTTATTCTTTCCTGTGTGGCTGCAGATTAACACACTACCATCTTGATAATGAGACATAGTTTTATTAGATAAATTAATCTCATCTGCACTATCTGAAAGTACCATCATTGTGGTTAAAGCCTGGTTTGCTTTGCACAGCCATAATACCAGTACAAAGCTGTGAGAGTATGCAGCAAATTGTGGCGGCCAAGAGAATTAAATCACTCCATGGAGAAAGGAAAAACAGGTAAAAGTAAAAGCTCAAACTCTAACTTCAAATTACACAATATATATTCTTAAATCCCACCCATACTGTAGTACCATAGGTTGAATCCCAGTGTCTATAAATCTCATTGCATCTTTTAATTGGATGACACTTTTGGACAGATGGTCACTTTTGCTGTGAGAAAACTTATCTCCTAACATTCCTTCTTATGGGCAGGCTGACCTAAAACCTACTTATCTTACTTTGTTTTTGCTAGCTTGTTGGCCTTTCTCACAGAACTAATTTAGCACCTACCAGTAGACCCTAGAATCTGCCTGCAGTTTCAAAAACCCCTTTCTCAACTCAAAAACTCTTCTTTTCCTCCACACAAAACTGGTGTAAGGTATTATCCAAATGCAGTGGCAGGGCCAAAGGCACAGAGTATGAATTCCTGGGAACTCAGCAGGTTTTGTGGTATTGAGTATATTCTTTCATTGTGCTGCTGTGAAGGGTACCTCACCTGTGCCCATTTGCTCACAGGACTGTGCTCTGTGTCTTGGTTCTCTCTTTAGCTCTTCGTTTCAAATTAACACCCATAGGGCTATGGAAGTTCCATGTAAGCTGTGATTTTCCTCATTTTCAGAAGCGTTCAAAGTTGTTTCCTGATGACACCTCTTTGGAATGTATGAGTTTAGGTATGGTCAGAGATATTGTGGTAGATGATATATTCCTGTTACTTTTAGAATCATGGAATCACAGAATACACTGGTTTGGAAGGGACTTTAGATACCATCTAGTACCTGCCATGATCAGGGACACCTTCCATTACACCAGGTTTCTTGAAGTCCCATCCAACCTGGCCTTGAGCATTTCCAGGAAATGGGAATCCATAGCTTTTCTGAGAAACCTGTTCCAGGGTCTCACCACTCTCATAGTGAAAAAATGCTTTAATTCCATTTCATTTTGTCAGGAACGTCAGTTTACCTAGAGGGTATATAGGACAGCTGCAACAGAGGACAGTGAATTTTGGAACAAATTTAGAAAATACTTGGAAAATTCACCATAACTATGCATAATTTACCAAAATTGGACTGCTTCCCAAAGGTGTGATTCAACCACATATTGCTCATTAGAGCAAACATGGAAATGATTGAATCCAAATTTCTGACTGATGTGTTGTTGTAGGTCAGCTTGTATGACTTGCACAGTTCCTTTTGATAATTGTTAGAATGGTTGAATTCCAAGCACAAAGACAGCCCTTGTAGAACTTTTACTTCTGGTCCCAACCCAAAGATGTCTTTTCCTGCCACTTAGCAGCTTGTTGGCATCTGTGGAGGGGTACAGGGAACAGTGGGGATTACACATACAGCAGTAACTTGTGGCTGTGTCAGCAGTGCTCACACACTGATGTTTTGTACATATAATATCTCATTGCATGGCAGTGTGGAGAGCATCCTAATATCTGTAGCATTGCAACAATAAATATGTTTGATCCAACTGCAAAGCACCATGAGCCAGCTGGAAATACAGTATTAGTCAATTAAGAATAAAGTAAGGCAGTTAAATGCCTCTCTGACATCTGATCCTGTCAGATCTTGGAAGCTGAGCAGGGTCAGCCGCAGTTAGTACTTGGATGGGAGACCTCCTGGGAATACTGGGGGCTTTAGGTTCTAGTCCTGAGGACTTCACTGTCACTGTCCAAGCTCACTCGGCCATGGCAGATGAACCTTAGGAGCAAAGGGTGGTGAGACCAGTTCTGCGCATGCTGTGCCTCACCTAAAAAATCCACTGCACAGGCTCGAAAGACACACCCATGTGGGGAGAGCCCTTCACAAATCTTTGTTCATGAAGCCAAGCCATACATACATACATACTTCAGTATTATTTAAAGTTCAGTCTTCTTTCAATGACTTGCTTTTGAGCTCTTTTTTATATGATGTCTATTATTTCAGAACAGATTTAGGCTTCAAAAGCCTTAAAAAATCTCATATATATCCAAATCTACACTTTTCTTCTGTTTCCATACAACCACAAGGAGTGTAAAGTAATTTACACTCCTTTATAATGTTTCCTTTAAACATTTATAAAATAAACCATACATATCTACAAATTTAACAGAACAAATTTTTTGTTGTAATTTTGGTATTTTTTTTTAGAAATACTTTTTAAAAAGTTTTTTTCTTATTTTGAGAAAGCATGTTTATGGTGGCGTTCAAAATAATTCAAATATCTTTTTCAATTTTCTCCTTTTTTCCTTATGTATTCAAACATTTAAGCTTACTTAAACTTTGAAATAGGAGAAAGAAAAGTTGTTCCTCCTATTTCAAGAAGAAGATAGAAAAATCTAGGAGCAGAAACTGAAACAAACTTTAAGGACGTCTTAAAGTATGACACTATCAGAAAGCAGGGAAAGCAGATTTCAAATGAAAAGTGAACCTCAGCTCCATCTGCGTTCTTAATTTGAAGTCCAACTTATTTCTTCCATTTCATCAGGATTCTAAAACTAAAAACCAAAACAAAAAAAAAAGAATGAAATTGTCATTACATTTTTCTTCATGTTTGGATAACTGGAAGGCAGATCTTGTTCTGTCAGAACAGAGACATTGTTGACCACACTCAGCTGTGCTGTGCTTCATGGCTCTCAGCCCAGTGCTGGGTTGGTGGAGACAGGAGAGGTCACAGCCCCACAGCCACCAGACAGTCCCTCTGGCTACCTGGGAGCTCTGCCCACCTGTGGGCAAGGTCCAGTCACATGCCCCATATCAGCCCTTGGATACAGGCAGCACAAGGAAGGAGAGGAAGAAACTGCAGAAGTTGTGGTTTTCTGCGTGGATTTTCCTCCTTCTGCAGCGTCGCCAGGTTCAGGGCTCTACTGACCAAGGTTAGTCCTGAAATCATAGAAGCAGCTACTGAAGGTGGTCCTCAGGCAGCAACACCAGGATTTCGCCCTCTCTTGGCAGCAACCAGCGATTGCAGTGAGGCATACAGCAAATACAATCCTAGCAACGTGCTTGCTCACTTAGACTTGCAATCAGTCATAAACTGAAATTTTCCTTTCAGAAAATGGGAATTCTTTGCATACAACTGTTGGAGAAGGCATCTTAAATACAAAAATACAAAAATAGCACCAGGCCCAGGGTAGTGGTCATAAAGCTCTAAGGAATATGACATCAATTTTCTCAAGGCAATTTAAACCAAATGCAACAAACATGCAACAAACAACATACCTTCCTAAATAGCACATACACCAAGAATTCATGGTGAAATTGTCTCACCACAAACGGCCTATTAAAAAAGAGTTCTATGTGGTGCTTCCTTATTAACAGTTCATTTAAATAGAGTTCATAGCTTTCATGCCAAGTTTGAGAACCTTTCTGCATGAGAGAAAGAAGTGTACTTTTTTCCTTGATTAAACACAACTTTTCTCATTTTAAAAAGGGGCCTCCAAACCATGGTAGAACTCCCTGTGGACCCCCAGACAACTTACCATGGTGTCAGTGGGAGTATGTGCTGTGTGTCCCCTTTCCAAGTGTCACTGAAGCTGCAGAGCACTTGTGCACAGAAAGCTTCTACAGGGAACTTCTGTTTGTCCAACACAGTCAATTTCTGCCACTGACAGATTTCACCTCTCTTTCCACTGTTGCACACCCCAAGTGGCACCAGCTGGGGTGGGCCATGGTGTAGCAGGACACGGCAGTGATTGGTTAGGTTTGACTCCCAGGTGTGCATTTCCACGTTAGCCTGCTACAGGTGTCAGCACTCCTCACCACCGCCCCTGGTCCCAGCTTCGTGTCTCTTACGGGGGATAGACCAGAGTGCTTTCCTGCTTGATTTCAGGAAAATTATTCTGCCCTTTTTAAGGATGTGAGTGGAATATGAACTGTCAGGTACGGGCCTGGAGATGTACTGAACTCATATAGGTTAGTCTGTCCCCTCAGAATAAGGAGAGTGAATGCCAGCCCAGTTCCAAGCAGACCCCATGGTATGACATCCAGGCATGGAAATCTGCTAAGCCAGGTCAGAGATTGCTCCACACAGAATCTTGTTTTTACTGTGCAGAGAAGATTCAGGCTAAGACACAGCCACAAGCTATATAAAACACATTTTTCCTTTCCCTGTCACAGTGGTGAAACTAATTTTAAAAGTATGTGCTCGTTACAAGGCTGACAAATAGCCCTTTGGGCGTCTTCCTAATTACTTCAATGGTCTTGGGTGGGGTTATGGAAATTATGGTTACTTTTTTGTGCCAGTGGGTCAGCTGCTCCTCTGGTGGTGTGTACACATGGGATGAAGAGACAATATTGGGAAGGTTTTGGCATGTATGTCTTCTCTGTTCTCCTGGAATTCAGTGATACCTCAGCAGATCACTTAGCAAGCCACAGACAATCACTGAGAGATGGCACTTATTATAGTAAGATGTAAACTAATGGGAGTGTTAGGGCAAAGAAGGAGTCAGAGTAAACCACCACAGGTAAACTGCAAAGCCACAAACCTGGCATACAGTGGCTCCCAGCTGCCCTCTGCTCCTGCCATTCCCCAACCCCAGAGGCTGATACCAGGAGAGGACTGTGAGACAGAGGCAGAGTGAGGTAACAACAGACAGCCGCCTGGAGAGAATGTCAATCCTCCCTAGTTTGTGGCTGCTAGGGGGTCACCAGGTTACACTGGGGGAAGCAGCCTCTGCTTCAGCATCTGAATGTCCTACCTCCTTTCTGCCTGTCAAACACCAAATGTAATGTTTGTCTCCATGTAGCTGTCCATAAAGACCTAACAGCTCTCTTGCAAATATTTTTCTGTGATTAAAATGTATGGGTCCCTTGTTTAAGAATGTTTCAGGACCAAGCCCTAGTTTATTAGGCGAAAATTCGAATAACGTCAGAGCTATTATCTCCCTGGGACACATGCTTGAACCCATTTATCTGCTCAGTTTCTTTCTGCTTTCCAACTAAAGACAGCAGGACATGCACATCCCCAGAGGGAGGGGGTGGAGGGAACAAAAGAGGTTATTGTCACAGAGGCAGTAACCTGCAAAATCTGCAAAGCTGTCTTCATCTTTTCCCTTTGCTGTCCAATGTTAAAACGACTTAGCTCAGCTGTTGGTGTTTTCCATTAGCCTTACTGTCAAAATAAAAACAAAAAAGGAAGATAGGAGCTGAAAGAGAGAGAGAGGAAAAGAAGGGATCAACCATCTTTATTTTAGAATTTCATAAAGGATTATGTAAAATTTGCTTTTTTTTCCCCTGCCTCCCAAGTTTGTTCACATTTACATTTAATCCCTTTTTGATACTTACCAGAATATGTTTCAGCTTAATCTGTCTCCTTCCCTCATTCTGCCATTTGAACTAAAATGTGGCATAACCATTAGATCCAGCTCTTAAAAGTACAGAGTCAGTTTTGCTTTCCCTCACTTAGGCTGTCACCAGTCAGCATTATGTGAGGAGACAGAAGGGACCTCTTAGAACTGAAATGTACATCATTTTGAAACACTCCACTCATCTGGTCCTGCTGTTTTAGTTTAATGATCAAGAAATTATACAGGTCACAAAAGGAGGTTATCTAATACTGACCTTAATAATGACATAGATCTACATTTAGATGTCACTGGAGCATAGGAGTGGTCACAAGAGAACTGTGGCTGAGCATTTTTTCCTGCTTCTTTTTCAAATCTTCTTTGGTTCCTTAACAATCTGCTAGCACATACTGTGCACTGCTTTTGTTATCACTGTAGTTGTGACAAACCTGTTTTCAGACAAAATTTGCCACACATACATTCTGTATCCAAACAGCCTTGCCCCACTTTGTTAACAAAAGGCATGAGATCTGCTCTGGAAGGGAACCAGCTCCTGGCTGCTGAAGCCAAGGATTCCCATTTTCACTAGACTGACCAGCAAAATGGCCAGGAGGAGAGACTAATTAGGGACCCAGAGTTGTGATAAGGCTACAGGAGTGAATGAAGCCATGCTGACTGGGCAGCCTGTCCTCATCCCTCAGCATGGTGCACAGGCTTCTACTGGTGCCTAGAAGGGATGGTCATGGCAAAATAAGTGCCTTGGTGAATGAGCTTCTGTAAAAACTGGTGGAAACATCAAGCTGGAAATGCCCAGTATCCTGAGGTCATAAAGTTCCTGAATCGTGTTGTGACTAAATCCTAAGAAAACTGTGCTAAAATGGATTTTCTGTAATGTTTCTTCTCATTTCCAGCTGTGTTCTGCAGTTTGGCTCAACGCTTTTCTTCCACACTACAATTGTATATTCATTTGATACAATGTTAACCCTTCCACATTTTTTCTCCTGTACTCTCTTCCTTTTTTTTTTCTTTCCTGCCCTACAGCACTGCATCAGCGGAGTTATTCTCATTACACCTCCACATGCTCTCCTGACCACCCTATGTCTGCATGAGAGCTCTGTAGGGGCTTTTCAGTGTTGGCTGTATCAGTCAATCCCACGATGCCAGTGGTGTTGCACAGCTGTCATACCGTGGACTCCCAGAAGTGGGGATCTAGCACAACCAGCAGGATGGATCTGGTGTGGTTCTGCCAACTTCGCAGCATACCTTCCTCTGGCTCTGTTGCTGGCACCTGGCCTAGGCAGCCTGAGGCCAGATGCATTTGTCTTTCCTACAACTCTGGATAGGGATATTGATACATCCCCTTGATGCTGAGCTCTTTCAGATCCACACTATTAGAGACATAAATTCTGCTTGATGAAACCTAATATCTGAAGTCTGGTTAAAAGACAAGATGTCACAGGTGTGTGAACACAGATATATGGGAGACAGACAGATAGGCATCTTGTTTTGCACTAGGCATTTTCATGTGTCTCCAAAGAAGATAGTCATAAAACCTGTATCTGTAAATAAAACTACACTGCTTTCTGTGGAGCCTGGACATAATTTGGCTCCAAAGGAAGAAAAACTGAAACCACTTTTTCAACTGTTTGCATAATGCTTTTGAGCTTTGGGAGCTCAACTAAAAGTACTAAATCTCAGCCATTATTGGTTTGGATTTTAGTACCCAAACCTCACTTAATGAGGTATATTAAGCCTAGTTCTGTTTATCTCCTGTTACAGGGGCATAATTAATGCTGAGTGGAAACCAGGTTTATTGCCCGGCAAAAATTTTCCATTGTCAAAAATGTTAAGACCAATCCAACACCTTTCAGAGAAAGAGAGGTTCAACTTTACTGTTTTTGTTACAGTGGTTCCACTTTGTGCAAGTAGTTACTAATTAAGAAGACTGAGGATGGTGTTCACTAGGTTTGTAATACTCTCATGGGATATGGAGGAGCCAGATTGGGATCCTTGTCTCCATTAACACTGATTTGCTTAAAGGAAATGGAGTGCTTACAATGGAAGAGCCTGAAGGACTCTTTGCATGTAGGCAATAGACAGATAAGGTTCTTGTAGGGACTTACAAGGATTTGAATCCAAACTTTTCATACTTTCTAGCAATGCATTGTAAAGATTTCATTCATTAACTGAGGACTGAATACTCTCTCAAATTTGACCAGCTGTTCCCTCTGGTGTTTAAAAGTATTTCCTGCCAGAATCGGTACATTAATTTTCCCGCACCTTAGAAAATTTCAGTTTCATTTAATTGGTGTTTTCCAAGAAGAAACATACTAACCATACAGTTCCCTGTCACCTCTAGATTTACCTGAATCTCACTGATTTTACTGTTTGTAACAGGGAGACAGTACTTTCTCTCTCCTTCCTGCACTGTGGTTACTGTTACCTGTAAACACTTCTCTTGTTTTAGCCACAGGTGACGTAAAAGAAACAGAGTAGGTCTGGCCTTCATGACAGTTTGTGCTAATGAGCATGACAGAAGGAGCTGGGAACAACAGTGATGATTCAAACCCCACTGAATTGAAGTAACTTAACAATAGGGAAGTGTTCAGCTCACAGATAGGTATAGGTCTCAGTGCAACCAGTACCATCAGTTCACTGGAGGTTTGGTGCAACTGCAGCTAATCAGACTGTTCTCCTGGTCTCTTGGCACTCGGTAGCACAGCTCAGGATGTAAGGAGCACCTGATACAACCTCTGATGAATGACAAGTCCAACCACCAGAGGTAAGGTTGCTGCAGTGCAATAGATTCTGTAGCACTGGGCTTCGTAGGTGTGAAAGACAACTTCTTTCACTGAGGGAGCTGCTCAAAGCAGTGTGCTGTCTCCCTTCATATGATTACACAGTGACATGCATATATGCCTATATATATCTTTCTTCAAGGAAAAAAAAAAAGGAGGTGAGAATGTACTGGTTTCTTCATTACATTTACTTTCAAGCTTTTGAGTCAAGTTGAGGAAGGAAGTGAGAGCACTTCAGAGAAGAACCAGCCCACACTCTTCTCAGCAACAAGAAAGGTATTTGGTTGTATTGTCACCCATGCACCGTATCATACACAATCAAGAAATCTTGGCAGATAACAAGAACACTGTGCTATTAATTTGAGTGGTTTGTGGGTGCTAGGCACAGCAGAGGTAGCCTGTTCTGGAACGGATCAGAGAAATGTGTCAGGCGGCAGCAGCAGCAAAAGCCCCATTTCCCCTGAGGCAACATGTCTGACACAATTGGCAGCTCATTTCTCCTGCCCTGGGATGTGAGCTGCTTCTGAATGCCTCCCTTGTGCTAGGGCTGGTACTGAGCTAAATGCAGGCCTGATGCCAATGATTACAATTCCCATTAGCTGGAATATACATTAACTTCAGAGGTTGTGGACCTCTCCAGCAAGGGAATTGCCCGCTGTATGCATCCATTATTTTTCTGGAAGAGAAGGAACACTGTTTTGAGCCTATTATTCACTCACACAATCTGTTTGTTTTGGTTTATTTTGGTGTTTTTTTAGGAAACTGGCACTGTTGAAAACGGTTTTATAGAGGCCCCATGACAGTTTTGTCACCACACTGAAGGATTTTATGTTGTCAAGCAACGTGGCACTGGGCAGCTGCAGCCTGCTGGGGATGAGAACATTCCCCAGCAACAGCAGCTCCTGGAGCCCAGCAAGATGGCTGGGAAGCTTGCATCTACCTCTGCCTCACCACCTATGTACAAACAAGGCAAGAGAATGCCCTGTGAGCCTGAGCAGAGAGAGAAGGATCACAGCAGGGAAGAAAGTCTTTTGAAATCTGCAGTGATTTAAAGCGGGTGTGAGAGCTCTTTTAAACCCAAGGCATTATCTCTGCTTTATATTCACGTTTGCTCCTTTATCCTTGATCAAATCTCCCAGCCAGGATAGATTTTAGCTATAAGCCTGAGTTGTTAAATCAGTGAGCTGTCTCTTCTCTAGAAGCCTAAGATACAGTCTAGAGCTTTAAGATGCTATTCACTTTACAGCTCTTTATCAAGAAAAATCCTGGTTCATAGGTCTGAAAAATGTGTTTTGAACAACCATCCAATACTTAATGTGTTCAGGTTATTGATTCTTGCTTTGGTCTGTGCAGCCTAGGAGATTTAATTGGTTCTAACCTCCTTTCCCTTTCCAACCTGGGTGTTATTTTCTATGCTGTCAGTTAAACTGTGTGTCACAGGTCTTATCATTATGATTAAGTTGCTGTTTCACTAAATAGAGCCAAAGAAAGTCCTGGAAAAGTGAGTAGCTAATGTCTGCTGTAGCTCATTTGTGTCCTCACACCCCTCTACAACTGAAACAGGTGTCTTGATTTTTAATTTGAAGGAGCTGTTTACTTTTTTCATCTCCTAAGGCTGCTAAACAAAGCCATGTGCTAAATATCTCAGTTGGCTAAGTGAGTCAGGAATGATTCAGGATGTGACCTGTTTGAATAAAATAAAGTAAAAATTCCTTCCTCTCTTCCTTCATCTTTGTGGCTCACTGCAATCAGAGGCACAGTATGGTGGGTTGATCAGGCACCTAAAGCACCCCAGGGCCTCAGCAGAGGTGAAGGCTCATGTGTGCTTAGTATGGCACAGACAGTCTCTGGCCAAAAGATTTTAGAGTTTAAAGAGGGAAGCAGACAAGGAACAAGGGCAGCATTGTCCTTCCTTTTCTGCACACAGTGAAACAAGGCAGAAAAAAGTCAGTGTCTTACTCAAAGTGTGTTTTTATGCCGAAGAAAATGTTTGCCTGCATCACACAAAGAAATGAAATGGTCCCTGAATTACTCTTGAAGACCTTTGCCACAAAGTTGTTCTTATATTTCAAAATTTTGCTACTTCAGGAAATGATGAATTGGTTCCCTGGAGGGCTGACAGCAAAGTATACTGGTAGAATGGAAAAGTAACTCTTTTATTTCTGAAGCTCTGCACATTATGAGTCAATCTGAAGTGTCAGGCACACATCAGACCTCTCATTTTTCAAGGAGGTTTTGACTGCCCTCATCTTGCCTCCCTGCAAAGTGGTTTAAGTGACTTATTTAGGTAACTAGGAATTTTGCAGGAGAAATGCAGTTGGTTTGTGATTCCTCAGTGTAAAAAAGCTTGATAGGGCAAAGAATGCTCATTTTCCCAGCAGGCAATGTTTAATATCTGAATGCTCAGGCTTTGCTCTGCAGGCAACTAGTTACACCTCTGATTGCTTTGCTTATGTGGCTGCCCAAGAGGAAAGGAAGAGCTGGATCACCCTTCTGCTTCCATCTGAAGGGAATGGGTTAAATTGTACTGTGATAATACTCTTGTGTTAAGTCACCCACACTCCTCTGAAGAGCCTCGCCAGTGCTGCACTGAAGAAAACAGGGGGAAATGTCAGTGTGTTAGCCAGCAGAAGCAGGAGATGGAAGTTCTTAGAACAGGAATCTTTCACATTGTGCTTCCTATTGACTCAGGTTTTATCTCAGATCTTTAACAGAAGAGCCCAGCTCTCTTCAGCTCCTGTGCCTGTACCCTGATGTCATAACCTCACCTGTGTCTGGTGCTCATTCTTAACCCAGGCCCTCCTCTGTCATCCTCTTTTCATGATTCATCATCATCCCACTCTCACCTGAGTCCTCACATAATGCCACTACCTTACAACCCACCTCTAATACTATCACCACATGATCCATGTTTAGTTTGTCTCTAATATCTTCATTTTATAGTTATTGGCCAGAGTTTCTGCTTCTCTCTTTACCCCAGAACAATTTCATCCACAGTTTCAAGAAGCTGATGAACCTTGGGTTATACTCTAAACTAAAATGGAAAAGCTGTAGAGAGACCTGGTTTGGCTATCCTTGATAATGACTTGTGGTAATGAGCTTACATTTAGCATTTGGTGCTTCTCTCTGCTTCAGAGATGAAATAAGTTATTCTTGGGTTTGTATTGTCAAGATCTGTTTTTGTTTTGTTTTGGAATTAACATTTCATAACATTTACTGGAGATACTTTTTTTTCTGCAGTTCTGAGGATTTAATCATAAAACTCCCTCTGTGAATGTTTAATGCTGTCAGTACTGGCTTTGCAGCCTGAAAAGCAGGAAATGCTCTGCATAGCTGACCTTCCTTTATGATATTAGCAGTGATTTGTGGCAGATATTTCTTGTCTGATGCACTTCAGATCTCATTTTACAGTAGCACTGCTAACAGCAATTTCTGTTGCTTGACTGCGAGTCACGGCCTTGGTGTTTACATTGGCTTTGTGCCACTGAAGCTTACATTGGCAGCCAACAGGTTGTAACAAAGCAGAACTGATGGAATCTTTGGAAAGTTAGATTATCCAAAGGGGTTGTGCTGTGTCCCCCAGCAAGGTCTACATGCTTATGAGCAGGTATAAATCAGCAGAGATTCTCTAAGGGAGGTGTAACTGTACTAATTTCAATCAGCAACTGCCCTAGCAGCCACAAGGAAAATTAAGTCTGTGTTTTATAAGGTGCAGCAAGAGAAAGAAATCAGCCTTCCATCAGTGGCTTTCCTGTGGTAGCTCCTGCTGTCTACTGACTGCCTCTCCATGCTCCTTCCTCTGCAGGTCATTGTGAGCAGCAGCACCTTAAGTGAACAAAAAACCCTCTTGGATATTGTCTTGAAAATGTGATGGGGAAAAGTGGCATCCCTATTTTCTATGTAGCCTAACATACATTTGCCTTACTAGCAAATCATTTTTATCAAGTCCTGGTGGGGGAAAGACCCTGACTCAGAATTGCTGTGTTGAACTGTGACCATGATTACTCTGAGCTGTATTCACGGCCTCTGTTTCAGTATCTGGGCTCTCTGTACAGATATTGTAGACTGCCTGGAGAGAAAGCCTGATTTCTGAGAATGATTCACATAATCCCAGCTGAAACACATGGACTATCTAAACTAGTCAAGGGGAAATACCGGGGAGAAAATGGCATATTAAACTTTGTGTCTCTGTAAAGCTTAAAGCTAGTAGGAGTTAATTTGTGTTTGCTCAAGTTTTCATTGTAAACTTGAGTCCTCTCCTTTTCTTTTATATCTAAAGCAGGACAGGGATCTCTTAGGCAGTTAGCATGCTCAACTAGGAACAAAGAACCTGGATTCAAATACCTCTTCTTGAGGCAACTCGAACTTTCATCTTTATATGGTCTTGGTGATTAATGAAATATGAATGGATTTTATCCTGCTTCCAAATAAAAAAGATGGGTAGGTAGTAAAGACCTACATCTTATATGTGAGTGCTGTGATCATGGCAAGAGTCATCCTCATATTCCTTCTCTCTGCCACAATGAATATTTAATTACATCCCACAGATGGTAACAGATTCAGCAACAGAGTTGAAAACCTCCATCTCGGAAGATCCTATAATTCATGTCTTAGACTATCTCTTATGGTATGTATTCACATCTCTTTGGGCAGAGAAAGGGTCTGAGCCAGGACACTTTATAAAGCAGATGACTTCTCAAAGAAATAAGTCACAGAGTAAAATATGTTTTGTATCTTCTTCCTGAATATGTGGAAAAAAACCTCTGAAATGTGCAAAATGGGACTTGAGAGGGGGCTTTTGTAATAGTATGTTTTTGTAAGTATTGAGGCAGGTCTCAATATTTTGTTTGAAATACGAAATAGGATGCGAGCAGATCAGTGTTTTCAATGTATATACAATGAGACAAGCATTTAAGGAGCCTCAGAGGCAAAGCTTAGGCACACAAGGAATTCAGATATCTGCAAAGCTGCATGTGTAGAATTTAAATTCCTGTTATTTAAATGTAAATCTGTAAAGTATCAGCTCAGCATCTGAGTGCTCTTGTGAATGTGAGCTCAAGCAGCCAGGTGAAGGTGAAGGCAGCAAGAGAGCTCTGGGGCACGAGGACAGCTAAAAGTTCCTCCAAGTTGCTTCCAACTTCCAATTCTATTTCACAGGAAGGCTATGCAAGGTTCATCCTGCCTGTGGCCGCTCTGAGGCTTGGTGAGATTCTGGCACCCAAATTGTTTCTGCAGAAAGCTGCAACCTCAGCTGAGAGGCCAGCAAAAGTCATTATGGACTATGCAGTTCAAACGCCAGTAGTCTAGTTTCAAAAGAACTTCTTTTCTTCTTCTAGGAGCTTGTGAACAGCTATTTTTCCCCCTCTATGCTTTCCTAGTTATGAGGGTATTTCTTGGCCTCTTGTGGAAGCTACTTTCTGTTTTTATTAGATGGCACCAGTGTTATGGGAGCTCTCACAGTGTCAGATCAGGACGTTATATTTTGGGCAGAGGAATGGGTCAGCTCTTGGTGTCTGCCCTCAGCTCTGCCATCAGTTCATTGAGTGAGTGAGTCACTTTTTGTGTGTCTCCATTTATCCATCTCTGTGGTGGGAAGACCAATGTCTGTGTCATGCATATTTTTCCGCTGTGCTGACACTAACAGGAGATACTGCAATGCCTGTGGTGCGATGCAGGGCTGTGGCTGCAAAGCAGAGTTTCTTGTTCAGAGAAACTCCACACACACACTCTGTTTTTGAACTGAAATGTGGTAAATTTTTTTAAAAAAGAGCTATCTGATGGAAGATTTGCAAGGGACTCTCACAGTGACTGAGGTGTCAGGGCAGACTGCAACCCTGCCTTGGGTTTGGCAGAAGCTCGTCAAAGCCAGAGCTGAATTGACATCATAAGCTGGTATTTCCCAGTGATACTGAGATTATTTTTCTTGAAAGTCCCACAGGCTCCTGATCTTGGATCACCCATTGCCTTGTTCCCCTTTCCATTCCCTTTTTAGATTATATATTTTCTCATAATGAACTATGAAAAAAGAATACAAATTGCATTTCACCAGATGCACTGGTCACTCCATAGCATCCCCTGGAAGTACAGAATTTCTATGTACCCAGCCTGCTGAAGTTGTCCTTTCACCATGACAACATCTGTGATGGGAAGGAAGGCAGATTTGAAGTAGCACTACCAGTCCCAGCACTCTCACCCTGCCTGGGCTGCGAAAACACAGCTGGCAGCTCCCTTGTTTGGTCTTCATGTACTTCTTTCCACCCTGTCCTGTTTCCAGGTTCCTTAAAAAGACTGAGAGCATCAGGATGAGAATCAAATGGAAAAGCTGCTCCATTGATATCTAGTCACTGAGAGTTGCATAAAAGTCCATTTTCACCTCAAACAGTCTGCCCAAGGCAGCAGTCACACCTTTCCTGTGCCTGAAAGGTGTCACAGGTACTGGGGGCACTAGAGGACTTGTAGCTCTAACACCTAAATTTATGAGATGGTAAAAGATAAACATTCACCTTAACACATAACTGTGACAGTTGTCTAGCACTACACTTATTTAAGACCTGAATATTGACCAGCTGGCAGATCAGCTCGCAGCCTCCTGGCTTCAGCAGCATGGTACCCTCTCCTTCTGGAAGCATCTTGAGGATGAGCTCTTCACAGTAAAGTTCCTCTGCTTGATACTTCCAAAGCAGTGTAGGAATGTTTAATATTTATAAAGAGTGAGGATTTTTACCCTGCTTCAATGCTCATTATAGTTGCAATGGTCCAAACCTCCAGCATAGACAGAAACTGCCTTGAGCTGAAACTGAGCAACTACCTAATAAAATACAGTCATGAGATGAATAGAAGCTATACAGTTGAAGAGCCTTGAGCATGCTTGAAAGATTTATTTCCTGGCTTCCTCTAGAGGGCTTTTTAATAGGGAGGATTTGACTCTCTATGTATATACATCCATATGAGAGAAAACCATTTTACAGTTTTAAGGGGGGACAAGGATATTTATGCTTCCTGAGGACGTTAGAGAAAAAGCATTCCTTATTTTACATGGGCCTGTTATGCTTACAGCTGCATTTCCTATAAGAAAACAGATG
This sequence comes from Sakesphorus luctuosus, assembly GCA_013396695.1. Taxonomy (NCBI): domain Eukaryota; kingdom Metazoa; phylum Chordata; class Aves; order Passeriformes; family Thamnophilidae; genus Sakesphorus; species Sakesphorus luctuosus. The sequence goes on from VWZD01008524.1 coordinate 235,431, forward strand.
CAAGTGCATCATTCACAGTCTTATAGACAAATTTGCCACACAATTGTGGTACATGCAGAGAGACAGACAAAACTGGAATGTTTGAAGACTGCACTGTGGAGTGGGACATTGAAACACAGATGGGCAGAGATTGTATTTGAGCTCAGATGAGCAAAAGGCTGCTAAAGAGGATTTTTTTATCCATATTGAGGTTAAGGAGAAATAAACAATAACTTGAAAAAGTTGTGTATTATATAACTCCAGGGCAACACTTCCAGGGTGTGAAAAAAGAGAGCTTAGTAATAATTTCATACTCTCATATTCCTTTGATTTTTATGCCTGTCTTATGACACATCTCTTCTGTCTCAGCTGCAACTCCTCTGTCGTTCCTAGGATGCTTGTTCCAGAGGCTGGAGGTGGAGGAGAGATTAAGCAAGGAAATTCCTAGGATTTTGCTCCTCAAACTTTCTACACTGGTTATATGAAGCAGTGACAATTAAGAAGCAGAGCAAGTGTCCCATTGTTGCTAGCCAGAAGACATAGTCATTTTGCAGGGCTCTTTCTGAAAGATGGTTCTGATCCTGTCTTAGAAGAACATAGAGCCCACCTTGATTCCTTAATCCTCTCTTATCAGCAGTTGCTTTCTTAGACATAAGCAATGACATAATATAGCACCTCATAAGTTTCCACCCACCCTCCCCAAATACCACTGTAAAGATGTTGCTCTGTTACCCCACAGGATTTGAAGTTTTCCCATGATTTTCTTTTATTTCTCAAGCTTGCAATGTGCACCCCAAGTGCTGCTTTGCTCTTCTTTACCCAACTTTGAAAAATCCAGTACACAGACTCTGCTAACATTAGGATCATCATGTTAGGTTAGCTAGGCTGATGCAGTTAACAAAGCCATCTATACCCACAGCATTTGCTTACTGGAGGGCTTTCACTAGGGTTGTTTACTAAATTAAAGTGTAACCTTCTCAAGCCCTCCCTACTGAGTGAAATCTTTCCAGTAGGAATTATACTACAATGGTTTTTTCTCAGTGGTTGACTGAGAAAAAAGGGGTTGACTGTCCCCTTGCTATGATACAACTTGCATCTTCTTGATGAGAATCATCTTGATGCACATTATCCCACAAGTGGCCATGCTGATCTACCTCCTTCAAGAGCAACTCACCCTGTCCTAAGTGATTTAAGCAAAGAATAATCATCTTCCTGTGGCATCTCTCTCTCTTTCCCCGTCTCTAGGGAACATAGGACTCAGTTTACTCCAGCTCCATAATTTCCAGTCAGATACACAAGTGAGCCCATGCCTGGATTTAACCCTGCATTCAGACCCATCCTTAATATGTTATGGTAACAAGAGTGTATACAGGGAGAGTTGGTTAGCCACCCTCTACTTGAATTGCACCTTTTGTCATTTCTTTGGCATGTAAGATACTGTCTTCCATTCATGTGCTGTTCATGTGGGAGTAACCTGAGGCAGTCTGAGCATAGGAAAATCTGTACATGTAGGAAAAGAAGCGGAGTTGCCTTCAGCGAGACAACCTTATTTGACCCTCCTCCTTCCTTTACAGCTGCTGCTTCAGCTGGGACAGAGAAGAATGAAGGGACTGAGGCTAAGGCCAGATGTTGGCATGAGGCATGCAGGAGCTGAACAGGTTTTCTCCATGCCTTCCTGCCAGTGCACATTAATCCTGAGCCACAGTGCCCTCTGTCTTTCCAGCTCTTGATCCTTTCCCTTAATCCTTCTATTTATACCTTCTGAGCTGGAGTCTCCTTTCTTATGTGCCAGTTTTACACTAGTGTAAATTCATGGCTGTCTGTAAATTTGTTCCTGGCTTAGTCTCACCTATACAAAAAGAGAACTAGACTCATCACTTCTAGGTACCAAATGGAGTATCTCCTGTCCCTTGGTTCAGTAAATACTCCCTGTGTTCCCACTTTTCATTGGTTTGTTGTAACACAGAGCTACCTCTTGTTATTCTGGTGCTATATTCCCACAAAGCACTCACAATGCTGCTGCTGAAACTGTGACAGGTACAGTACATAACTGCAGCTTCTTCCATGATGAGTCACTCTGGGATAAACTCTTCCAGTGTTGTCTTCCTTGGCACCAACTTCAGCAAAGTGATGTCTACCAGTACCTTTTTTTTCCAGCATCACCCATCCACATTCAGCTTGGCCATTGTAGATTGTCCTTAGGATGGTTTAGTGGTCCTCTTAGTACCAGTGAAGACAGCAAGTTAAGGGTTTGGACCTTCCTGTTCTCTGCACTGGCCAAATGTAGGAAAAGTCCAGGACTTGTCTTGCAGAACTGAAGTCTAAGCACAGCATAATATGTTCTTAATAAAGGAGTGATTATATGAATCACAGTAGCAAAATGTTCTTGCAGAGCACATGCCCCACTCCCTGACTTAAGCATCCAAGGGCGGCTGTACATCATTCCAGAGGAGGGAATGACACACGCCCTTAGACAGGGGTTAGCATATAGCCCCCAGCATTACAGAGAAGTAGCTACAGAGCTTGGATTCAGGAGTGTCTTTTAATGAAGTTACTTGTGGCTGTTTATTGGACAAAAATAAATTCCAACTGGCCCATATAACAAATGAAACTCAACGACAAAAATGTAATGATATTTATTCACCCAGCTGCCAGCAAACTCACATGCACTATGAGTCATTCCAGATGTGGATAAAAACAAAGTCTGTCTGTGAAAGTAAGTTTCCTGATCCCGAGGAGACTTGGTTTGGGAAAGGAGCTGCACACTGACTTCAGCTGTGCTCAGAAGAACAGACAGGTTCTTCTTCAAAGGGGGAGGGGGAGAGGAAAAGCCATTATTTATTCCTGAAAAGAAAAGACGTGGGAATTTAAAAGCTACTATACAGCTAGACATACATATTTTAAAGAGAAGGATGCTTTGGAAGACTTTGCTGCTGCTGCTGTTCTATTACAGTGCTCATGCCACTGTGACCCACAGATGGAGCAGAGGTAAGATTTAAACATGAAAAATATTTAAGAGAAAAATCTGAGTCTGTAGATTTCATCTGAAATTATACTGCATTATACGTGTGTATACATATATGTATGTACACATATATATCCAATTTGTCCCTCCCAACTCTGGAACTCTTTTTCTCCATTAAATAGTTCAGTTAAAAAGTATATACATAAATAGAAAAATACACATGAAAAAGAGCAAAACTGTAAAATTATAAATACATTCTATAATAATTAAAAAATATATAAAATATATCAAGAACCAAAATTACATTCTTGCACTTTTTCATTTCTCTCTTTCTTTTCATTTTCCTCCTGCATGAACAGAAGTTATAGGTTATGAAATCTTGAATAAAAACCTTTGCAGTCACAGGTGGCATAATCATCTGCTCTACCAGGCAGATACCTGGTAATAGTAAAGACAAGAATGTCTGGATTGTGTAAGGTGCCTGGGAATGTCTGCTTCCTTACCCTGACAGACTAGCACAGACAACACTGGGAAAGCCACCTCATGTGTTATCAGGCTTCAGCTGACAATATGGCAATATATAGTTGTATCATATTTTGTGTTCAGGTGTGTGACAGTAATATATGGAATGCTTTGGGGACTATTGGATTGCATAGAAATTGGCTTATTGGATTGCTTAAAAGCTAGTGATGATGTCCTTTCCCTTTTTTGGTTTTATTCTCTCCTCTGGTATTTGGCAAGGGTTCAGTAGCTGCTGGAAGTGAAGAAAGGAAACACCTCCCACAATATTTCTTTGGTTCTGATATTGAGATTCACAGATATTTAAAGGAACCAGAGCCTGCTAAAAAAATAGAGCATTCAGATGCTTTCCTCCTCATTCCAATCTTTCTTGTCCTCCTCATTAGAGCTGGCACCTTTCTAATCTGCTGCTTGGGGTTTGTTTTGATTTTGTAGGAGAGGGAATGGCTGAGTGAATTAATGAAGAGCTGCACAGTTCTGCTCAGGCTGTACAAATGCTTTATTGTTCCTTACACTTAGCAGGAGCTCACTGACAGGGCTCTGACCTGGGGCTCACAATGACAGGTTCTTCCCCCAAATTTCCCATCAGCCTCTTGGGTGATACTGTATGAGTCATTATACCTGCATGCACCTTACTTATCCCTTACTGTATAATAGAGGAAATAACCCAAATTCTCATCATAAGGTCCCTTAATTTTGTAGGTAAGGGTTTGTTGTTCCAGAGATAACACATAAAAAGGTGAGGAAATCAGAACTAGATTCTGTATATATTAAAAACTCCCACAACTTTACCTTTTGGAAGAATGAGGTCACCTTACCTAAGAAATGGAGAAAAAAAAATAAAAAGAAAAAAGACGTTCATTTTCATGGAATAATCACTATGCAATTTAAGGCTGTCCTTCACTTTTGCTAACACAATGATTCTAATTAAACAACAACATCATAAAAGGAATCCATGCAACTATTAAGGTCCAATTTTAATCACCATGAATATTTAAAGAAAAACATCAGAACTCTATTGCGCCTTTTGGGAAAGCAAATTGTTTTCAATCTGGAAGCTCTGGAGCTTGTTTTTGGAAACTTCAGAGGAAAGAGAAAATTCATTCCCTGTTGTGATAAGGAGTTCAGTTGTCACAAATATCATATGCAGATATTTATTGAGCAGGAACTCAAATTACTTTTCCACAGCTACTAGGACTATTCAGCTCTAAAGATGTTTTAAACGCATGACTCCTTCAGCAATAACTACTTCAGAGAAACACCAGTCCCCTGAATTATCTGTGTGTCAGCCCAACCAATCCCAGCCTAATCTGCAGTATTTAGAGTGGGCCAAAGCATTGTCCTAATTTTTGAATTGATTAGAAACCTAAGATAAGATTTGACAACTGAGATATAACCTATACTTCCACACAATCAGACCTTTTCTCTCCCTCCACAAAAGTCAACTGAGTCTTGTTTAGGTTAAACCTCAGTTATTTAAGCCTTATCCAACGCCTGATCTGTTTTGCAATGAAAAAGCAAAGACAGATCAACATCTGGTCTGACGGAAATGAAAGACAGATCTGTGTATCATCTCCATGTTGACTAGTAGTCCAAATTGTTTACAAAACAATAAACAAAAGATCTTGCTGTAATTGCCAACAGTTGTTGTTTGCAATAGAAATGAACAGTCAACACTGGATAAAACACGGTCTAGCTTGTACTGGTTTTTGCACTAGAAGGTACTGGGGGAGCCTTGGATCCCCAGCCCAATCGTTTAATCTTTGGTTCAAGAAAAAGTCAGACATGAGAAAAGATGAACATACTTGTGCTGATTCATGACTGGGAACTCCAGACTGACACCTCCCTCTTGCCTTTGCTTAGAAACATCAATAAATGGTTAAAAAAAGAGAAACAAACACAAAAAAAAAACTCTGGCAAGAACACAGAGAGTGGGGGTTTGGGGTTTTGTTCGTTTGTTTGTTTGTTTTAATTCCCTTAGTGATTTGCATTAAAAATGTCACACACTCCTCAGGCCGCTTAGATTGAGCTGTGGATTGGTCCAGAAGTCACAGGCTTGGTCTCTAGGATAGACATGTTCAGAAGAATAAAGAAAATATCCTAAATTATGATGAAATAATTTTCTTGTCATCATATCAAGTTTCCTTGAGCCTCTTTTAGGCTTAACTATATGGAATTACCCTCTTATATTTTTTATTTTTCTCCCTGTCTAGGGAGAAAAGGTAAAATTAGGTCTCTACTGAGTGTTATTCCCTATGCCATGGCAGAGGTGAGACTCTATTATAAATTTCTTAAGATTCCAAATAAAAATTCCAGATCTTAAGATATATTTTTACTAGAGAAACAATGGAACAAATCCTGAGTTTTGACAACAAAAATAAAAGCAAACCAAACCCAACCAAACAAAAAACTCACACCAAAAAACCCAAAGCACGCACAAAATATGAAAAAACCAAACGCATACAACTGTGGTAATCAGAAACAGTGTCACTTCTTCCCACCCAGCTGCTTTCATCTAACTTCTTTGACAAGTACCGTTCCACTGGAGACCAGAAATTAGCTTTATGAGCATTCTAAGAATTGTCTGTTCCCTGAGAAGAAACCCTAAGACAATCCTTATTAGCATGTTTCACCTCAGCTGGCTGTAGTTTATTTGCTGTAAGGGCTTCCTTATTCTAATAAATGGCACACAAACAGTAGCATGCTTGCTATGTGGTTACTCAGGGAGTGAACATGCAGATTTTTTTATGGTTGTGGCTTTTAGCCAGTGGAGAAGCAGCTGCAAGAGTAAGTGCACCCTTCTGTGGAGGCTGGAAAAGGAGATGTTGAAAGACACAAAATAAGCAGGTAAAATGCTTTTGCCCCATCAGTGAGAAAAGGATATATTAGCACCATTGAGGTTTCATGCTTTTGAGGAATGTCTGTGCAGTTCCTTCCAGACCTCAGAAACAGAATTACAGTCCTATCCACATCTACGTGGCCCACATGCGTTATTTTCTACCCAGACTCTAATAGCTGGTGAAAGTCAAATGGCTCTCCATAGCACCAGGGGAACAGTTTCTTCTGCCTTAAAGCCTTTCTGCAGAAGGAATTACTTGGGAGAACAGAAGGCCCATCCTCCTTCATTACCCCACAACAGTGTAAACTTTTAGTATTTACTCTAGTTTTGTGCTAACTTAGTTTGAGAGTTTGATGGAGCAGCTGCTATGTGAGCAGCCCTTGCCCACTGTTTCTACCTGTGGGCTTAACTTCTACAAGCAGGCAGCTCTCCAGTGCCAGCAGAGGGAAGACTGTGTAGAAGAGAAAGATAAACTGGCTGTTGCTAAAAAGTCAGACAGTACTTTTACAAGGAAAAAGTCTTTAGTATATCCTAATCTTGGTGATCATTTGTTGGGTACCAAGTTGCTGGTGATCTTTGCTGTGTGTGCAAAGATCAAGTCCCTTGGAATTTAGGGAATGCCCTGCACTCCCACCGCTTTTAATCTTATTTACCTCTCTTTCCCACTGCATCTTATATTGCATCCTTACAGCCAGGCACTCCCAGCTCAAGCAACTTCCACACTGACAGTAACATTTGTGGCATTTTTGGCTTGGACAGCACGAGCAAAGGGAATGTGGCCTGAATGCAGCACGTAATTGCAACACAAATGATCAAACACACATACATATATGTGCCCAGCAGTCCCTAAGTATACCAGGTTATAGTCTGGGCTTATTTAGAACATGATAAGGCTTCCAGAGTTCTGGTCCAAGCATAAAAAGAAATTACATCAGCTGGACCAGCTACCAGAACTTCTTTAAATGCAGCATCTATTCAACTTCCTTTGGTTTCCATAAAGTCATTGTCATCCAGTTCTTAAAATATGTTGTGCAAATGAAAGATATGAGATGTTATGAAACAGAGCCAATTCTGTATAATCCTGGCTGTGTAAAGAGTGTTATTTCTTATGGAGAAAATCCAATATTTCCCTTTTCTTTGGTTCTCATGTGATCACTTGAAAAATTGCCTCAACTGCCCAAAATTCCCTGCTTGTAGGGGCCATTCCAGTGGCCTCACTGAAGCTGCAAAAGGATTGATTGATCTGCTGCAGAGATTTTTCCCACCTATCCCCAAGTCTGTCCCATAAATTTATCCAGTTCCTGGGAATGCATGTTTGTAGGCTGGAGTCCCTTAATGCAAATTATTACTACAAGCTTAGCAACCATACCTGTAAAGAGAGGAAGGCACTTCCTGAAAGGCTGCCTGAGATTGAAATTCAGAGGAATTAGCTTTGCATCTGAATAGCCTAAAGAAGACAAATTGCATATCCGTGCTTTTACTTCCCAAATTCTTTTGCAAAGAGATGAGTGTAATTTTAAGTCACAGACCTAAAATTAGATCCATAAAACCAAAACCTTCCTAAGCTGTAAGGTGTAGGAAGGAGGGATTAGAAGAATATTTTCTGCCTTATAACAAATAAGAAGAAAGACAAAAATATGTTTTCAAGCATATTTTCGGGAAAATATTTTAGAATTAATGAACTAAGGAGGCAACTAAAATATCTGCATGACACAATTGTGTGTGGGTCAGAGATCACAGATCCAGGACTGAGGCAAGCTCCCTGCCTTGCACATCACAGGACAGTACAGGGACTCTAGCTGATGTCCCAAGAGGGTGATAGCCATGTGCATGGTATGTGCCGAAGGAAAAGAGCTATTCCTTTCAGTGGGGATCATCTGGTTGGACCCAGTGCCACAGTGATATGATCATACTGCTTCTGGCTCTGACATCTCTGCCCTATGCTTTGCTGTGCAGTACAGACAGAGCCTTCCCATTCCTTGTGGCACATGCCTTGGGCATCAGCTGTGGTGGCAATCTGAAAGTATCAAACAAAGCAGTGTTGCAGGAAGAACAGAGAGAAGACTGAAGTAAGGCCTGAAAATGGAGCAGTTATTAGTACCTAGTAAAGCTGCTTGGTGTTCCAAAAGGTAGCTGGAATTTAACAGTCTCTGGATTTAACCTCTATAGGTTAAATATCTAATAGGGTAGAGCTGTGACTGTAATCAAAGTCCTTTCTAGCATGTCCTTATTCCTCAAATACTCCTTTAGTGGCAGGATTAATTAATTTCATCTGCATGGAGGATGATGCCTGAATCAGAATTCACAGTGGATACCTGAAACGGAAAGATATAAAAAGGATGTTTAAAAAAATAATAAATAAGTTTCTAATCTCTTCTAGGGCAATGATGCTAAACTGTGATGAGATCAGAGGGAGTATAGATTATGGACGTTTCCATACTTTAGTTTAGGTCACAGATGGATATTGTGCTCTATAAAAGCAGTCATGCTGTTAGGAAGGAAGGATCTAAGTGATTCTGAGGCTTTATTCACCATAGGAAGCCAAGAAAAAATGGCTAAACTTACAGCTCATACAGTCATAAACTGGCAGAATCAAAAGTTAAAAAGAGAGAGGAACTAGACAATTTTGAGGAAATCTTGGTAAGCAACAAGAGGAAGACACATGAGGTAAAACTGTTTCCTCTTTGATATATGCTAGACTAAATGAGAACTATTTGCTGAAACTAACACCAGTGGAATCTTCTCAGTGATCCCAGTTCCATCCCAGTATTGAGGACTGGCAAGCCAGTAAGACATTTGCTGCCATTGTGGTATTTATTTTTTTTCTTTTTTTTTTTTTTTTTTTTTTTTTTTTTTTTTGATTCCTGCATGCTGTAATGTCACATCTGTTTACCTCAGTCCCAGGTACAGAACTATTATGGAATCTGGATTAGTTTGTACAAAGGTCCTCATGTCCCAGACAAAGTCCAGCTCAGAAGCACCTCCTACCATGCAAATCTCACCTTACACTTTCACATGCAAATAGCTTCCTTCACCTTACCTTTATCAAGTGCTTCACTGCTGTTAATGTATACTAATCGGCCAGTGTTCTCTTCCAAAGGAGAAGCAGCTCTGTGATGAATGAAATAGCTTATGTACTCATAGACTGTGGGTACCCTCCTGATTATCTTATACTCAGCTGCTGGGCCAAGAGACTTCATTAGTACTTGGCATAATACAAACACACAGAATAAAAAATAATTTTTCCTTCTCCAAAGAACTTTCAATGTAATTTCATTGTAATTAAGGAGAGTAAATGTTAGAATCCCTTGGAGCATGGAGTAATGAAATCCCTTACCCCAGATCTCTTCAGGATGACTCTGTGCATGTAGTCCTGTGTATTGTTAATACTTGTGATTTTTTTAAATTCTGTTTCTGAAGCATAAAGTGCTTTTCTTGTTTCCTCTGTTTAGATTGTGCCAAATTCAGCAGGAGTGTAATGACTTCTCATGCAGAAAGAAATCCTGTGAGAAACTCTGAATAGTACAATCTAATTGAAAGGAAAGACAGCAGGTCTTAATGAACATCATCAGTCTGCAGAGGCTCTGATTACCCAAATAGTGACAGGCAAGATGTAAATTGCTGAGGTAAAGCACTGAGTGGTGCAGCAATTAACTTTGCACAAAGTGCCAGTGCTCAGGTTCAAGGCAGGGCAGGACCCATAGGACCAGCCTGGGGTGCTGGAGGCAAACACTGGTTCTGCCTGCACCCAGACTGAACTGGGGCTCTATGAAAATCTCTGTTTGCACCCTGATGGCTCTACTAAGGGGAGCTGAGTCCATCCAAACTGAAGAGAAGCTTGCTGAGTTCCAGGATGTAGCTGCACCAAAACAGAGATGTGAGAGTGTCTTTGTTTGAAGTGGGCAAACCTGCCTGTTCCTTGCTTTAAAAGCACTTAAGCATGAGAACCAGTGATAAAAGTCAACAGGAGCATTTTGTTCTCAGAAGTGAGGCCACAATCTCATTCATTATCTGGAATTTGGCTTCCTGTAGTAACCCTGATTGTTAAAATCTTCCAGCCCAAACAAGTTACCTGTTGGCTAAAGGGTGTTTTAGCCAAATGGCGCTTGTATGGGTGAAGATGTTGCAGGTCATCTATATAGATAGCTGATGCTGGGAAGCAGAGGAGTGTATACATCAAAGTGTCATTGAAAGGAAAAAAAACCAATTAACCTGAGGATGAGTTGCAATTAACATTTGTTATTTAACACTAATTAAAATCCATAAGGGGGCCATTTTCTGTGGGGTTTTCTCTCCTCCTGGAAGGAAAGAAAGCCAAGGAAGGGATCCTGTATGTCTCTGTTGTCGCTCTCATTACACTAAAATCCTGTTCAATTTGGCTGTTGCTATGGCAGCTCTGTGGTATATCCCCAACAGCATACTTGCTCATTCAGAAACATTAAACTAGCTCAACTATGCACCACAAGTTGTGGGGCTGCCTTGCCTACTCAGTGACCAACCCTCAGCCAACAACTCCTTTTATCCTCCCTGAGATGCTCCAGGCTGCAGCAATAACCTGTCTCCCGTTGTCTCACTCTCACTGTGCTTGTGGCAGTGAGAGCTCAGTGCTGGGCTTGAGACCAAGAAGAATGTGAGGAGAGAGGCAGAGTTAAACAATCTCCACTACTCCCAGTTTCCACAAACATTCCTTTCCTATGGTAAAAGTGTATGTGGGGCCTTTCCTGGCCCAGTTTGCTGGTTAGGTTTGGCAGCCTCCCAGTTCCCCTGAGAGCGGCACACATACCACTCGTCCTCTGGAAATTCCTCCCAAGCCACAGGGAAACAGGTCACCAGCCAGGAGCTAGGCTCCAAACCGCTGTGTCTCTCTCTGCTCAGAAGGAGCCAGGTGGGTAGCTGAAAAAAAAAGTTGCTGACAAAGGGAAAAATAAGTTGTTCAAAGGTTAGAGGTTATTTGGGAAGAAATGTGGCAACGGAAGGGCAATGCTTAAGTCTCATGTTGAAGATCCAAAAGCACATGGTCTTCTGTGATGCCTGCAGACCCATCCAACCCCTAGTATGGCATGAAGGAAGCAGGACACTTCAGTTAGGTTTTACTTAATTGTAAAGAAAGTAAACTGCACTGGACTGGATGTGGATATCTGCTCCAAGCCAGAACATCAGGATTTAATCTCCGTCTATTTGGCAGGTGGTGGCATGCCACAAAAGGAGTGGATGCTTCTGATCTCTTCTCTGTTTTGGAAAGATTGCAAACTTTCCAATCTAGTAGAGATAATTTGAGCCACAAAGAGGGAGACAGAGGCAAAGGCAAAAGACAGAGATGCCAAGAAAGAATAGAGAAAAAGCTGTAGGCAAAAATGGCAAATGGAAGAAAGTAGTAAAAATGACAGGAAGAAAGAAGAGAAAGGAAGTGTAGAGAGAGAGAAAATGTGATAAATGTGGATGGGAAATACTAAAGCATGCATACCTTCTAGATTAGGGTGGCATTTGCTCCCTTGTCAGCATGGTATGCAACCCCACTTGAACCCACCCTTCAGCAGATGCCCATCTGCCACAGCTGGTCTTCATCTTACCCATCTGCCTTTCAGGCTCATGGAACGGTTGCTTTTCTTTGGTGTCAACACCGTCTTTTTCTCATGTAAGCAGGACTAAAGTTTTCTTTTGGTTCCCACCAGTCTCTCAGCCCATCAGGATACTGAGAGACACTAGTCTGGGCAATTCACCTTCAGTCACATTATAAAAGTTAAAGTTACTGCTACTGAATCATGAGTATGCCAAGATTTCTTCACTTCCCTCCCTCCCCCACAACACTTTGATCTTCTAAACTTTGTAGGTATGCAAAAAGGCTCCTGCTACTGCCCAAGAAACAGCCTGCTTTATTCCACAGAAGCTGCAAGAATCTTGTTGTTTTACAGGACTATGGAGCTACAGCATTTCCCATTAACGTCAGTCATAGGAAATTGTGTCACAGCTGCACAAGTCCCTGTTTCTCCCTATCAGTCCCTGGAGGAATGGATCAAGTTCTAAAAGCCCTCAGTTTCCTCCATGGTTTTCATAATGCTCACAGCCATGACATTACATTTTTGTTTATGCCTGGCTCTGAAGAAACACAAAGTGTTTATTCAATTCATTTATTAAGCACAGATTTTGTCTGAGAGAACTGTTCAAGTCTTAAGCCCGCTCTTAAAATAAATGACACTTAAGGCATGCTTTATTTTTTATTTGCTGCAATTATTCATGGCTTGGCACTGAACAAACTCCATTTCCAGTTAAACACTACTTGTAGACATCCTAATATAGTACAGCATGTGTTGAGCGAAACCATTCATTTGTCATAGTCGCAATAACTTCTGGTTTTCTGCATTGCCAAGACAATTTGGCAGAAAATTTTGGAAGGTAATCAGTCTATTGGTAAAAATATATACACTGTTTACTCTTTGCTTTCTACCACCAGGGGTTTCAATAAGCACAGCTTAAAGGGGCTGACCTGCCTTGACATGTACTTAGCAAACACAAAACTCAGTTGTGTCCTAACAAAGATACAAGGATAGAAATGTATCCAAGGATTTTTCCACACTGGGCTGTCCCCTAACAGGCATTAGATATAAGGAACAAAAATCAGATGCAATCAGACCCAGTTAGGCCCAAGTGGCAGAGGGCATTGTGTGACTGCTATGTTGGTCTCTCCAGAGGAAAGAGGATGATGATACAGTCTTGTCTACACATGGGGTGTTTGGGAGAAGCCAGGGTGAAATGAATGGGCAGCAAGGTGTTCGAGCTCACCTTAAAGGATCACAGTGTTGATGAATGAAGGTATCAGGCATCCTCAGTCAGGCATAAAAACCAGCCAAAACCTGTTTTCATATGTTCACTAACCTTCCTGCTTTCCTGTACCAATTCACTGTCCCTCACTATACTGTTTCTCTCACTAAAACTAGTCCTGCTGTACAGAGGGAAAAAAGCAGCCACTTGGTTGAGGCCTGGCCCATGCTTCATGCTGAGGATGGAGGAAATACTCTAGGAATGCAGGGATGGGGTTTGAGATGTTTAGCAATAGTACTGAGAAAGATGGGCCAGTCAAAAGCTGGCAGTCATACAGACTGAGGACTAGTCTTGCCATGGTGCTCTAGTTTCCATGTTCACAGCAGGGAAATGCTGTGGGTTCCAGCTGATGAAGTCTGTCTTTAAAAAGTCTGTCTGGTACATAGTTAAGTGTAAGGGATACTATAAGAAATTATATTTCCCTAGAAAGACACTCCTTTACTAGTCATAAATTGTATTTAGGTAGCAGGCTGCTGGACATTTGCTGGGAATTTCTGGATGTCCTTCAAACCCTGAATGACTAACTACATGTGCCATAGACCATCAATCCAGCACACACCCAGTTATGTCAGCTGTAATCTCTGTGCATGCTACTCACAGACAGTGTGGTCCAGGAAAAGTGAACACCAAAGCTGAACAACGTGCTCTTATATCCTCCAAGGAACATATGGGGACTCTAAAGTAAAATATCACCATCGAGGCAGAGCTCAGTTTCCACTTGGATAAGTTTGGCAGTGAGGTAAATGTATCCAACTCGTCACATGTCTTAAATATTCTATACTCTTCCTATTTACATGTTCAAAGATAGAAATGTGTAACATGTCCAGCTGACTTTTCACATCCATCTATGATGTCCGCCATGAGCTTTTCCCTCCTGGCTGAATTCATGCTGCGAAAAGAGGTGTAAACTGTCAGTGAAGCAAAGGTACCACTATTGATGCCTCTGTATATGAATGCTGCTGAACTCGAGGCTGGACTACAGCACTCCCTTCTTATTGAGTCCCTTTCATTGCAATTCATCTGTGAGCAACTACTTGAACATACTGTGTTTCGCTGTTTTCAAAGCCCAGCGCATTTCCCCATGGGTGCTTTTGCTGACAAAGTAGTGCATGCATTATTTAGACGAAGTTATAAATCATCTGAGTGGCCATTTTGCACCAAATTGGAGCACTCATGCCAGCCTGTCTCTGCAACCCAGTGCAATGGTTAATAGCTACTAGTCCAAGGACCTCAGCCATGACAAGCTGTTTTGCATTGTGCATCACCCTTAATGCTCAGCACTCAGAGGTCAAAACAGACTTCAGAGATTACTGGGGCTAGCATTTAGAAGTATAAATTGGGAAACCAGTAGTCCCTGCCTTTTTTTTTGTGGCCATGCTAAATGTCAATCTAGCCCTTTAAATGATAAGTTTGTTGTATTAGTGTATTCTCAGACAATGATCACCTTAATGTGACAGAAGGAATTCATATGAAGAGGATGTAAGATGAATATAAATCACATTCATAATCAGATTATTTCTATAAAGTTACCTGGGACATCATCATTACTAACAGAGAAAGATCTGCCATGGAGAATTACTACATGATGAAGTCCAGTTTTTTTGCAAGGAGTTCTTCTATAGGCACAAGATAACAAACATCAGACTGACCAAAAGAATTTTCACTAGCAGCCTCTAATGACAACCCATGGAGTGCACACATGATGGCAAAAACTTTTCTAAATAAGCTCATTTCAATGTGCAAGCTTCAGAGTGCTCGAATTAGCTAGCAGAAAGCTCAAATCTAGGAAAAAAAAGGGGGGGGGGGGAACAGGATAAAATTTACTATGAGTATCATAACATCTTATCCAAAGTGCTTTTTCGCAGAAATAGTCTTTACCAATCCTCATGGAAAGAGGAGTTAAATCAAAGAATCAACTCCCAGCTGGCTTCAGTCAATGGTATGTTAGAGGATTTCACTGGAAACCAAGCCCGCCTCCCTTTCTCCAAATTTATTCTTCCTAAATTTAGAGCATGAGGTCTTTAACATTTTTTCCTTAAACATTTACTTAGACTATTTTCCTGTAAGCCAAATTCTGTTTCACAAGTTCAGCTCAAATGGCTCCAGAAGAAGAGGATGTATATTAAGGAAGAAGAGCACTGAATCGAATATATGGGACAAATTGGGCTGGGAGCCATGGAGACATGGCACCTGTAGGGGCAGGAAGTGCAGCAGTGAAAGAGGTTGAACTTTAAATTTCCATCAATGTCAGGAGCACCTGTCAGCATTTTGTACCTTTCAGGTCCCACTCCTTGGAAATCAGGATATGTGGGTTATTTTGTTGGTTCTGTAACCCTGAATTTAACTTTCTTCTCTTCCCTGTGATCCCAAGTGTGCCTTTCACAGCACAGGGCTTGCTGTGAACTGGCTGCCTGCAGAGCAGCATCACAGGGCTGGTGATGCCAGCTCAGGTCATCTGAGGACCTCATCCACAGTGTCCAGCAGCCTTTAGCAATTTGCAACATTTAGAGTTTTGGCAAGGCTTTCTGTATTTAATGGTGAATCCAGTTGTACATCAATCTCAGCTTTATTTCAGCAGACTGTGAAACCTGAAAGATCTAGAAATAGTCAGGTTTTAGAGAGCATGAAATAACAATGAAGAGTGTAAAAATGTCAGCTTTGTAAAACGGAAATCCCATATGTGTGTTTGTGGAGCAGGGAAGGCAGCTGCAGATATAATCCAGTTTACATCCCATCTTCATATTTCTTTGCTATGTTTATGACAATATCACAAAGACTGTCTTGGCCCACCATTGCATCTGCACACATTGAAATCCACTGATTAGATTTTGTGGATGATTATATTTGAATGCCATTAATACTTTAATATAATTTTCATACAGATGCAGAAATTACCATAATGGGGCCCAGAGATTCATGCAAGCAAGTATTTGACAGAAAACATGACTTCTCATGCTGATCTTCACTTACATCTCCAAGAAAATTGTGTGGTTCCCCTGACTCTCACTCAGGGATGAAGACCAGCTTTCCTCCTGTTCTGCTCAGGTGGCAAAGCAATTGTACCAATCCACTTCAGAGACAAACCTGAATCCATCCATTTTTGTCTTTATCCTGACTACTAGAAATCATACAATGTTTTGAAAAGGCATTGCCTTCACAAGTAAAACATTTCCTCACAAAAAGGACTTAGTATTCCCATATTTTTGTTTACTGGGTAAGGCTAATTTATACTGCTTCTCATCTAGCACATATTCATGTTATTAAGACAAGCAGCAGCAGGTGCACTGACATTTGGAGTTCAATGAACAGCTGGAAAGGCAGCTGGGATTTCCCTGCTTTTGAAGAACAAGTGAAATCCCAGAGCAGAGCAAGCAGAAAACTGAAACTTATGTATTAACTTCCTAACAATTTATTTCAACTTGGATGGGGATTTGAAGGAAAAGGGAAGAAATTTCTGGTTGCTTTTAACTGAAGGGAGAAGAATGGTCTATATAGTGTTTATTCCTCCTCAGTTTTGAGCTGTGATATTAATACTTAGTGAGTATGTGGAACAGCTTGTTGTTTCATATTTCCTTTGGTGTATGTGGGTGAGCAGTTCATACATGAATTAAATAATAATAATCAACTATCAGTTCAATAGCTGCTCCTAGACACACTGTCAGACACTTGAATGTACTTGCTAATTGAAACCAGATGGCTTAAGTGAATGAGTCCCCTTCATTTCTGAGCCATCATGTGATAATTAAATTAATTTCCTACAGACCTTATAGATCTGTTCAAACTGGGCCTTTGATGACTTTCTCACCATTCAGTTTGGGAATAAATTTTACATATTCTTTGTGCCAGTTGAATTTGCTCTGTTAAAAGTTTAGTAGGATCTAAGCCTAGAAGGGAGGGAAGTGTTTGGCAATAAATGGCCCTGCAGCTGACTCTCACCTCTAGCAGGAACAATGACTATCCTAGTTGAGTGGCCATCCTCAGAAAGGAAGTTTTGAGCCTGGTGTGTAGGAATGATGAAGGTCTTCTGCTTTTCCTAACCAGTGCTGATGGTCATTCTTATGTCATCTGAGAACCGGAATCACCACCACATATTCTAAGAACAGTTAGACCACACTTGCACTGTGAGTTTCTCACATGTAGAAGTGCTGCTGGCATACCAGATGTGATGTTAAGTGAGGCCACTAAAACCTACCATTCTTTTTTTTTCCTTTGGTTTGCTTTTCTCCTTCATTAATGACTAGATAGATTCCTGGCTTAGCGCCCTGTGTGGCCAAACAAAGTGGTGCCGTCACAAAGGGAAGGAGGGAAAGCCTCACTGCAGGCAGATGTGCTGGACTGCCCCTTGCAGCTACAGCTGTGATGAGGTCAGACTCAGCAAAACCCTGGCTACACACCCACCTCTGCCTGCCAGCAAACCCAACCATTCATAACTACTGGACACCTCTTCTCTGGCTCTGGACTCCGTCACTCAGCTCTGAGGAAATATGTACCTTGGAGGTGGTGCAAGGCTCCAGCCCATTCCTTTGGGATCTGTGATGCTGATATAAAAAGGGCAGAGTCCTGGAAAGAGTGATTTGGTTTGGAAGAGCTTTCCTTTCAGAGTAGCAATAGGGAGGGAGGGTAGGCTCTGCAATAAAGACAGGGATATTCCCCAACTCTGCCTGAAATTTGCTGTTACCAGAATTATTTATTGCCTATGTTTTAAATTGGTGGAATAGAGTTGATACTTCCTATCTTTATTGCTGCCTTTCACTCATACAGTTTTCATCATAATCTATCCCCCGTTTGTGGTAATATGACAGCAAACTGAAGGACAACAATTATATTTCACTTAATTCTTCTTTACTTTGGTTTCTCTATGTACCTTTTTTCTTTCCACACCTTCTGCAGAAACTTTACTCCAGCATGTTATAGGCCTCTCCTAGCTGACTGGAGCTTTTTTAATAAACATAAATAATTTCAGGTGGGTCCCCTTCCTTATGACCAAGGGAAGAATAAATAACACAGTATACATTGCTCCAGGATGGTAACAGGTGAAAATGCTGCATAATGGAAATTCCTTATGAGCGAATAAATTCTTAAACCATTTTAGTTGGTTGATGTCAATGATATCTTTGAAACCATTTTACTTAAATCATAAATGAAAATATGCTCTGCCTCTCATAAACACAGGCTCAGATACACCATTTTCTTCTCTAGCAATATCCATTTCTGTAAACGTAAGGGGTTTTTGGTCTTTCTGATACACGTTTACATTTCTTATGTGTGAGAACTTATTGCCACTCTAGTTTAATATATGGAAACTCTGTTAACACATTAATCTAATCTCATAGATCTCGGGACATTTATGAAGTCAGAAGTGTATGTTGGAGAGGGTTCTGTTTTATGCAACTGAGACATCATTTCAGAATATATGTGTTTCTTAAAAAGGAGATAAATTAATAAAAGCTAACTTAGAAAAAACTGATCATGTATTGCACTATGGAATTTAATACAATCTACTATTAATCGTAAGTGTTTAAAACTTATTTTTTCCCTAAGAACAGTATTGCCTGTTGCCAACTTTTGTAAGGAGATCTACTTCCTACATTCTTATTGACAAAACTTAGATTTTAAAGGCAGAGCTTTATTTTTCTTTTAACCATTTTTTAATAACTAAAGAAGATGCTAATGTCTATTCTCACTTTTAGACAACAGTCAGGAATAAAGAGGGATTGTTTTCACTAATAAGTTTAGTCTTAGGAGCTAAGATAGCAAGGATATGAATTGGCAAATAAAAAGAGGCAAAATCTCTTTTAAACATGCTAGCTTATGTTGGTTTGTAATTAAAACATTTTCTCTATCTCGCTGCTGTGTTCTCTAAGGGCCATTTGGATTAATCTCCCAGTAATGGAGATTTAAGTGTATTAAAGTTGGAATGTTCAAATTCTACATTGCACTTTTTGTCATGAGAGAGACTTATGTGAGTAACTGTAATTCCAGATACAAGTTTCAGATGCTGGGCTATTGAATTGCAGTATTTTTTCTTGTCTTTCTAGGTTTTTGTGTGTGTTTCTCCTATTTATTCCTCTTATTCTTCCTCCAGCTTCCCATTCTCTCAATTTCTCCTGTGCTAGGACACTGTTGAACCAGTTCTAATGTAGTGGTTTTGATACAAAAAAGCAAAAACTTGTTCTGCCCTGGAAACAGTTGCAGGTTAGGAGAGTATGAACACATTGCAGATGGTGAAGATGCACCCTTCTGGGGATGAAGTAAGTGCAGGGAAAGAAGTAAAATGCCCTTTCTGCTATTTACAGTACTACTTTCACTGCCCACTACACACCTCCCATAGGTCAAAGCCTCTTCACTCTGGAGAAAGTGATGCTTTTGCTACCACTGCAGAAGGGAAAGGACAGGTATTTCACAGTTAATCTGAGGCAGTAAATAGGGGATAGGGAGTTGTTACTCTAGCAATGAACCAACTCAACATGGACCTACCAAAGTGCCATCTGAGAGAAACAGAACTCTTTATGTGTAAAATATACATCTAGTCTGTATGTAAGCCCTCAGATGCAAGGTTATCAAAGAATAACATGGAACAGAAGATTTTTTCAAGTGTTTGCAAACTCTGACACTCATGTCCTCTTCTGTGGGGTGTAGACAAGAAGAGTCCAAAACAATGTTACCTGTACATTGTCACAGAATCACAGAATGGGTCAGGTTGGAAGGGACCACAGGGGGTCCCACAGAAGGGACCCACCCCATCTGGTCCAAACTCCCTGCTCAAGCACAGTCATCTGAGAACACACTGCACAGAATTGCATCCAGACTGCTTCTTAAATATCCCCAGTGAGGGAGATTCCACAACCTCTCTGAGCAATCTGTTCAGAACACAGTCACCCACACAGTAAAGAATCCTCTTGTGAGTGTTTCAGACATTTGCCTTAAGATCCAAACCAACAACTTCTAGGAACTGCCCAGCAGTGTCTGCAGCAAAATGGATTCAGCCAGCCTAGATCACTCATAATTTTTGCTTGGCATTAATTTTAATGGCTGCTGTGTCTGCCTATGCAATCACTTTGTGGACAGTGCTGTTTGTTTTCTTGGGCAAAAACTTGAATTCACCTTGAAAAATCATCTTCATCTTTCAAGAAAGTCAGTGCTTATGAGAAAATCTGTTACCAGATTATCAACAAATGTCTTCTCTTGACAGGAACTTCTGTGTGTGCTGAGATCAGTTTAGTGCAAATTCCAGACAGACTAGAGAAAAATGTCGTGTCACGAGAATTTTTTCCGCTCATTAGTAGAACCAAGCTGTGCTCCAGGCTGACTAGCATCAAGCTTAAAAGAGTGGTGCATCTGGCCCAGGAGATGGCTTTTTTGACTCTTGCAGAAGCTGGCACACACATAAAAAAAAACTAAAAAAAAAGGTCACGGAAGTCTTATGTTTCCTTTTTAAGACATGTGGGTTTTAGGCTAGGGGAAAAAAATCACACTACTGGAGTATAATTCAAATGCTCTGTTTTTCTGGGCTTGTTATAGGGCAGAACAAAACAACAACAGAAAATGAATTTATACAAAAATACTTTACATCTCTTACTATGCCTTCAGGAAAAATAAACTAAATAGTTTGTTTTCCTTTCCTTTAGGAGGAGCATGCATGTTTGTTTCCATGCATAAATGCGCTCACAGCACTGAAAGTAAACACTTTTATTCCCTGCTTTACCAGTAAGATGAAGCCAAATAGGGGGAAATTACTGTTATTATAATTTGAGATGCACTAACTTCTTTCTAGTGAGGTCAAGGAGTTCAGTCTTCAAAAGACCTGAGCAGAAAAGGGAAACTTTCGCTGTGATGGACCAAACTGGATGTATTGTTAAGCTTGCAGTAGCTTCTCACTTCTAAGAGGTGGTTGGGACTTGTAGCAGAAAGTCAGTTGTGGTGGTCTATGAGGACATGGTTTGGCAGACCCCTCATAATTCCTGTAACAACTGCTGGAGAACACATGAAGGAGTTTCAGAGATCACTGCCCCTTTTTAAGCCCATCACAGAATAGGGACTGCTGCTGCTTGTGCAGCCACTCCCTCCTTGCACTTCCAGAAAGAGAGGGCTGGTCCCAGAAAGCCAATGATGCCCAAAGAAATTACTTTCATAAGTTTCTTTAGAGTCAAGACTTAGTTATCTAAGACTTGAGCTGCAGCTTCAGTCTGATGACTGAACTTGGCTTATAGGACAACTGAACCACTTCCCTATGTCAGCAAGTGACTCATGTTTGCTTTGCTTGCAGGGAATCAGAAGATTTGGGCCACAAGTCCTTCTTGTTCCTCTCTTCCTTCTGCCCTTCATGAAGGGGGTCCCTCTGAAGCAATGAGATAGCCCTTTTCCATGCCTCTGATGATAAAAGTAATTCCTACTGAGTCATAACCCAAATTAAACTGTGTTCATGTCCCAAAACCCTGGGAAGCTGTATGTGCTTTGGTGTTTTGGTCTGCACAGGGCCTGATTCATGCTTCATACCTTTCCAAAGTCTTCATACCTTTTTGTAGGGAGAGAGAAGGACATTGATGATGCACTCCTGCACTCCTGCAGCTATGCTCTGTACTTACTGAGCAAACACATCACAGGCAGCAACTGGGAAATCATGAGCAGATGCATGAACTGGAAAGAAAACTAAACATCTGTGCCCTCATCAATGAAACTGCACAGAAAACCTGGGAGAGGATCCCAAATATTTACCTCACAGATAATGATGTCCAGAAAATTCTGGCAGAGCTCTTAAGAAAGATGAAAGCATCTCTAAAATAAAGCTATTGTCAGCCTCAAAGGTGATGTTATATTTAAACCATATAGATGCATTAGCTAAACAGTTAAGAGCAAGTCAGGGAGTTGGGAAACATGGCTGAAGCTTTTAAAAAAAAAACATGGATATTCTTGAAGAAGATCGAAATTGAGTCAACAGAGCCATAGGAGACTGGCCAGGCTCCTGCAGTAAGTAGTGTGGAAAATACGAACTTCTGAGACACATTTTGATGGACACTTTTAACCACCCTTGGGACTAGACTTGTGGGCAGCCCACCATCTTCAGGCAGAGGCATTGGTACACTCCAGGGTACAGGATGATGCCATTCAGGGTCAGTCAGGTAAACTTGGATCGAGTGGTTGCCCTCAGGCACACTGCTGTCTCTCATCCACCTCCAGCCTTGATGCCTCAATGGGCAGCAAGGGAGATCAGATCAGGAAGAACTCCCAAGACCCCTCTGAAGAAGGGATTTGGAAGAAGATGAGCCTGGCAGTACTCAGATATATAATGGAAAATGTTTTCAGTAAAGATAATCAGAACCTTAGTTTTCCTACCTCATCTCTGAGTCATAATTTTTTGTTACATGACTGATCAGCCCTTAGGATAGAAGCACCCACATCTCCACTGGAGATGTCTTCACACATCTGTAAAAGAAGGAAAAACAATAAATCAATAGGAGACTCTCCACTGACTTCAGAGATCACTGGGTTGGGCTTTCTTTATTAATACTAATTGGGGATCTCTGGTACTTACACGTTCATGGCCATTGAAACAAATTGGCTGCAACCTCAACATAAAATGATACAAATCACTCTGCATCTTCATATGAAGTAATTGTTTGAAAACTTTGCAGGGAGCCCCCTTGGGGAAGAAAGTAGTAATGATTTGGTAAATACCGTAATACTCCTCTGCTGTTCTTTGATGCTGCCCAGACAGCTTATTTAGGAGATGGAAATAAAGAAGAAATCAGCAGAAGTGTTTCAAGGGAAATTTGCAATCACTAAATGCAGAGACTGGCTGCAAATTTCTCAGCTTTTGTGCTTAACTTACAGTTGTGTTTAGTGAGCGTCATGAAAATCAGAGAGTGCTTGCTTTATATGCTCATACAGTCTTGAAGGAGCTCATCAGTTCATGAAGAGAACTATGAAGGGGTGATGGTGGAAGGACTTGACTGCTGTGCAGGAAGAGGGAGAAAGGGAAGGACTGAAACAAAATGCAGATCAGGAAAATCAGATTACCGTGACAAATACAAATGAGCTCTGAAAGACTTTCTGAGTAGAGTCTCTAAGGACTGTAACAAAGTTTAATATGTTTTGGGAACAAGATAATGAGATGAGGGAGCCAGGGCTAGCTTGGTCCCTATAGAGGTTGGCGTGTTTCTGATATGCATACAAATTCCTTTGTCACAACAGCTCAAGCTCATATCCCTTTGAATCTCCTAAACTAATCCATGTTATCCTGAGGACAGTGGGCTAGGAAAACCCTGCTGCTTTCTAAGGCATTACCTGTGATTCAGCAAGTGAGTCAGTACTGAATCAATAATATGGCATTCATTTCTGTGGGAGTCTTTCACTGAGACTTTTCTGGGTGAGCGGTGTTGGACTGAATCTGGTGAGTCCCACCTCAGCTCCATGGTGGGAATCTGTGCTTGAATTGAAATTTAAAAGCAATCAGTGCGATGACAATAAGCACAATAACACTGAAGGAAGATGTCACAGACACTTTTTCCATGGCTCAGGGGATATTTGAGATGTAAATCATCTGCATATGTAGAGGTGCTCTGTACTCTGAGTCTGTTTTCACTGAAAGGGCATCTAAAAGAGATAAAAATGAATAGTCATCATTATAGACTGGATTTCTGCCAGCTGCTTAGTAATTAGAGTTTTAATTGCCTGGTAGTAAAAGTTTCAATTACTCAGCAATTAGTGCTTGAAGTTTCAAGTTCTTCACATGCACTCAATTGCATTCATGAATTGTCAAGAGCAAAAGATGAAGCAGCTCCAGTGTGTCTCAGCAGAGGTCTGAGCAAGAGGGAAAACACCAGGGAGGGGGCAGCAGCAGCAAATGGGCATAGTCCCAGTTGCCAGCAGTCAGTCAGGCAAACACTCTCACAGAGCAGAACCTGCAGGCAGCTCATGACATTTCCCAAACTCACCACCTCCTCGGCTGGGCCAGACAAAATGCTCGAGCGGTAAAAGCATCATACTGGGTGGGGAAAGGCTACTGCAGAGGCCAAGTCCTTTACAACACCTCTCTTCTTTTCCTTGGTGCGTTTATTCCTTCAGGACTTTAGTCATATACCCTTCTGGTACTATGAGATTGTTGTAAAGAAGTTTTAAGCTAAACTTACGTGGATGGAATAGGAAGCAGCTAATTCTGTAGGTGTCTTAGCAAAATGCCTGAAACCCATCCCTGCCAAATGTATTTACTGTTAGTAGTATCTAGCTACAGTATGTTTACTGCAATTCAACAAAATATTTAACTACACTTTAACCCTAGCTAATTCAAGGCCAAAAATACCCTTTCCTGTGTCAAGTATGGATTGCTTCATGCCTAGCATTATCTCAATTCATTTTCTTTTTGCTAAATAGTAAAGGTCCTGCAAGTCTGGTTTCTTTCTTCTTGCATTACTACAACATAAATATCCTTAACCAGTTAAACTTTAACAAAGTTAAGAGTTGGCAATGGCACAGGAAACAAGACTGCATTTAGGCTACAGAGTTTAGAAGGAACTACGTAGTTATGATCTACTTGAGACAAGTTATCTGATAGACCATGTAGTCAGGGAGCAGGAACATTTCCATAAAATAATTACAGTTGCTCCAGCTTTCTTTTTCATGCCCAGCAAAGAGTTTTAAATGATGTTCAGGTTTTCTACAGGCAGCATGCAAAATTCATCACAAGCACTTTGGCAAAGCAAGACAAAACTGATCTTGTAAAATTATTTAATAGAAAAATCTCTGCTAGGGGAAGGGTGGGATGCAACTCTTCAGAAATTCAAAGTAAGCTGCATATTCTATAAAATGTTACTCATAATTGTAGAAATGTAATTTTTGAGGTGGGAATCATAACGCCTCTCAAAAAGTGGGGGTTTGTTTCCTTTTTTTCTTAGACTGGCTTCTAAATTTATGTATTGGTAAACAAGAGCTGAAGTTGAGAAGCTGTAGTTCACTGGGGTGCTGAGTTCAGGGACTATGTTTTCTGTCTCATTTCTTTGAGACCATATCTGTGGTACACTTCACAATGGTGAATAAATACTTGATCATAGCAGACACTGTTCCCAGCAACAGGACACTGTGAAGTATTAAAGCATAGTAATCTGGGATCCACCTTATTGAATGTGGTTGTCTTGTCTAAGCTGAAAACAGGTTCGATGAATAGACGCAGACATCTGGTGAACCACTCCTTCCAAATGTAGATGCCCTGGAGAGATGAGGTGATTATTCTCTGGTGGAGCTTTCACTATTAAATAAGGAGAGACCAACTTTCAGACAGTTGAAAGCCAGAAAAATGTAGAGTCTCAGAAGGACACAGTAGGACAAGGGACTGAAGAAAAGAGGTTTTGTTAAGTGTCCAGGAGAAGGACCTGTAATTCAGATAATGTTCATGTTGTAATCATTATTCCTTTCACCTCTGAGGCTGCAAGTGAGAATCCCAGGCTTGGATAATAAACCACCCTCTGTTAGACACCATACAGATGTAGGACAAACAGCTAATATCCATTCCCAGTAGAGTAGAATCAAAGCAGTCCATACCATGCATTTTATTTTTAGTGAGAAGTCATACAATACAGTAAGTCTTTGCAACAGGCAATTCTTTCATTGACTCTTCTATTGAAAAGAGCTTCCTCTTCTCAGTGGTTGGCACCTTATGGAATGTCTCTTTTCTATTATTATTTTCCAGCTATGCTTTTCCCAGCTGCTCAGAGAGTCAAGAGGTCCTCAGCTGCCTTCTTTAACCCAGTGTTACAAAACTCGCTGGAAGATGTGGTCCTGCTTTACGAGGTTCAGTATATGGGAGCAGATGGTACCTTAAGCCTTAACCAAGACTGGGGTTACTGTCTACAATGGGGTTATCCATTATCATCTTGTCTTCATGTCAGTTTTACCCATCCCAGGAGTAAACCCATTGCTGACCATGTGATAGATCACCAGAAGGATGAGAACAGATGTATATATATGACAAATTCACTACTTTGAGTACTTAAGCAGGCAGAAGTTGCCTGCTCTACCTCAAATGTGCGTTCTAGCTCAGCAACAGGCAAAATGAAAATCAGAGCAAAAGGCATCCACTTTCTTCCCGAACAGTTGCCTATTAACAACACACTCATCTAAATTCTTTGCACTAAGTCTCAGTCTCAAATTATTAAGGCTACAAGTATCAGTCATTGCAAAGTAATCTCAAGGGCATGACTGTTTCACCTCAAAACAATTAGTGTTCCCCTTTTCACAGCAGTGGAGACTGCAATCTGTAAATCACAGTCTGGTCATATGGTTACCTAAGGGAAAGTGGCTCACCTGAAGATTCATGGGTCAAATCTATCTATCTCACACCTCAAGAAACTAGTATTGGATGTACAAACAGGGGAGATGGGCAAGGAAGCTACTGCTGTGCTTTCTCACGCAGAACTAGATTATCCCTGGCAGGGTGCTAGCAGCAACCCATGCCTGGTTTGGACAACACAAGAGGATCAGTTTTTTCCTTTTACTCTGTACTTTTTTCCCATAGCCTACCTCGAATTTTCCTAACTAGCTAATACAGGAGTCCAATGCTCATACAGAAACTTTCTGGTCTGCCCCACCTCCAGCCAGTGCAATTGTCTCCATTTGACATAAAGACCTAAGGCCATGTTGTTGATGCACATTTACTCTGCTTAGAGTCTCTTCGAGAAAATAAATAGCTTTCTGTGTTCTGATTTTGTACCAGTTTCTTTTAGCTGAGCTTGACATTGACAAAGGCCAGAGAATCTCCATCAAAGATGAGGAGCTCGCTTCACTGAGGAAGGCAGCTGAGTTCGACACCATCTGCAATGAGATTATCCCCAAGAGCATCACAGAGATCCGCAGGCTGAGTAGCAGGCTGTCTTCCTACCCAAGGGTCCTCAAGAAAGAAGACTTTGAAAGGACAGTGCTGACCATGGTCTACACAGCCTACAGAGCTGCTCAGTCCCAGGGGCACCAGAAAGACACTTGGGCTGAATCCTTTGTCAATCTTTACAGAGCCCTGAAGCACGACTTGATGTTCCCACACAAGAAACAGCCATCATAGTGGGAGACTAGACGCAATAGAAACTCAGCCACCTTTTCTGGTTGATAATGGACACATGTAGCACGTCCACCACTTTATTCTGTAAAGAGTTTAATAGCCCGCTTTGTGAAAGATTATTTGTTTTCTAGCTCCCTCTTGTGGAATCCGTTTTATAGTTCCATTTTAAATAGTGAAAAATGTCCAGTCTTGAGAATTCAATTTTTATGCTGGCTTGGAGGCACATTCTCGGACAAGAAAAGAAGGGAGTCTGGTGTACACTCTACAAACCATTGTTTCATTCTTTGCATTTCCTATAAATAACACATAAGTATACTATGTTTATGCTCACATGCCTATGAGTAAGTGCTGGAGAGTGTTACTTTCCTAGCCAGGGAAATGAGTTCATGTTCTGGCTGTCTAGCAAAAGAATATTACAAAGAGATGCAAAGGCCCTCTGTAAAAGGAAGATTTTTTCTAACTGTCAGTCTTCAGAAATTATGCCATATAATATTAATCCCAAATGTTCTTCTAAATAAGCACTCTCTGATTCACTTCATTTGGCTGAGGCAGTTTTTAATTGCAATAACATTTGCAGAAGACAAAGGGCATTGTGAACACCAGCAGCAAACAATGCCTGTGGACATATTCCCTGCTTCCTAGAGCTGCCCTCCCAAACAGTCTGAAATGATTCTTTCATTATTTGCACACGACTGTGCTTCTGCTGCTTGTTTTTCTTTAAAGAAACATGTATTTTTCTGCAGTGGAATCAAAGGCAAGACAAAGACCCTATTTAATTTAATAATGGCACATTTTTCTTGATTCTGTCACTGGAACGTAGGTCATCTAAACCCACGCTTCAGAATCCCCCTGAGGCAAGGGAGGAAGGTGCATTAAAACATACTTGGTGCTGAAATTAGCACAGTGGCTCTTTTTTTTATAGTAAATTGTATATTCATTTGAATATACGCATGTGTGTGTGTGTGTGTGTGTGTGTGTGTGTGTATGTCTGTGTATGTTCATGCATGTGTGTGCACATAAGTGCTGAGTACATAGAAGAATCCTAAATTACTCAGTCGGGGAAAAATTGCATCTGATCACTTAGCAGAAAAGTCCATTTACCAATTCAGTGGTGTGAATTATGAATTTGGGAGCAGCAAAAGAAAAAATTGTAGAAATAGTGCAACTGATTATAATAAACCCCAAAACAAATCATGAGCACAAAACAGACACAAAAAGAAGATGTATGTTGTCAGGCAGATGGCTAGCTATCAAAAATCCAAATGCTTCTAAATCAAATTCCCTAAATTTTGTGCACAATTGATAAAAACTCTTTTTCTATTGATATTAGTGGCAATTATACTTCCAGACCTTGGGATAACAGCTGAACATTTATTCCATCCATTCATACCATACTTCTTTATCTCTCTATTGGCATAATATCTTAAGTTTACAGGCCAAATCACAAATCCCTGAGATGGTAGAAGTGACCTGGGCATTCCAGCCCAAGTTATGAATCACGTTTAACTGTTTAACTGCTTTTGCATCACTTGAGCAAAAGGAATTAATTCTTATGTATCCTTTAACAAGGATACTCCAAGGAGTTGAGCTGAAAAAATCCATCCAGCACCACCTTGTTGCAGTAAACAGCAAGTAGCACAAGCAGTCAGAGCACACTGTGTTTGGCAGTCGCCTGTGGGAATGTGGAACCGCAGCAGCCTTAGGGGCAGTCTGGCCACGGCATTAGCAGCTGGACAAAGGGCTTATACAAGACAGAGTCAGTCTTTTTTCTCCCAGGAGTTTCTGTATTTGTGTCTTTGAGTGTGCGTGTCCACATTTAGACACACGTATGTGAAGGTGCACTTTTATACCTGAAGAGTTTTGTTGGCCACCTTCAAAGCCTGTCTGGCATATGGCAAAGGAAACCAAAAACCACAGCCACAAAGGTGTGGGCCACAAATATCTCCATCTCCTCTGCTTGTACAGAGAGCTCAGCTCCCACAAAGCAGCCTTACACTGCAGTCCTCGTGCCCTTTGAGCCCTTAGCTTTAAAAGCAATGTTTTCCTCCCCGATCATGTTTTATACGTACACGGAGGGGAAATGCAACAGACTGTGCTACTGCCTTTCCACCTCTGCTTCTTGACTCCCTGGAGCCCCACTTGCCAGAAGAGCCTGGAACTAGGGCAATTTATAAATCCCTTACAGGCAGTTACTCCAAGTCTGCAAAAATAACAAGAAGGAGGACTAAAGCAACTATTAATTGCTAGCAGTCACCATTCAGAGAAATGAATGCTGACCATACCCAGCCATGCTCCTCAGCCCACAACAGGACAGTCCGCCAGTCAGAGTTTACTCATCATAAAATATCTAATAGAAAAATTTTACAGATATTTTTTAATATCTTTTATTTCCATATGGCATACATACCTTTCTGTACCTTACAAATTGGTAATTGGAACCTTTATCTCCTCAACAAAAAAGAAAAATTTTATGAGTTTATTTCCCTCATCTCTATACTGTTTGTAACATAAGAAAAAGATTTATTCCTTGGGAATGTGCTTGGACTGCCCAGGTTAATTTAACAGTGACTCTCAATATAATTATAAAAATATTCTATGTAAAATACTTGTCTTTGTATTGCATTGATTTCAGCAGCAGATTTACTATTTAGCAACTTCAGCTTGAGTAATTGCTCATCTCGGAATGTGAAACTCTTTCTTGCAGCAACAGTACTGGAGAGAAGAGGGAACAGCCCTTCCCTATGAGGAGGAGGAGTGGGTAATAGGAACAAGAGTATCTCCTTTTCCAGGGTTCTGGTAGAAAGGATCTCTCTGACTTCAGGGCAGCTCGTTGGGCTTGGGGCAGTTTGCTCCCTCAGTATTCTCAAGGTGCAGGTGTGGGTTGCCTGCTCCCAATCTCACTTTACATTTTATAGGCAGTTCTCTCACACGCTGGAGGATCACTGCCCCTAAATGCCAAATTTTATCCATTCGCTGACCTTATAGATTATGAAAATATAAAATAAGGGTTATATTATTGTTTTCATTTAAAATAATTTTAAAAATTAGTATTTTAAACTTTTTTATTATTATTATTTTCTCTGAAACAACTGGCAAAACAGATATTAATTCCCTAGGTGTATTAGCCAAAATCTTCACATTAACTATATTTTTACTTCCAGAACTAGTTGCTAAATTTGCCTGAAGACCCTCAAGGTTCTGTTGCTTGCTGAAAGTTTCAAGGGATATTAAAGCATTCCACAGTCTGAGAAACAATTACTAATTTCAGGAAGAATTTACCCTGCACATTGAACTCCTCTGCAGGTCTGTGTTTGCCAGTTCTCCAGGACTCAGGGTCACAGAGACATTACAATCCAGTCTGGGGAGCTCAGTTTGTTGCTGACTAGTAAAGGGTCAGGAGAGGACAGACAAGCAAGTTTTTTAGGGCATGGAAACTCCCAGATGTGTGGCTTCCTATGAGATACAGTGCAAATGGATGTCTGTCTACAGATTGTGCATGTAACCAGCCAATGGATTCAGTCCTAAATCTATGATACTTCTGGCTCCACAAAAAGCATCAATAACAAAAGTTAGAGAAATGCTTTTGCACTAGAAGGTTAGAGTAGAAAGTCTGAACATTTCCAGTTTGATTTTGAATTCTATGGTTACCTAGGGCACATGAATCAGTACAGAGACCAGCCTTATGAATTAGTGACATTCAAGGATTGCGATGGAAGAAACATGAAGACAAAAGATACTGTTTAGAAAACAATGATTATTTATTTCTCTTCAGTACTGGGACCTTGAAACAATAACAAACTGTTCAGCAGTTTAAAAAAGGTCTTTTTGTATATTTGTGTGAATGTCAGAAAGAGAAGGCTGTTGCTTTTCTCATATGTTCTGACTGGGTTTGGGGCAATGGGTGGAGCAACTTCCAGCTTCTACAATCCTCATTGGTGAGTTAGAACTGCATGTAGCTTTTTAAGAATTTTTTGTCCTGAGATCAAGTATAATCTGTGTTGGAATTACTGCCCTTTGAATTCCAAGCTCAGGGCAAAAGTAGGGTAAAGGTAGAAGCAAAGAAATAAAGTCTGAAGGAGCGGCAGATAAGTTTTTGGGGGCATTTTTGTAAAGAAGTACCTGAAAATTTACTTCTATGCACTGAACAATAAATTGTTGGTTTTAATAATTTTCTAACAGAAAAAGAAACTGTATTTGAGGCACTTAGACTATCAAACAGAAGGAAAAGCAGCAGCTCTAAACATCACCTGGTTTATGAAAACAGGAGTCACAGCGCTAAATGATGGAAGAAAAAAAATTATAAAACATGGGAATAAGGATACAACTCAGCTACAACTGTGAGTCTAATCAAAAATAAAAATTGTCAAAAGATCACTATGCTCCAACTTGCAAAACTCTGCATGTTTTGCTGTGATAATAATTTGGATGTGCTGGTAAGCCCTACATAAACTGAATGTCTTTTTAATTGAAAAACTGTCTCAAAACAACAGATTGAAGAATAAATAAAATAAGAAAGGTATTTTATGTGACTGCGAATGAGGTGGTGAGAGGCCGTTTGGGAAAATCTAGGCACAGCTGAAGGAAAACGTGGTGTGGAAGTTGGAGTACCTGAGGAACTGGAAAAGAATCTGAAGGAGAAGAAAGCCACCAGAAAGTAAAGGAGTATGGCAGTGATGAAGGAGATCCTCCGATCCAGAAATCTCTTGCTTGTTGTTCTCATTCCACTTCTGCTGCTTCCTCTGCCACTCATATACCCCAGCAGTGTAAGTACATTCTAAATTTCTTTTTCACAAAGCCTCTGAGTGCAGTAGGCAGTCCTGCCACATAAGTTTGAAGTGTGCAAAAAGAAAGCCGAAGACCTAAGGAAGCATAGATCCTAGAAAAATTAAAGACTCAAATTTGAAGGACTGCGAGGGTCACTGAGAATTCATCTCAGCAAGCACCAGAGCTGCCTTGTCAAAGCAAGCTGAAGAGTCAGGTGAAGCTAGTAAAGCACTGCTTTAAAGCAGGATTGTTATATCTCTTCATTTTCTACAATAATATCTGTGTGGAAGAGGGAACAGAATAAATATTATCCATTCATTTTTCTTTAAGTAGAGGTCTTTAAAAGGAATACCTAGAGTGCTTTTTGTTTTCTAGTAATAAGTATGCATGGAGAGACTTTCAATTTAATGTGGTTTATAGGACAGCAATCCAGGTGAGACAGGAGCTGGGACTCAGTGACAGAGATGTAGGACCATACACAGCATTGACTACTCCAGAGTAGGTGTAGATGTCTCTGTGGCTATGACAGTGGTTAATAAATGCTGGCCCAGACACATGAACAACAATGCAAAGAAGGGAACAGTCTGTGCTTAACACATAGACCAGGGAACAGGAATCAATGCAGTTGTATTCCTGACACTGTTTTGGACCTACTGAATCCCCCTGGCCACATGGGAAACTCCTCTCTGTGCACATCTCTGCCATTGTAAACCATAAAATTACAGTGTTTTCCTACTTTATGGAGATGGTGATACTTATCAAAATATGCCATGTGTTAAAAATTCTGCAGCTCATCCTTCTACATAGTCCTAGACATAAATCTGGCCAAATGGTGCATCAATTTCCCTTGTCTTCTACCTTGCTAACATTTAATTCTTCCTTATAGTATCAGAAGATTTATGAATGCTACTATATTATCAAATCAAAATGCAAAGGATTGTAAAGCTGTAATGCAAATTGTAAAGCCGTTTCCAAAACCAAAACATTAATATTTCTTTGGAAAGAAAGCCAGGGTTCATAGAAAGGAAATGTTTTCACACCACTGAACTGTGTATTTCACTTTGAGTTTTCCTGCCTTTGAACTTCATTGTATGTCTCAGCTGTTCTCTTGCAGTAGTTTTTCATCTCTTCTGTCTTGAGAGAGGCAATGACTGGCAGACAATTGTGCTCTTCTTCAGAGGACAGAAGGACTCACCCTTTCACAGAGGCTTGCTTTACAAAAGGGTTTCATGTCACTGGAAGGGTGGCATAAAAAGACATCCTCCCTGACATGCCCATATAGCACTGTAACTGCAGAATGTTCTATGTCCCTTGAGACGCTCCCCTAGGAAACATGAGATTCACTGCATTAAAACTTGTCACTCTTGTTTGCTCCCCACTGGATTCAGAGGCATAGGATGAAATAGGGAATCCTTAACAACCAAGGGAATTGCAATAGCACCATGTGGGTGCTGAAGCAGAAGTTCACAGACAGTATCTATGCAAGAATTGCTATTATACTGTGCAAGTTCCTCTGCATTAATGCTCTGCACCTTGTGGTGTTGCTTTTCTGCAAAATGATATGAAAATGCATCAGGTGATGTTTTACATCCACTTTGTATATGTGAATGACGACAGATGGTTAAGTACAGCTGAAAATCTGATCGAGTATTGGACAGATATTTATAGTGCGATTAAGAAAACATCTTCACCAAATAAACTCAGCTGACAATACGCTATTCAAGTGCTTTTGAGTAGAATTTACTTTGCTACAACCCATTGACTAAGATTACTTCTTAAATGTGAAGATTAAATTTGATGCCTGGCCACTTACTTATATTTTTATTTATCAGGCAATTATATTAGTTTTCTGTCTTTTTACAGAGGTCAGAATTACCAGGTCATTCATTTTGCAGGGAATTAGCTTGCAGTTTCCCTGATGATATCAGCATGTGTCTGGAAATGTTAAAGGAGTGTTACATATTTAGTGGCAAGAGTGATCAAAGGTAAACTAAGAATTCAGAACTGTTTGTAGATATGGCTAATGAGCATAAATTCCACAGCTTATTTTCCATTTTTTTTTTACAAGAAATGGTTGTGTAAAAACTAAACTTGAGAAAATTTGCTTGAATTCTTTCTCCCTTTTCAGAGTTATAACTGAACTTGTAGTGTAGGTTTGGATGTACATAGGTGCCTTTCAGGTCTGACACATTTAGAAAACAACATTATGCTTCACAAAATGAGGGTATTTTTCCTTTTTTTCTTTCTTTCTCTCATAGTTCACAGTGACATGAGAGCATTTTTGCCTCTTTTTTAATCTTTACCCACCTTTTTTTTTTCTTCCATAAATTCACTAGAGGTACCATAAAGCATGTCACATGAATTCAGTTAGTTGAGGGCAGGTTTTTTATGACCACTGGCCCAGTTGCCACACTGTACCCAATTAAGGACATTTGAATGATTCCTTGAAGGTCATCTGTTGACAGAGCTGAGAGATCTGCAGTATCAGGTGATGTCAACACCTGGACATGCCAAATCAGCAGAACTGACCCTCCAGCACAGAACGTGCCGTGA
This sequence comes from Sakesphorus luctuosus, assembly GCA_013396695.1. Classification (NCBI taxonomy): domain Eukaryota; kingdom Metazoa; phylum Chordata; class Aves; order Passeriformes; family Thamnophilidae; genus Sakesphorus; species Sakesphorus luctuosus. The sequence goes on from VWZD01008524.1 coordinate 269,913, forward strand.
GGATGCACAGAACAAAAAACATACTTCCCGTCACTTTGGGTTTTATTTACATAAAGTGAATGGAGAAAACTATAACATGATCCCATAGAACCAAAGATGTTAGTCCAGAGGCTGGACTACATCTTTGCAGAGCTTAGCCACTCACCTGCATGCAAGGTATGCAGTGTACACCTTCAAGTGGATAAATTTCCAACACAAGCTTTATTCTTCCTTTTAATCACTTTGAGATCCTTGTATATTTAAGTTGTAAAAGTTTTATGTATTACCCTTCATATAGAAGTTTTAGCTATGGCTTCCTTACTGCTCCTCTTTTCACTAAGGCACTCACTGAAGATAAATAATTAGATGACAGTCCTTCCAACAGTAACATGTTTTCCTATTCTCTGTTTCAAGACCTGAGGTGGGCTTAACTGTAAAACAACAGCTTTCAGCTGTAACACAACAAATGAGAAGGGGGAAACAGTAAAAATTATGCTGCTACTACCTCAGTCTAGCTTTTAGTAGCTGTAGTAGCCATTAAATAAATAAATAAATTCAGTTCAACTAAGTAGAAGAGATTAATATGGTTTCTCTTGAAAACAAGCTGGTTTAAAGCACAGAGAAAATAAATAAATAAAGTTGCTAGACAAGCTGATTAAGTTTTTAGTGGAGATTATCAAGCTTGGTTTTCCTAGTACTTGCCACACAGCTTTATACCATTTAAAACGAGCTTTATTTTAGGTTCTTTTATTTTTGTAAAATAATTACAGCCTAGTGTATAAGAAACACAAAAATGCAGTGCCTGCCCCAGTTAAGTTTTGGTAGAGATGTAATTTCCCTTTGTCTTATTCCATCTTCAATATTAGCCTACCTTATTGCCCCACACAGAGGAGTAATAGAAAAATAACAACAATCAATGCTCAAAGAAGTTACAGAGAAGTATATTTTTAGAGTGAGAAAATGGTTTGGATTCAAGTTAGGATGAAATTAATTTTATTAATTTTGGCAAAACATATCCCTTGTATCTTACATTGGCATTGCTTTAAAACAAAAATAAATGTTTTCTCATTAAAAGTTATTTTTCACCTTAGAAAACTGCTGGATGCCATACAGATCCCATGCAAACATATTAGTTTCTTAGCAGAAACTAATGAGGTGAACATTAAAAATATGTCAAATAGTCACTAGGTCACGAAAATGGCCCTCTGGTCTGCTCTCTGTGGAACATTAACCATGAAGTATAATGTAGTTAAGGGTGACTAAGCAGCAAGGTGGTTGGTTTTGAGCCCATCTACCAGCTCCATGACTCCTCTAAATCAGTTTTGTCTCCTTATCAAAAATCTCTAATGCCTATCACTTATTAAATGTCCATTTTTAAGCATTTTCTTTTTTTTTTTTTTAAACTAAGTGGCCACTTGAAATAGTTATAAACTGAAGCCCAGATTTTGGAGTTTCAAATATCATAGGAATGACATTTTATAAAATAATCATAACCATGAATATTAACAAGTCCTCTGACCTGATTCATTTCAATGTAACCTTCTTTAGCCTCTCGTAGAAATTTTTCTTGGTAGCAATGAAGATAAAACTGTAAGAGAATCTTTTATTGCTGAAGGACCATAGTCATCATAGAGGACTAGTGAAATCTATACTGGAGAGCATAAAGGCTAAACCACTCTTATATGATAACTAAGGATGAGAAAAAATATGCACATTTCTGTGTAGTTCAGAGTACTTATTCATCCATTAAGGAAAAATCCAGAGCTAAATTTCTCCAATAGCCTTTCAGACACCCTTTATAATCTCTAAGGTATTTGGAGTTTATCTGCTTCAAGCAAGTTAAGTTTTCTTATAAAATAATTTCAGTTATTTTGGTGGCCCTGATTAATAGAATCATCAATCATTAAGACTGGAAATTGAGTGGAGCCATTAAGTCAGCACTGCCATGTTCACCACTGAACCATATTCCCAAGCACTACATCCACATGCCCTTTGAAAGATTCCAGGGATGGTGGATCCACCACCTCTCTGGGCAACCTATTCAAATGACTGACCACCCTAGTAGTGAAGAAATTTTCCCTAGTATTCAATACAAACCCACCCTAGCTTAGATGAATTACAATTGTTTGATGTTACACTTTTTTGAAATAGGAGAGCAAGAACTGGCAGCTAATTTAAACCCAAGCATCTGAGTAACCTTGGCTGTAATTCTTATGCAAGTAAGGGAAATAGTACATATCAATTTATCTTAACTTTTACTGCCTGTTATTACTATGAACTGTACTAAAAAAAAAAAAAAAGAGAGAGAGAGAGAGAGGAACAGCTGTTTACAGCTGTTAGAGGTAATGTAAAAATGGCACGCATAAACATGATTTTAAAAACAAGATTTCCATTGAATCCACATATCCGTATAATTTCACTAGACTTCCCCACATTGTTCACAAAAGTGATTGGAAAAAAAATGAAGTGTGTATGAACTGATTGAAGAAAAGGAATGCTCATCGATTTGCACAAGGATCTGTAAGACTTGCTTGTATGACCTCTGAAAGCTGCTTTATTTAGAAGTCATCCAGTCAGGAAACAAAATTACAAATTAATTACAAAATTATAAATTATATTTAAGACACTCAAATAGCACTTGTGAACAGTGAATTTTCTAAACAGTTGCCATTAGTGACCTGTGAATCCATACGACTCAACAAGCTCATATGGAACCTTCAGTGCATAATGAAGAAGAGAGACATAGCTGCTGTAAATCATTGCAGACTTACCAGCTTCTATAGAACAGCAGCCTAGACCCAGTACAGGAGCTGGCTTCAAATTTGAAAAAATGGAAGGAAAAACTTTTTCCTGAAAGTGGTTTCTGTAATTCCTGAAAGTGCTTTCTGTAGTTTCTAAGTATAGCAAACTGAGCAAAAGGAGAACTCCAATGAGTGCCATAAAGACATATCTATCTAAGAAATGGACCAGAAGAATTATATGGCCTAGCTGTGCTTTTCTATAAAATTATTCAGCCCAGCTCTCCATGAGTGCTCAGTGCGATGTTGTCATGACCTTTTCTACCAGAACCTTGGACAGCAGCAAGTTTGTTTGAATAACTCCATTGAACTCACTGCCTCTAAGCCCGCAGGTCTGTGGTCTTCTTCCAAGGGTCTGTGAAAATTAGCTGAGCAAATAAAATCAGCTAACAAAAATGTTTGCACTCTGTTTAAAAAAAAAAAAAAAAAGGTTTTTCAAGAGCACTTCCCAAGATAACTACAAGGTGCTCTTATCCATGCTATGGCAAATGTGAATGCTCTCATCTGGTCCTGAAAACTACCAGTTCCTGTCCTTGTCCAGTGTTGTAAAGGAAAAAAAAACCAACAAAAACCCAAAACAAAACAAAAAACAAAAACCACAACACAGAAATAACAGGTCCACAGGTCTAATTTGAGGAGTCATGGTTGAATGTTTGGTAAATATTGGATTATGGAAATCATAGGGAATCTTTATGGAATTTACAAATTTGTAAATGCACTTGAAACCATTATTTTGCTGCCAAATAAGCTTATTCCAATGTTTTGCCCTGGCTTATGTGTGAAAACTTTCATTAGCATCCTCTTCTTAAGTTGACCTTTCAGGTGGTAGCCCAGATTTCACACCGAAACTGCTGCACCTTAAGAGGTCCTAATACAGTCATTTTTAGTTTGGGTGTTTTTTAAGTCCAGGCACACACAGTCTGATGAATGCTACGAACAAGCTCACAAAGTCTCCACAGCTGCTGGTGGGGCAGTGACACGTAACCTCTGTGTTTTGTCCCCGCAGGAAGCCTCATGTGCCTACGTGCTGATTGTGACGGCCGTATACTGGGTCTCTGAAGCAGTACCTCTTGGTGCAGCTGCCTTAGTTCCTGCTTTCCTGTACCCCCTCTTTGGAGTCATGAAGTCCAGTGAGGTCAGACCAATGTGCATTTTTTTATCATTTAATGTTCTTTCAGTTAATTATTTGAACAAGACCAATATTAGTGCAGTAAGAAGACTTAGAGATATGGGAGGATGAAGCGTATGTCCTGTAATGGCTTACTTGCTCTGACCAGATGTTTCTTCTACTGAAGATAGATGTAGGATATAATATAGTCTATATTAGGCAGGAAGGATGACTACCCTTTCAGCTACTGCATCACCAACAATTCCCAAAACCCATTGCATCACCTTTCCCCTCCTTCAAAACCATGTAAAGAGCAGCTATGGGATACACTGTGAAGTTTCCTTACAGTTATATTTATTACAGAAGACATATAAGGCAAGAGACTGCATATGCTAAAAGTAGTTACCATTTACTGCAAAAGACTAGATAATTTTGATATCCAGGTGAATATTTAGTCCATTTGTGAAGCTGTGACCTAGTGATGTCTTGTAGCCATGAGTTCTGAAGCATATGAAAAATTTATATGATCTGTTCTGAATGTGCTTACTTGAGGGGTTTTTTTGAATGCTACTTTGTTTCATGATAAGCCAAGAGTTTATTTCATTTCACCTAGAACTTTTTTCTCTCTTTTTTTGGGGGGGGGGGGGGGTGGTAAAGGAGGCTCTCACTTGATTATAGGACTAGAAATACAGATAAGAACATAGAAGAATATACAGTAACCATAAATTTGTTGAATTTCTATCACAATATCGCACTGGGAATACTGATAAATAAACAGAGACAAACATGAACCAGAAGTTTTATGACCTGTTTTATTTCTCCCAGTGATGTAATATAATCAGATATATTTCCATACTAATACAATTCAGTATTTTCACAAGTTTTTTTCATATCATAAAGGTAAAGTAAGTCGGCATTTTAATTAAAAAAACTTGGATGCATATTGAAGAAGGAAAATTTAATGGCAGCCTGACATAGATTCAATGTAATATCAAATAAAATTACAGTGAGACTATTGCAGAGAATGTATTATTTACTTCAGGAACACAAATAAGTCCCTGTATTTTAAAATTAACAACTCTAATGGTGCTGCAGTATTTCCAGTCTGCTGTGACACAGGGCTCTTGCCTAGCACTTTAAGCTACAAATAACTAACAGGGGCTTAAGAACATGAGTCTCATATATATGTATGTGGGTATTAATAAGACTATTAACATTCACTGTTTCCTCCAAAATGACTGTGAAAGGAATAAAGGAGAACAAGAGATTCTTTGTGCTTTTGTCTTGAAAGATTTGTTTCATTCACCTCAAGATCTTTTTTTAACAAGGTAGCAGGAAAATAAAGAAAGCTAATGAGAAAAAAAAAAAAAAAACAACAGTGGAAGAAATCCAAAAAAGTGCTTTAAAAAGTTATGGCACACAACTATGATGGTCAAGTCTATTTAGGTCACCATGGGAGTTTAATAAATAAATTTAATTAAATACATAACTTTTTGCAGATTTCACAAAATAACATTAGTGTCATACTTGCACTTGATGGAGAAGTGTCAGTACAACTGAGGACAATGACAAAACAACTGCTTCCTCTGATCTTGTTTTAAAATACTGGCATCTGCATTTGGTTGGAGGAATAGTTTTAAACTGAAGACACTAAGTTTTTTGAAAAATATTCCAGCAACATCTTAAGAAGAATTGCATCAGAATAAAATGAAAAATTTAGCTAGACTCTGAGCATCTGTTTGTAACTTCTATTTTTTTCCCCATTTTGATGGTTTTTGCTAATCTCTTTAAATTAAGGTCATGTTTCTTGAAACTTTTCTGTATTATCCTGATAAAATGGAGATGGATTTCCAATGTGAAAAGTTTTAGCACAGGATTTGTGGATTACTACAGCAATATAAAAAACTTTCTTAATGGCATTCAAAAAGTCTGTCCCAAATGACTCTTTTTCTGAAGCTGTAGGTTCTGGGGATGGCACATTTTTCCCAAAAGTTGAACAAGAGAGAATAAATATAAACAAGACAGACAATGATATCTCCAGAATGAACAAGCAAATGAAGCATATGAATAAGCTGCCTTCAGCACAGAGTTTTGTCTGTGGTTCTCTCCATCTGAGCCTAGCTGAGTATGACAGATTAATCACAGGCAGTGAACATCCTGCTCAAAAAAAGTAACATTTCTCATGATCTCTTCAAAACTGAGAAACCTACAAACAATAGGGTACAGAGCCTTGTTATTTATAAACACAACATGAAACAGATTGAAGAGAATATTTTGACTTATGAATTCTTCATGTTCTCCAGCTCCCTGTCATTCTTACTCTCTGGGGAGTAAAAATGCGCAATACCACATTTCTCATTCAGCATGTTTCCTGTGTAGGGTAGTTACTGCTTTTTCCCTAACTGCCTTTCCCTGGCCCTTACTACAGGTGGCTGCTGAATATTTCAAGAACACAACTTTGCTCCTTATGGGTGTGATTTGTGTGGCAGCTTCTGTGGAAAAGTGGAATCTCCACAAACGAATTGCCCTGCGCATGGTCATGATGGCTGGGGCCAAGCCAGGCATGTGAGTGAACCTTTGACTTTGGGGCAATCTGACTGTGACAGCAGCAGCTTGAAACAACCAATTTTCCCATCCATGGGCAAAAGCTAGCTTGGTTTGGAGCTCTTTTTCATATCCATCTTCCTTTTCAGAGTTTGAAAGCTTACAGACTTTCTCATCCTCTTTCTGCTGTGTCCAACTCCTTGGATTTCGCTGTATTACACTCCAGGTTGCTTCTTTGCTTTATGTGTTGCACCACGGTGCTCTCCATGTGGCTTTCCAACACATCCACCACAGCCATGGTGATGCCAATTGTGGAGGCAGTGCTCCAGGAGCTAGTGAACGCTGAGGAGGAGTGCGAGGTCATCAGTACTGCAGGCAGCACCATTACTGAGGAAAACAAGCCAATAGGTATTTGTCAATATTGGCCATTCTTTTCTCACTTGTTTAGCAGTGACCAGACTTGCTGATACATATTATTCAAAGCTTATTGAGGTCTGACTTATACTGCCAAAGACACTGATCTGTACTCTTTGCTTTTGTACTCTGATATGCCTTTAAAAAATGAAAGAAAGTTTCAAGAAGTGATGGAAGAATTGGAGTTGGGAAACAATACAGAATAGGGCATCTACTGGAGTTTGTGTGTCATAAACTCTTAGGTTATAGGGTTTTACAGGGTTGGAAGGAAACTTCTGAGAGCAAAGTCTAGGAAATTTAGATGGGGCCCAAAAATGTGTTCTTTGACAATCCCAAATTAAAAAATTGATAAGGGCTCTAAGGGTCCTTTTGTTCATTTCTTCACAGAAAGAATTTAGGAAGGAAAAGATCTCTCCTTTCTTTCAGTTTACAGTTTCCAGGCTGAAAAATATTGTCTATTATATGTAGGTATGATAATCTTTTAATTGTCAGAGGCACATGAGCAGTACAATACAAAATAATAAAATGCTGCATAAAGAGAGCACCTGAGATGGTTTGGACAAACTTTGTTTGCAGAAGTTTCTCCAGGTCCAGTGGTGTGACCCAGGGGCTCAACTCTTACCCCAAGGGCTGCTTTCTCTTCCTTTGTTACAGGTCTCAGCGAAAAGCATGGCCAACCTTCACTGGAGCTTATCTTCATCAATGAGGAGTAAGAATGAACCCTGTACATCAGGACTGGAGATTTGAGCCCTACACAGGTTGCAATAAGATGAACCCAGGAGTAGAGCCAGGAAGGGCAAGCAGAAGCTTACAAGTGAATGTTTCATATGTGACTGACAAGGAAGGCTTGCATGATAAATGGGATTAATGTAATGGTCTGAATCTCACTAAAGTTTTGCAGCATTCACTTATTTTTTAACACTATTGACATTTTAGGGAGAAGGAAAATGTCTCTTAGGATTTGAAAGCACTTTTGAAGTCTGTGTCTGTGCCGTGTAAGAGAGTGCTGTCCACAGACTGTTATTTCTGTTCCCCTGAAGGAACAGTGATGGATCGCATCCAAGTAGGGTATGGAGTGCCCACAGAACATATCCAGAGGACATCACTTACAGAGCATTCCTAAAGAAAGTCTGAACTGTCTGCATTTAAGAGAGAGATGAGCACAAGGGGAGGGAGAAGGGGGGATGATGGGAGGGAGAACCAAGAGCAAAAGACCCCTCCCCTCCCCAAAAAATTCGTAAAACATTTTTTTTAAAATATGGACAAATTTCTTTAGAGGTTTGAAACACTAACAATTTCATCCAGGTCTCTATTTGGGGTAGAATTTATTAGGATGAAAAGGGTAAATCAAGTAAAGGACTAATTTGTCAAATTAGTAAATTAACCATCAGATCAAAATACACCAAAGCTAATGTCCCAAAACTGTATTGTAGGCTAAATCTTGAGCAGCACCTTCTTATGAAGTGTGAATAAATTGCACAGTCTCTTCTTGAGCTCTTTCTATATTATTCACAACTCTTCATAATAAAAGAGAAACAAGTTCTTGTTTCTTTTACTTTAAATTTTAATATATTTTAAAACAAATATTATAATTTAAACAGCATAGGTTGATGACTTTAAGTTAATTTGCAAGATCTAAACAGTTGTCTCACTGGTCTAAAGTCTAAGGGGTTTGCCAATATTCCCTCTGTTATCTCTTTTTATCCCAGCCATATCTTCTGTGCAATACAGAACCAAATTTTCAGTTAAGCATTGTGTCATTAATCTCTTTAAGCTCTATTGAAGAGTATGTGTGGGATATTTCATACAGAACTACTCTTTAAGTGGAATTATTCAAAAAAGAGATGGAAATTTGGCAGAAAAAGTAGCACATCTTCTGGAAGGAAGTCCAGTGGATTGTTCACATGTTCCAAATGCTACAAAGAATGGATTTTAGTGAAGGTTTTAATGTGGCACAGGTAGGTACTCAGAAACAGCATTGGACAAGTTGGCAGATGAAGAACTTTGCTAGGACAGCAGTAGTGTTGGATTGCCTGGTGATTAACTCCACTGTGAATGGAGTCCTCTCCTAGAATGGGGCATATACTACAAAGAACACAAATTTTTTCTTGTATGGAGCTCCATTGCTACACAGCTAGAGATAGAGCTGGGAAACCCAACGATGACTCTGACCTGTCTCCCCAAGACACGAAATAAGAGGCCCTAATAAATGGTATTCACCATTTCAGTAGACACTAGTTCTGCAGAGGTTGCCCCTCCTACCCATGATGTGTGCCTTTTGAAGGAGCTGGGATAACATGCATTTATAAAGTGTATTTTCCTTTCTTTGTTTTTAGTGCTACTACTACTGACTTCAACTCCTTGATGCACTCAAAGGTACTGTGATAGGTAGTATCTTCTGAGCTACAGTGTCTTATAATGCAGGAACCATCAGAGCAGAATTCACACAGCTCTGAAAAAAACTGCTATTCCCTTTATTTCAAACAAGTGGTGGTTATTGGCAGAGAGTACATACTGCAGAATGTCCTGCTTTGTATTTAAGCTATCAGCCTGCTGTACTAATCAAGTTGGGGAACATTACCTCCAAAAACAACAACAACATAAATATATAACAACATAAGTTTGTTGTACTTATTGCTGGAGATCCTGAGATCCACTCAGTAAACTCAAAATTCCATATGTTTTCAAGAAAATTCAGATATCATCTTTTATTGTGCAGGTATTGTCTGTTTTGTCAGCTCAGACCTCTCAATTACTTGAACAGCCTACACATATCACAAAGTCACAGGCTTTAACAAGGGACCTGTTAGATTCTCCTACATGACAGAGGAAGAAGACCCAATATCATTATAATCTGACTTCAGGATCACTTTAAAATAAAAAGAGCTTCTTTTAATTTTTTTTTTCTTTTCCAGTTTAAAATTTACAGCTGAAATTTAAGTGGGTTGGATTTTGTTGTAGTTTTTGAATTTTTTTAGTTTTTCTTTTTTTCCCCCCAAAGCTTACTACTCATGATCTTTAGAAAGCTTCATAAATTCTGTTCTAAGTGCCCCTAGGAACACAAAAAAAAAGGCTAATCCAAGGGTATTTGCCTTCTTACAGAGTATGAATGGTGTGCACATGATAGCCAACCCTATTGGAACAATGAATTCTCAGAGCAATGGGCAGCACCTACCCCAGGTAAGGAAGTGTTAGACCCAGGAGTGAGGCAAAAAACAGATGTGAATATCACCTACTCCCTACTGTTTCCTATTTAATCCTTGTAAATTTTGTTATATGGAATCGTTCTCCACCATCTTTCCACAGCTGTGACTTGTCTTTTGCTAGTTCTTGCTCCCATTTAGATGTGCCCAGCACAGGTATGTTCAGAAGACTCTCCCTCAACAGCTGGGGCAATTAATTTACCTTTACACCCAGTAATTTGATAATGAATTTCCCTTATTGTTTGATTGTACTAGCCACTTTGTTTCTTCACATCCTGCTTGGAAAATAGCCCAACTCAAAAATAACAATCCCTGATACATAAAATTGTACTCAGAACAAAACCAGCAGCAGGCATGGACCATTAATCTGTTCAGCCAGTTTGTTAGGTAGTCTTAGTATCGGCCACCTCCTTTTTGGTTTCCAAAATATTCACCCTCAAAATGCTCCATTAAATCAGTCCACTCCAGTATTTCTACTTCTCTTGAGTGGATCCAAGAAGAGACTGCTGTTTGGATGACAATTTTTTAGTATCTTAATTGCATAAATTGATGTCCATGAAAGAATAAGTTAAAGTCAACACAAAAAATTGCATCCACAGTTCAATAGAATCCAAATGTATGTTTCCAAAAGAGACTAATGCATTGGGCCTGATAGTTAATTTTCTCTTGTATCCATATTAATAAATATTCAGTGGTTATTTTTAACTAATATATTCACTCCACTTTTAGCCTACAGGATTTTAGTAATTTTTGTACTCATGATGATGATGAACCTACAGCATGAATGATTTTACCAGATGAACCAAAATAAAAACTAGTAAATGTAACAAATCTATCTGAACCTCTGGGTGCCTTTTTTCTCCTCCCTAAATTACAGCCTTGGCTTGGATGTGAAGTGCCTTGAAGTATACCATTTTTCCCACTATGAGAACTTGAGTTACCAACAGAGAGGTAGTTTCCTGTCACTGATAAGAAAGTTTCTTTTGGACAAGAATTGTCTGGCATCTTTTTCTTCCAAATTCTCATTGCCCAGCCTTTTTCATGTTAATTTGAGGTCCCTAGAACCCCATGCCTAATCAGAAGCCCTGAGCTAGTAAGTGCAAAAAGTTCACCAAACCTTTGTCTGGTGTCTGCTCATAAGCCTCGTGGATTATGGATTCCTACTGCTACGGGGCTGGCATCCCATCCCTGCAGCCCTCAAAGGCTTTTGGTATCCCACTGATACTCCACTCAGAGCTGGAGCTGGCACAGACTTTAGCCAAAAGTCTGATTACTGTTTGTCCTACATTTCTGCCAAAGAACAGGAAATTTCAGGCCCCTGGACAGGTTTCCATGTCTGATCCTAGTTAATCCTCATGTAGAAAAAACTGCCCTCTATTATACAATCTAGTTATTTCTGTGGGATCTGTATCACTATGGCATTAGAGCAAATGGGGCTGCTGTTCTGATCATCTTCTCTTTGGTGAATATATCCCCTCACAGGCTCAGATACTGGTCCTACCTCCTGAGCCCTCAGATCTTGGCCTGACTACCAAGTACCGGTATCAAACAAGACATGACCACATGGTCTGTAAATGCCTCTCACTGAGCATCTCCTATGCAGCAACCATTGGAGGACTGACAACCATCATAGGGACCTCCACCAACCTCATATTCTTAGAGCACTTCAACAAGTAAGTGATACTGTGATTTTGTGGGAACAATGTGTGGTTTTCCTTGTGAGTTTCTACTGCCTCAAAGAACTCTCATTAGACAGTCTCTCTGAAGCAAAATTTGCTGCCTCCTCTACTCTAAAGTTGTTACTAACAGTTAATGTTTGAAAGAGGGAGCTTAAATTAACACATATCCATGTCTTTCTCCTATGCAATATAAAAATTTCTCAGCATGTGTAAAATTAGGATTCTTCAGCAAATTCTTTGATTTGACAAATTGATTATCATGAAGGCAGCAGACACTCTGGGTAAATAAACACTAAAAGCCATGAAGATATACCAAAGACAAAGAAAGACTCACAAAGAAGAAATGTAATACAATAAGATGAGTTGTTCTATGAGTTCTCAGAAAGTGCGCTCTTACACTGAACCTAAGGTCATCACTTGGGCTGCTCAACATGTAGTGCAAAAATAAATAAACTTAGAAATCTGGCCTTCCCCATTTGCTTCAGAGAAAATGGGAGGCGTCTCTCTGAATATCTAAGTGTTTCCTTTATCATATGACCAGGACACTCAAAGACATGAATGTTTCAATGACTGAAACATGTACGTTTTTCTGTCAGAAGACTGGTGACTTCTCCTCATACACAGATATGCATCCAAGTTCAGATCTAATTCTGATCATCCTACTGCTGCCTATACTGCCATAATATCCTTCATTTCTCCCTCTGAAATGGTGGTAGTAAAGTTCAGAACTCATACTTAATGCAAGAATATGGATTTTACCAAATTTCCAAAGATCTTGCTTTTATGACAGTTGCAGCAAATGCACATATCAAACATCTTTGTAAGATCCCAGCAGAAAATGGTCATTCTTTGCATGGTCCATGATAAAACATACACAGAGATAATGGATGAGATCATTCTGAAGTCTGCCAACACTAAAATGAGCTTTGATATAAACCATAGGCAGAGACAGAATTTCCCTACTGGTAGCAGTGCTAGACAATCCAGCCCATCTGGTATTAAAAGTTTGAAGTGCTCTATGGCTCAGCTGTTGGTCAGGGGAGGTCAGTGACTGACATTTTTTGGCAATTGGTTTCACTACGCACATGTAATGCAGCTGTTGCAAATGCCTATCAATGGAATCTTTCATGCCATGACAAACATGTATACATATATATGTGTGCGACTGTGAACTGTCCTTTTGCATCCTCTTTTTTTTCCCTACAGCCAATACCCAAATGCTGAAGTGGTGAATTTTGGAACCTGGTTTTTGTTCAGTTTTCCCATCTCCCTCATAATGTTGGTGCTGACTTGGTTCTGGATGCATTGGCTGTTCTTAGGTTGCAAGTGAGTGAATTTTGTTCAAGATGCATGGATTATGAAAGTAGGGCATGGGTGGCTCCTCTAAAATATGTCTCGTAAAGTTGCTTTGACTGGCAAATGACAAAATTTAAGGCATAATTTCCCGCTTCTTGCCAGAACAGTTACCAGAGGATATCTTACTCCTCAGATGCACTGCATAGACAGCAGTAGACAGTATTGCTGCTTGAGAGTGAAGTGCTGAGGTATTGCTGATAGAAATCCTTATTAAGCATTCGACTGGTTGTTTCTTTTACTCTCATGACAATGAGGATTCCCTTGTTGACCAGAAGTCTTGTTATATGTCCTTTTGGAAAAGCACAGCTTAAAAGATGAATAGAAATATAACTGGAATGGAACAAGTTACTTTTCAGATCTTCCCCCAGCTCAACAAAATTAGTGTAAGACCAGTTTAAATTAAATGCAAATAGACTCCACATACATATTACTCTTTAAAGTGGAAAGCACTCACAGCATAAGAGACAAATACATTTAATACCACTAAGTCCCTAAGCCCCAGAACAAGAAAAAGGCTCAGTCTTCTAGTTCATGTGTACCACGTATTGTCTTTACAGAGGTACTCAGTAAAGTTAATGAAAATTGCCTAAACGTGTGCATTTAAAGTGGATTAGTTAATCTGCATTAAATTGTGATGCAGACACAGTCAGAATTAAAGTGGCCTTAATTTGATTTAGTTAACTCATAAAAATCAACTGAACTGACATCACTATTTCACCTAAGACAATGAATAGATTGACAATGACTTCTGCTTGCTGCTGACCTTGACTAGATTTGAAAAAGTAATTTAGAGGTGAATGACTCCATGCTCTTTTCAGTCTCCTGAGTCTTGTAGTTCCAAATTAAAAAGCTAATCTAAATTCACCCTCCCCCCATTTGTTTTCTTCTTTTTAAATCTTGAAACAGGCCCTAACATGACTCTCAATTACTTCAGGGTGTTTTTTTTTTTAAATAAGTATAATTGAAATTCCACATTGCATCCAAGACTTCATGCTGATTAATGTTGTTCTAAATAATACCAGAGACTGAGGTATTATTGACTTTTTGAGAAGTACTAGTTGATTCCAAACCTCCTTAATCTCTGACTGCTATTCACTGCAGTTCATTAAAGAACATATTTTGTTAGGAGCTGGGCTACAATACTTTGCCTTCACATCCTTCTAAGCCTAGAAACACTTAGAACATGTTGAAACAGCTGCCTAATGCTTGTGCATAAATGTTTAATCAATTCCTGTAATGTTTACATTATTTTCCTAGGAAGCCCAGTGCCATCAATCTGTTCTTCCTTGGCCCAGCAGGAACAAGTCAGACTTGCTTTTAAAGCTCTAGACTAGGTCAAAAATGAAATAGAATGGACCCATCAAGTGATTCAAGTCAAATATGGTCTCAAAGCCAGACCAAACCCCAAATATGTCAGACATCCCACATCCAGCTGGAAAACATAGTTATCCCTTTAAAAAATTCTGTTGATAGCTGGCCTCTGTCACAATCTTTCCATGTGATAATAGAAACTAGCCATGTCTTGGAGGTTTCTGGTACCAGAAACATCTGGCCACCACCAGCTCTCTGAGGAAGCTTACACAAAGGGAGCCAGTCATAGCCTGAGATGGCTTGGTGATTTTTGGCCACTTTATGTCTTTGTCTAATTTTATTGTGCAATCTGCTTCAGTTTTAAAGAGACCTGTTCTGTGAGCAAAAAGAAGAAGACTAAACGGGAAGAAATGTCAGAGAGAAGAATTCAAGAAGAATATAAGAAACTGGGTAATGTTAGGTAAACCAGACCCACTTTCCTCAGGAATTTGCCTCTCTAGGCAGAACTATGCTCTCCTATTGCCCTTCATGTTGCTCTTGGCTCAAGTAACTTATTCTAAAACTATCAACTCTTTTTCCTCCCTTCCAAGAAAGAAGTAAAACTAAATGCAAAAATAAACTAAAATCAAAGACTTTGTTGCAAGCATGCATGTATTTACTAATATATTTATTTATGATGGAAAAGGAAATAAAAGGAAAGATTCAAGTTTACACCATGGTTAAAAGGTCATCTCAGTCAAGGTTTGTCTATGCCTTTGAACTAAGTCAAGAAAGTATCCCCCTTCCCAGTTCAGGCACATACTTATTTGGGTGCATAAAACTTCAGCAAAGGTTTTATCCCATGCCATGAGTATTCCAGCCTTTTCAGCTACCTATAAGCTGTATGCATGATGGCAAGAGATGTTTCTTGAAAAGATTATTTTGCAAGATTTTTGTTTTTCAAAAAGGATGGTCTGTCAAAAAATCCCTCCTTCCCCAAACATTTCTGTGCTGTTCAGTTGAAATGTCAGCAGGTAAACTGGCTGAATATGATCAACTCTGGAATTAGACTGTGGTTCAGACTGTTCCTAAATATGAAATCATACTTAATTTAAATCTATGCTAAATTAAAAATCCTCAAGTCACCTCAAGTATCCTCAAGTCACCTTGTGTGCACCATCTGTGCTAATTTACATTGTCATTTGCTCTTAGGCTTTCTGCACTTGTAAAAAATGCAAGAGAATGTGTTTACAGTGCAATGCTAATATGAGCATTACCTTGTGAATGCATTTACTCAGATAATAATGCAAATACAAAACAAGCATTTAGAAATACTGTTCTTCAGGTGAATTATTGAATTGCAAACACAGATGGATATTTTTACCCTGTTTTTTAATGGGTTTTGGTGGTTCCCAGCTGAGAGCCAAATCTAGAATGCTTTAATTCAAACTAATCTTCCTTACTATTTTCCATATGGCTTTTAATCTTTTTTGAAGCCAAATTCTACATTCCTACTTCTTCTGGAACTTGTCCTTGGATTTTCAGACAGACCTTGGATTTAATTCCTAGTTTGTTTATGTTTTTCTCTTTCATTTCTAGCTATCCTGAGATGGTGACTGGATTCTTCTTTATCCTAATGACCTTACTTTGGTTTACTCGTGAGCCTGGCTTTGTACCAGGATGGTCGTCTTTTTTTGAGAAGTAAGTAAAATACCCTCAACAGCTGCACAGGAACATGGCTTTGCTTCTCACTTTATACAATAATTTTTGTCCTTAAGACATCATCAGCCACATTTATCAGGGTGGTGAAAAAATAAGTCTTTATTCAAAAATTGTGATTTTGGCTTTTTAAACAACATCTGTCTATTGAGTGGTAAAATCTATTCTTTCTCAGTAAGCAGAGTGAATTAAATAGAGAAAGTGAGTTAAACACATTTAAAATGCAAAAGAATAGGAGGGTCAGATTTTGAGCTTAAAACATTTTAGTCCATTGATAGAGACATTTCACTGGAATAGATTGCAACTATAATTAAAATATTTGATGAAAAAGGTTTATCAAGAAAATATCTATTAAATGAAGTAGTACAGAGAATGGTGACTGAGGAAATAATTTTTCGTTTTAAATAATTTTGAAACAAATTGTATTAAAAGTTACCATAACACATTGCAGATGAAAGAACTGATTTGAACATAAAGGGTTTTTTACATTTTTACTGAATAAAATGACTTTAACTTTTCATCCTAATTTTGATGAACAAACAATTTCTACTACTGTGATTTTCTCAAGATCACTGGAGTTTGGCATCCTCAAAATGCTTTTTCAGAAAGAGTTTTAGACATTTAATTTAAAATCAATTTACAGTCCATTTCTAAAAGATCACTTGGGTTTGGCTTTTGCCCAGAACCTGTTTACTGTTTCTTGCTTCTAGTAAGCATACTATTTTTCTGTACCTCTGTACCTCCAAGTTAATAGATTCGTAAACCAAAAGTGTTTGGTTGTTTTGGTTTTTTTCCCACTAGAATGTTAAAAATTATTGAGCAGCAATTGAAGCTGGCTGCAAGAATCAGGTCAATAAAAGGGGCGAAAAAATCAGATTTGTATCCTTGATACGCAGACATTTTTCTGGTGGTCTGTTAGTATGACTTCAGATGTGGAAATAAAACCTCACCTTGCAAAAATTTGCTTGGAGCTATGTACTTGTTTGGAAATGTTTCTGTTAGTGTGTTTTTATGATAACCTCAATGTTTCTCTCCTAGGAAAGGTTACCGGACTGATGCCACTGTCTCTGTATTTCTTGGTTTTCTCCTTTTCCTGATTCCAGCAAAAAAGCCATGTTTTGGGAAAAGGGAAAAAGGTGAGGAGGATGCAGCAAGAAAGAGAGCTGATGCATTTTCCAGTGTCTTTAATGACATTTTTCTGTTTTCTGTAAAATGTTCCAAAAAGAGACTTTTATGTTGGTAAATCAGGGTTCAGTTTCTCCTCTGATACCAGCCCTTCCTACATCAGACTTCCTTTTCCTTTGCTATAATTCATATTATCTCATTCAGAGGATGATAAATAGGTTTTGTATCTGAGGCTGCCACCTATTCTGCACTAGTGGAATTATTAAAATTTAGGACTGACTTTTAGGAAAGGTTCCGATGGAGTTTTATATTAAAGAACTATGCTGCAAAATCAGCTAAAGATAAAGCCCCAGGAAAAAATTGGTCATTACTTTTACAGCAGAAATCACTGATAATGTCATTAAATAAACATAAAAGAGGTCAGAAAATGCCATACAATGTTCCAACTTTGTGTAATACTTCTCTCATAGTGTTCTTGATAATAATAATGATTGTTATTTCACATTCATGTTTGGATAGCACTCAGTGGTATTGATCAGATTGCTGTGCCAGGCTTTCAGCAGTGCTGAAGCACTACTTTTCTATGAAAATAGAATTGTCTGCATAGAGTCTCATGTATAGATTATAAATATATGTAAATTTTTTTTAATACTGTTATATATTATACGGGTTTTAGAAAAAAAAATACACTTTAACTCCTCCTTCAAGAAAATACCCAGGCATCTAAAACAATAATGTCCTCAGATAAAATCTCAAATTCACTTTGTCAGGTTTCATGACCTACTTCATAGCCCTTCCTCAATAATATAATCTCATTGAAACACCATCTTTTAAGTCTTTAGATATATGTACATACATACACACAACAGAGCACAGAGTCCCTCAAAAAGCTATAAAACAAAACACAAGGGTTTACAACTATTTACATCAACAGATCAGCTAAGGGGAAGTCAGGACATTTGGAATTAATATGCTGCATTTTCTAAGGCCAGATTAATCAGAGAAATAGGCTATTCACTGCCTCTGCCTCTCACATATTTCTCAAGAGAACTGCCATGCATATTCAATTATTCCTACTAACGTGAAAAATGTGAAGAGCATTGCAATAAGAGCAGTATAACACTGGTCACATATTTGCTTTTTTGGATATAGGAGATGGCAAAAAGTCAACAGACATGAACACACTGGATCCCATCATTACCTGGAAGGACTTCCAGAAGACCATGCCCTGGGAGATTGTGGTGTTGGTTGGAGGAGGTTATGCCTTAGCAGCGGGATGCAAGGTACTGATTTAGTTTTTTATCCTCCTTCCAAAAGAAACATCAGCCTGAACTTTTATCCCTTTGTATGCCCCCTACTTTGGATTTATGATGTGGATACTTCCAAGTTTGTACTTAACTTAGGGCTTACTCCCTGCATCTAATGGACAGCTTGTACCTAGCTAACAAAAGACGATTAGAGCCCAAGTCATTTGTGTAAGCATCTGCCATTTCAGGTTCTTTAGAATATCGAGATATTCGTGTCATGTGTGCAAGGTCAGCAGATGTGACACAAGATCTGAGGGACACCTCACACCTTCTCAACTAACCAGACAGAGGGGGAGCATCTCAGCTGCCACTGGGTGCTCTTTAGGCAACTGAGTGAAACTCCTAGTACTGAATGGAGACATCATACTCTAGGCACTTCTGACTATATCTACACAGTATAATTCATGAATGCACATCTAGCTCTCCTACAGAGTCCTACATATAGACAACTAAATGTGTGCATCTTAATCTCAAAATTAATTCCAACCAGAATATGCAATCCTTCATCACCAATTTTCCATACTCCAATTAATATGCTGAAGAAATAGGGAAGATCAGCTTTGCTGCCTTTTTAATGTTAGTAACTGCCAAATGTATCTCTTTCTTACTCTTTGTTATGTGCTGCAGTGAAATCCAGTTTACTGAGCAAAAGGAAATGCAGAAAGCATTGACCTTAACTTTGTTTATTTGCTGGAGGGATTCTCTGATACAAACTGCCACAAAGAGAAGAATCTATTTTACAAACATACCAACTATTTAGTAATTCTTGTGCTTCTGTCCTTTCCCAGACCTCTGGCCTCTCTACATGGATTGGACATCAAATGCTCTCCCTGAGCAGCCTTCCCTACTGGGCTGTAACCCTGCTGGCTTGCATTTTGGTGTCCCTGGTAACAGAGTTTGTTAGTAATCCAGCAACTATAACCATCTTTCTGCCTATTTTATGCAGCATGGTGAGTTAAAACAATAACATTTTTAGTCTGTTTTTCCTGAAAGGCTTGTGGGAATGTTTCAAGATGTCAGGGTATTAGCACTCTGTTCACATGAAATGCAGCTTCAGTTCCCAAGACACTGTTCTGTAGCCTTGGGATTAGGAAAAAATAATAAACTTGGGCAGCCAAAAGTATATTTTAGCACCAAGGAATTTATTTAATACCTCTCAGACAAAGTGAAAACTTAGCTTCTGTACTGAGGGATTCAGTCCAAGTACAAGAAAAGGTGATGATGTAGTGAACAAAATAGGTGAATTTCACATAAAACTTGAGATACTTTTATGAAGGTTATTTTAAATGTCTTGTTCATTAGTTAAGCGTCATCCACTCCCTTCTTGTAAGAAAAGACTAGAGCACTGAATTTTATTTCAGATTTAGAAGTCTTCAAGGGAGTGATCTGGTAAGCATATTATATTCCAACACAAAAAGCAGAGATGTTTGTAAGGAACAGAAAAACAATCTGGATACTGTTGACAAAAGCAGAGGAAAGATATACTAATTTCATTTCATACTGGACCAGTAGTTAAAGAAAACTGTCTAATTTCTTTTCTATTATATAATACAAAGCTTTTCTTGCAAAGAAGGCGGATCATTAACCATATTTCCTTATTATAACAATTTTATGAGATTTTCCCAAAGCATGTGAACAGCTCTGAGATAATATGAAGATACGGTCCGATGAAAACAAATAATTATGTTTGTGTGGCTTAGGAGTTCAGATTTACTTTTGCTCCATGCAGAAAGAGACTCTCCTAAAGAAATGTTTAGACCAGTCATCTACTTATAGTGGTCTGAACTGCCATCTTAAGGCAGTCTCTCTTTTTTGATTGCAAAAGTAACCTGGAAACACTTTCCTACCTGAAATGATGTTGGCTTTGCAAATACCTTTCCCTTTCCCTCTAACACAAAATTAATGGAAAGCTCAGATTTTCACCACCACTGAGAACTGCAGAAGAACAATTCTTTAACCTACTGTAAAGAACATTCCATCATCCCTGCCTTCTCACCACGGGAGTTTGGACCATGAACAACTACTTTTCTTAACCACCATTCAGGAGGACTTTACAGAATGGTCTCAGTATATTTGGCTACTGAAAGAAGTAAGTCTTTCATCTTAAATGAAGACTGAAGTGGCAACTAGTATTGAGATCCACAAGACACAATACATTCTCTCAGTGTTAAATGTCTCAAGAGAGATCCTTGGAGCGTGACCAGCTCCAAATGACAGCATTTCTCTAAAAAAAAATCAAAACAACCACCCAAAGAATACTTTCATACTTAAGTTTAGAAACTGGAGAGATTAGGTTCACAAAATGTTGACAGAGAGAGTCTTTTCACCCTAGTTGTCAGCAGTGGCAGTGGCTAATCAGCAGTGGCTTTTATTGATTAGGTGAAACACCTTTCTCCTTCTCTTCTTTCAGTCAGAAACCCTGCTTATCAACCCTTTATACACCCTGATTCCTGTCACCATGTGTATCTCATTTGCGGTGATGCTGCCAGTGGGTAATCCTCCAAATGCCATTGTCTTCAGTTATGGGCACTGCCAGATCAAAGATATGGTGAGTCCTGAGACTGGATATATGCTCCCATGCCTCATGCAACTTCAACACCTAGTCCTCACATCCAGCACCCCATAATAATAATTATTATATTGGTGCTAATATATAATAACACTGATCTGCAGTGCAGCCAAGCTGTCAGGTTAAGTACATCAACAAATCTCCTGTAGAATATATATTTATCTTTTTTTTTTTTAATGAATGTAATGGTCTGAAGAGCTTTAGGAGTATGCAATCCTTTGCACTGGCCTGTTAAGACAAGTAAAGAAAGCATAAGAAATTAGATTTATCACATAGCTCCACAGTAAATCATGTCTCACCCTTCCCCATTCTGATTATCTGATTGAGAAGTTCAAGTGAAAAACTGAGCAGTTTTCCAATGAACTTCCAAACAGTCCATGTCTGACTACCACTCCTGAATACTCCACAATCTGTACCCTGACACATAGTATTTAGTCACTGTGCTTTTTTGGCTCTAGATATCACTACACATGAGTATCACACTAGGTATGTCAGTATAGATACTACTCATTTTTTCTTCCTTTTTTAAATGTTAACTGGTTTTGGTTGTCATTGTGCTCTGGTGCATTTTGCTTTTGCAGGTGAAAGCTGGTCTGGGTGTAAATCTGATTGGCCTGGCTGTCGTCATGGTGGCAATCAACACTTGGGGAACTAGACTCTTCCAGCTGAATTCCTTTCCAGAATGGGCAGCAGTCAGTAACATCACTAGCCAAACATAATCTTCAATGAAAAAAAAAAAAAAACAAAAACAAAAGTAAAAAGTGCAAGACCAAAGTGAGCTGGGACAAAATATTAAACCTACATTGCACATATGAAATTAAAAATAAAACTTGTGTATACACAGAATCAGGATCTACAGCAAAACCATGCAGAAAATCCACAGGAATGTCTTCTGTAAAAGCTTTTCACTTCTGAAAATCAGCATGAGTTAAAAGGAGAGATTAGCTTTGCCTTATGGTTGCTTTCCCTGGGATACCATAACTCAGAAAAAAATCCACTCCTAATTATCTACCTATAGCTTTTTCATACCTTAGAACAATTATGCAGGACTTGTATACAGGACTCAAATAATGGAAGACAAGTACACACACACTGGTGTAGTCAGCAGTGTGATACTCAGTCCTACCACTGACTTCTACAGTGAACGTAGGGTGAGTTTTACTCCCAAACCCAGGAGGTTATAAGCCTACCTCTTTAAAGGCAAATTATTATTCTCCTTTTGAGGTGACTCACCACTATGGTGTAAAAATCCACTTTCCCACATAACCCATATGATCTGGACTGAAATACAGCTACCAACTACCAGCTGCAGCTCTTCAAAGGGATAACAGAAACCTCCAGAGAGGAAGAAGTCTCCTCAGAATGAGAATATTTTTTTTCCCACAGCACTAGTATAAATTTCCAATATTGCAGTACTTGCAATCTCTGCTTTGGAAGGAAGAGTTTCAGAAACTGAAAGCTTGTCTAATACTTTTTTTATCATTACTGCAGTGGGAGTTCTTTCAGAAGGGGAAGCTGCGATCAGCAAAACCTTCACAGGCCAAGACACCCACTGCTCTCCTTTCTCTTTGGCTGCTGTTGAAACAGTCAGAGAGTCACAAATCCCCTGACAGAGAAAGTACAGGCTCATCCAAGAGGGCACTCAGTGCTGCTCCATGAGTAAGAAGGGAGAGGGCTGAAGTGGAGTGGTGCTGGTGTATCTCCTTATCATGTATATTCACTTAAACATGATGCCCACCTGCTCTCTAGCAGCCCAGAGAACAGGAATTTCGAATCTAGGAAACTGTGATAGAGCAGAAAACTACCAAACCAAAAGACCACTCTCTTTATCATCAGCAAAGTGAATGCCCTGCTTTTCCGACTGGATACCTGTGATATTCAGAAAATCTCATGTATTTTTTCCTGTTTTTAATAATTTCTGTAATTTTGATACATTTATTCTGTATATTAGGATGATTGGATCTCATGTAATCATACTCTTCAGATATACACTCTAATAGATTTTTATGTTTTGCACTTATAATCTAGGCTCTCTAGTTGTTAGTGTGAATGTCTATTCTGAAAAAAATAAAATGTCAATAAAATAAATTATTCACTGCTGCACTTTCTGGTGCTCCATGAGAATATAAATAGGATATATTTCACCTCATAACCCACCAAGCCCTTAGGGAAGTAGTGTGGAGACAGAAGGAGGTGATGGTTTTCTGCTTCTGTCAAAAGAAAGGGATCCTATGGACTTGTTTTGGAAACAAACAGATACAATAAGAGGTCACAGGCTAGCGGAGGGGGAGAAAAATGGGAAAATCACAAAAGCATGTCTTAGCCCTTCTACCAAAACCAGCAGGCAGCATCCTTTAGCCAAACAATTGCTATTCCTGGTAGCTCCTGTAAATTCCATGTCGAAACACAAAGAGTTTGTGTATCAGTGGCTCAATGCATTCCCATGCCCTCCTAATCCATAAAACAAAACCTTGGCCTCACTTTTTCATCCCTTCTCAACTCCCCAGTTCCTGTGTTCCCTCTCTCTTGAGCCTGCTGCTCTGCTGCACTCCAGCATACAAAGCTCATATCTGCCTCTGGGACCCAGATCCTCCACACTTCAGCTCCCCTGCCTTGCTGTTTTCCTGCTCCCCAGCAAGAGGCTGCTGCTGAACACAGACCCCCAACACGGTGCTCAAAGCAGAGGCACCCTGGCCTCCCCCAGCACAAGCTCTACACTGAAGCCACTGGGATAGGAGAGACAGGGGCTGCAATGCCTGTTCACCAATATGGACATCTTTCTCTGGGGACAAGCACTTCAGTGGGTGGGACAACACTACAGTCCTGTCCCCACACACAACAAGCAGAACATCTCTCTGTTCACAGTGCCTAAAGTGACTTTTAACCATTCTCCCCCTGCCAAGAAACTCTTTCTGGCTTGCTTTTTTCCTAAGGTTTTAGCTGCTCTGCAGCTTTTACTGTGCATTCATCTAATCATTTTCACTTCATGCTTCATCCACCAGCATCTTCAAATTGCCTCACTGCTCAGCAACAAATCACTTTCTAGCCTCTTAATACTAATTTCTCGGCTGTGCTCAGCTCCCATCACACCTTGGTGTCCCAGACCTTTCCCAGGGGATATGAACAGAGGGATATTCTCATTTATGAGAGATGAGCATCTGGCATGCCAGTCTTCTTTAGGGAGATCTGGGATTACTCACAAATCAAACAGGGTGTCCTGCAACACTCTTCAGTAATAAGAGCAATAACAGAAGGTAAATGGAAAATGCTTGGTGCTGTGCTGCACATCTCAAACAATATTTCCTCAGAAATATTTCCATTAGGCTCTGACATAGCTTGTGTCTCATGAGATTGGTGCAGAGAACTTGGAGTGGACTCAGGCCATGAATTTCCCCAGCAGGCTGTTTCTCCTGTTTTGGTGCTCTCAGCACATTTTCATATTCACAGCTGGTGGCACTTGTCACTGCCATGTCCCACTAGGCAGTTGCAGGAAGGCAGTGTACTGTCCCGGCCCTTTTTCCATATGAGATCAGTCAGTGGATGCCCCATGGCCAGATTGCATCCTTAGACTTACAAACCCCTTCATTTCACTGAAGGCATAAGAAAGTAGATAAGTAAGCATTTACTGGCAGGACCTGAATATCAAAAGGAAAATAGCAGCAGGTGAACAAACCTAGGATTGGGAAAGCTGAATGGCTCATAGTGTGACAGTAATGGCTGCTGATTACTTTTTTTTTCTCTCCTTTTAATTATATTAAATGGTAAATGGACAAAGAAGTGAGAAATTTATAGTATCCTATCACTTAACTTCTAATTTGTCTCTATCAATAACCAAGGGAGAAGCATTTTCTTTAGAGGGGAGATGTCTAATTTGAAATTAAGGAATTTCCAGACGCTTTCAAGATTCATCTTTCAAGATTCAGCACATACATCAAGTGCTAAAAACAAAAGTTCTGCTTGCAGCCCAGAATTTAAGATCCCTATCCAAAGAGTAGAATCGCATTAACTGGTAGCAGTACACTATTTTATCTTAAATTTTTATATTGCCTTTTACTAGAATCCTATTAAGTCTACATACAGGTTTGTTTGTTTGTTTGTTTGTTTTCACATAATAATAATAATTTAAAAAAATCCTGAACAATTTAACTGAAGTAAATTGAGGTGATTTAAACCGAGTAATTATTCATTCTGTGGCTCATAGAGTAATGTTTCTTTTCTCAGGGAAGAAAGAAGCGCAAGATAACTGTCCTTAATACCCATACATGGGCTGTTCAATTCACTCTAGTTTGCAGAAAATGTGAATAATAGACATTAAAACAGGCCATTATATTGGAATCTTTTTCATATATTGATTAATATCTTATTCCTTAGATTGCATCCTTGGGTCCAAAAGGTGCAGTTGACAGAGAGGGGCTCTAATCTGTGTAACAAAAGGTTGCAGAATCCCTGTTTCCACACAGAAAACCAACAATATGTTCCACTGCAGCTTTTGGTCTCACAGGGTAGGAAAGTTACTGGTGTAGCTATGATTTGAATCAGTGATTTACAGGATGAAGGTATTTAGGTAGTTTCCAGATGTATTAAAGATAAGCCCAAAGTGACTCTGGAAGGAACTTCAATTCTGAAGGCAACTTATGAAATTCATTTTATTTTTCAAGAAAGTAAATTGATCATCTATGATTAATGTGTTTCAGATAAAAAAGCAGATAACCTTCAGAATTATCTTATGTCAGTACAAATTCAATAAAAATTACTTTGGCTTGGGATTTTGTAAAATAAATGTTAACATATACTACCAAGAAGTCTAACAAACAAAACTGCATATCTCTTTTTTTGTCCCTCTGAAGAAAAATAAAGAATTATACAGGAGCCTTTCCTCTGGATTTTACAAGCAATATACATCCTCTGATATCCACCATCACTTCCTAATATTCAAAACAATTCTGCACCCCATACAGAATATTTATATTGGTTTTTACATACGAATATCAATGCACAATCTTGTTTCTGCAAACACAGATATAACCTAGGCTTATGAAATCAACACCTTATTAATTCTGAAAATTTCAATTTATTTCTTTTCAGAGGTTCAGTTTCACCTGGGATGGAGCACCCATCATGAGACAAGGGGCTGTGGTTCTGTGATGTAAAACAGATCCACAGAAAATTCAGGTTAATGAAGTTCCATGAGGTACATCTGTGATCCTTATTTGAATTTTGGTGGCCCGTAAGCTGATAATTAGCTTTGCTCTCTAGAATTGTGTATATTTTCAGTACTAACCCTTTACTGTGTTCAATGGAAGATGGTCTTTGAAGAGCCTTTGGGCAGCATTTTCCATCACAGGATAATAGCCTCAATTCACAGTAAATATTTTATAAGTCTGTTTGCTTATATTCCTCGCCTCCCATTTTGCCTTGAACCTTCAGCTCCTAGGAAATGACTCAAAACAAAACAAACAAAAAAACCCCAACCACATAAAAATGAATACCTGGAAAAAACCCTGAAACCTGAAACAAAACTGAATTATGTCAGAATATATTTTTTTCAGATATTTACAATTATATATACAATTTGTACACACAAGAGGGAGCTCCCAAGGGGAAAAGGGAAAAAGGAGGGAGAGACAGGGACAAAGGAGGCACAAAAAAACAGAACAGACAAGTACAGTCAACACAGCCAAACCTAGCACAATAAAATTTTACTAACTTCCTTCAAAAGAAAGCCAGCTCTCTCTCTGATCTTCTGCATGGTAGATAAGGGCAGGCTCTGCAACAGGCCTCAGGCTCTGATAAGTGAGACCAACACAGAGACCAACTGCTCCCAAACCTCGACGGAAGAAGGAAGCAAGAAACTTCTTATCTCTCTGTTATGTATACACTCTTGTTACGTTAAAAACCAGTCTGGAACACCTGGGCAATGGGCATTTCCCTAGCTACAGCTGGGAACTGGTTACTAAGGAAGTCCTGGATCAAAACTATCACAAAATGTTTTTAGCAAAGGAAGGAAGACTGTGTATTTTAGCTGGCAATTCCAGCTATCCAGAGAGGCATTTGAAATGGGTAGAAATTCACAGGACCCATGTTAAGTGTGAAATTTGCTGTTAGGTATCTTCACAGTGCATGCATCCTTTGCACCTCCCTATGACACCACTGCATGCAAAGCACTCGGAGCCTCTACATGCAAGATCTGCATCAAAAAGTCACTACTTGTGTGTACCTTCTGCCCTCTGAAAGATAAGGTTAAACTTTAGTATTACCTCAGGCTAGATAAAATGTGTTATACAACAGTTGCAAAGTCGACAGGAACTGTGTTATAATGTTAACCAGAGTTACAGTTTGCTGTGTGGGAGGAAAAAAACCCAGCTTGAGCTAAAATGGAAAGTGTTGCAAACAGTGTGAAACACTTTCAGAAGTCTTGTCTTTAATATTAATGAGCATATATTGTTTCTACAGCATTACAGCTGTAGCTCATTCACTTCCTAATATGATAAGAAAAAATAAACCATAACATCTGCTTGGAATGCTCAGCTGAAAAGAGCCAGCTCCAAACTACATTTTTAAGAGTAACACTGGCCTGTTTGGCAACAAATACAGATATTTTGAATATCATTTCCCTTCTCATTCTCATCGAAAGGGAGAAAATAAAGCATGTTTGAGGAAATAAATAATCCAAATACTAACATAATTTCATATGGTAAGCAAAGAAATATGAATGGGTTAGAGCCAGTATTTTTCAATGCTCGGCTCAAGAATAGGAAAGAAAGGTGGGAAGGTGGGGAGGAAGTTGAGGGAAATTAAGTTCATAATATCCATGAAAGCATCAAAACAGCTGTGCAGTGCTATCTCACTCCATGGAAAAATTTTTGTGCATGGAAGAAAATTCTTTCAGTCAGGTCTGAAGTCTATGAAATGCGATGAAAAGCTCTCTCAAGAATGAGAGTGCACAGAACTACTTCAGCAAAAGCTAAACCTAACTGTACTTTCTAATTTCCTTCACCAAGCACATTCTGGATATCTTCAACACACACTGCTGCCATAAGGTTTTTGATAGCTAATGCTAGGAAAACCATTTCTCTCTACATTTTTTTTTGTGTTCATCCTTGGCAGAGTCAGTAGCATCGCTACCAGGATTGCCTGACTTGAGGTGGATTTTACATTTGTCAAATAACACTTTGCAAAGACTGAAAGCTTTCATGTGAGCTACACATTTCAGGGCAAAGGTGAAAGGAAGGATGGAAAATTACAAGTGAAATATTCCTTATATATACTTACATTTCTTAAGGAGAATCCTTACATGAGGAATACTTTCCTCTGTTGCTGAACTGCATTATCAAAGAACTCCGTCACCAAACTTTGGCAAAGGATGCAAAAGTTTGGTGTATAGTATTCTGTAAATGTGTCTTTACTGATTTCATGAGAACTCCTGAACTCAGAATCCACTCAGACGTAAGCAAATTAAAGGCTTTGGGGTCGAGGGTGAAAATTACAATCGGTACATGGAGAGTCTTATATTTAAAAGCTTTCATGCTATGTTTATATCAAACAGTGCACTCCACTGGGTCCACTAATAGAGCAAAAGTGTTAGTGCCCAAAGCTTGGGCTGTTTTCCTTCTAAATATCTCCAGGTCAGTCTAATGGACTAAACAGCCATTAGAGATCAAAGCATGTATTCTGGTTTAGTCTCTTCTGAGAGGAGTCTAGTCCATGTGCTCTACAGATTTCCTATGATGAGAATGACAGAATAGTAAAAGGATAATTCACTCAGAAGGCACATTCTTAATCCTAACTTAAACATTAATGGAGAAACACTCTAGGCAGGCTTTAATCAAGAGCCTGAACTAACAGAGGTAATTCACTGTGCTTGTTTCTCCTACTCGTCCATCACCAGGTATTCTTAATAAAAACAAGAATATCTTTCTTGCACTTATCTTTGTCCTTCATATCCTGAAAAACTGTCCAGTGGACTCAGTGATTTATGCCACCTTATAGAGTTGATAGGACTTTTCTATTTTTCCTATTAAATAAATTTTATTTGAGAGATTATTGAATTAGTAAGATTTACATCTACTCAAATTACTGCAATTTTTAATTCAGAATTTACAACAGAATTCATGCAAAATTTTGGTTTCAAACAAAAGTGTTACGATATATGCATTTTCTCACACACACAGGTTTTCAGTGGTTGCAGTGGGTGACAAGGAGCATACCAGACAAACAATAATGGGGACAGCAGATCCTAATCCAAAGAACATACATGGAGAGACAATAGAGGAAACAATGCATTTGAAATATAAGTTAAAGTTAAATGATGCATGAAACTGCCAATTGCCATCCCCCTGCACAGCTAAGGGGCAGGAGGTAGAGAACTCAAGAAAAAAGGAAGCAATAGGAGAAAGGTGTTTTAAGAGATTGTTTTATTTTTCATCATCCTACTCTGATTTGATTGGTAGTAAATTCAATTAATTTTTTAAAATCGAGCCAGTTTTGCCTGTGATGGTAATTTATGAGTGATCTTTCCCTGTCCTTATATTGACCCATGAGCCTCTCCTTCTATTCTCTTTCCCCTGTCCAGCTGAAGAGGGGAGTGACAGAGTAGCTTTGGTGGGCACCTGGTGTCCAGCCAGGGTCAACCCATGAGCTGTAGGAGTGGAGAATACGCAAGTGCCAATGGTGGCAGGGGAAGAACCATTTTCTTCACAAAAGCTGGTATGGGACTGTGTTTTGGGTTTGTGCTGGGAACAGCATCAATAATTCAGGGATGTTTGGGTTCTTGCTAAGCAGGCCTTTTCTGCCTCTTGCCCCACGCCCCCATCCATGCCTGAGAAGGCTGGAGGGGCACAAGAAGTTGGGAGGGGACAAAGCTGGGACAGCTGTTTCCAACTGACTTCTGGGATATTCCATGGTGACATGCTTAGCATCTAAATCTGGGGAAGAAGAATGAAGACGGAGATGTTCAGTATGATGGTGTTTCTCTTCCTAAGTCACCATGACATGTGCTGGAGTGCTGTTTTCCTGTGCATGGCTGAGCATCTGCCTGCCAATGGGAACTGGTGAATGAATTCTTGGTTTTGCTTTACTAATGTTGGCTTTGGCTTTACGTATTGAGCTGTCTTTTTCTCCACCCATGAGTTTCCTCGCTTTTCCAATTCTCTACCCCATCCCACTGGCAGCTGTGAGTCAGTGGCTGCATGGGGCTGAGTTGCCAGCTGTGATTAAGCCACAACAGCCCTTTCGAGCTCTTGGGACTAGCACAGAAAGTGGGATCTGCAGTCTTCAAGTCATCATGGGGTCTAATGCAGATCAGAGCTCAACAAGTGGGAATGAGATTGACACCACTTACACAAGGAAACTGCCAGAGCCTGGTACTAATCTGCAAGGTGCATTTTGTTTCCTTTACCTGGATAACAGAATACTCCCTGCCAGTGTGACCCAGATCTGTTCCGTTTGACCTTTGACATGACTCATAACCTTAGATCCAGATCCACAACGTTTTACCTAGATCCATACTGAAGCAGGGAAAGAGTATGAGGAGCCATCACCCTGAAAAGGAAGGAGCAGCAGAGATGAAGGACTTTTATACTTGCTGAAAAAAGCCATATTTGTGCAAAGTCTGCACTGCTGGAAGTGATCATTCAACATAATGGAAAAAGTAGGAGCCATCCCTCTTCTGCAGATTCATACTTTGACAAATGAAGTTTCCCAATTCCAATAATGGAATGTGGACCTTAAGGACAGTGAAGTACCACAGCTCACAACAAATGACAAGAAACCTGAAAGTTACTTCTTGATGCATTTAATTTCTTTTGTGAAGGTCTAAGGACTGGGGTATTACAAAGTGTGAGGTACACATAGTAACAGGACTAATGACTCCAGTTGGATCAGGTAAAAATGGGTTACAAAATATTAGGTAAAGAAATAATGAAAAATACCAACAACCTTATCCAGTCACACATCAGCTGCAAATCCAATTTTGGAAACCCTTGAAAATCAGTCCCAGCAAAAGTTCACGGCTGCTCTTTCAAAAGAAGGACATTCCAGTTCTAGGAGACTAAGAGTGGAGGAACCTCCCATGCCAACCCTCTACTTGACCTTTGTTGTCTGAAAGGTAAATTGCATCCTTGATGCACACACAGAGGTGACCTGGGGAACACTGCTCTTTCAGGACTTGTCGTTAGGAGGTTTCTTCTTAGCCTCCACATCCTTCTTAAAATCTTCAAGTTTCTTCGCAATGTTAGGAATCTTTAAAGACAAAAAGAAAGAAACAAAAACCATCAAAACCCTCACAAATTAATAAAAAAACCTGAGCTACATGAGTCTCATCAGGAAAGAATATCACAAATACAGAAAAAAACCCCTATGAAGTTTAAACTGGTTTCTAAAAGATACCTCCAGTAACTGTTACCTTGCACAGAGATTAAAATCAAAGCACTATCAAGCAAACAGCAGATGAAAGCACCTCGCGTGAGGCTTCAGGACATATTTTATGTTGTTAAGGCTAGAAGTCAGCCAGTGGTGACGGGAACAGGAGAAAGGAAAAAATATCACTTTACACGAAATGTAGTAAGACCAGTTTCGCCTCCTCACTGAATGAGGACAAACTGCCAGGAATAAGCAGATTTAAATACTGATGCACAGACTTTTAAAGGGGAAATTAGACTGCAATATACTGGTCACAGAACCTGAGAGAAAAGAGATGTTCAAGAGCATCAAATAAGTTTTCAAGAAATTTATTAAGAAATACTCTTGGTTCATCTTATCGGAAACAAAATTCCACACTGGGGAATTCTACTGCATTGCAAATTGCCAAACTTTTGCAGTTTCACACTTGAATGAAAATTCAATTTACTGCTTGTGGGCTTCAAAACTTCAGCTTTCTCTTGCAAATAAAATATTTTTGTTAAAATAATCCAAGAGCAAATTTTGATAACTTGAAAAAAATACAAGCTGTAACTTTTAAGGGCAAGGAATAGATCATCTAGTGACTACTTAAAACTGGAAAGTGACAACGCAGGATTTTACAAGCTAACTGATTAAAATGAAATTTCAGCAAAGTTTCCACTAGTAGTTGTGAAAAAGAAATCATGGGCTTTTACTTCAGACGTCACCTGACCACAGAGCAGAGTTAACCCAAACAGACTGTAGATCTCTTACTCGATGGTCTGAGGCTCATAGTACTGGTAACATAAGTTTCTCTTGCCTTCCTTTTCAAAGTTAAACTCTGTTGGAACAAATGAAATCAAGCCCCAAGCTTGTAACACATCTGATATTTAAAGTAGACCAAGAGAACTCCACTGCTGTCAAGCAGAACCCTCCATGTACTTATAACTAAGTACACATGTGTACAGCTGCAGAATTAGAACCTCATTGTGAGCAGTTTATCTTAGATGTCATCTGAAACAAGTAATCTTCAATACAAACCATAAAATAACCGGGTTCATCCTGCCAGTCAGTGTTACGTTTCCAGGGAACCATTTCCTGCAAACTAAAAGCCTGAGTCCCCCTCTTGTGGCAACACTTTATCAGTGCTGCCAGAAAAGCACTATGTCATGGTTATGATACATATTGATACATCCAAATATATTCCTATGAGTAAATTTTTGTAACACTGTAAAACACATATTAGAAAGAAACACTAGCCTTTCATTAGTATTCTTACTGGAGTGACTGACAGGAAACATCACAAAAGCTTGTGCACAAACAAGGAGCAAAAGTGCAGATTTTTTAACATAAGACTTAAATACTGAAGGTGAAGAGAAAGCAAAACATAAATGCCATCAGAGCCTCAAAAACTTTTTTTTTTTAACTTATGCTAATACAGGTTGTATAAGAATTAAAAACAAGTATGTTAAATGTTACTAACTCCTCTAGTCAGTAAACAACTAAGTGGCACTGCTCTTCCAAGGGATTCTGCTGACTCTACAGAAGTTAAAAGCATATATTGAAGATTCAGCTTGAAATCTTCTGCCCTCTCACACTGAAAACTCTGTTAACTATGAGAATTGAGGAAAGAAAATTCCCTTTCTTTTCTCCCTGTGAGAAAAGAAGGAGAGATAGAGTGCTGGTCAATGCACTTTTTGGACTAGGAGCAGGTGCTGAATTTTCAAAAAAAAAAGCTGGCATAATTTATTTTCATTATCGGTACAGAAGACAGACATTTACCTGGGCTCTGGAACTGAACAGCATTTAAGGCTTTAAGAACTACACTGTCAGAGAGAAGATGCCAGAGAGGTAGGTGTTTTGGTTCCACGTTTTTTTGTTGTGGGTTTTTTCCTACTAAGGTTGGAAAAGACCTCCAAGATCACCAAGTCCAAATTTTGATCAAACACCACCTTTTCAACTAGAACAAGGCACTAAGTTCATTTCTCGAACACCTCCAGGGATGGTGGTTCCACCATTTCCCTGGGCAACCCATTCCAATGACTGACCACCCTTTCAGTGAAGACATTCTTCCTGAAGAAGTTTGAGTTCATCTGTAACTAAAGTGAGTATGATCTGCATAATGTTTATATAAAATAAATCATCAAAATAAAGGCTGAGTTAGTTCTAACTACGGTAAAACAGTCTCAGATTTTCAGTTCAGAATAGGTTTAATCCTGGGAATGCAAGGATACTCACATCATAGTTCTGAGCCAGATACATGCCAACCACATTGCCAAGAGTAAAACCAAGCTAAAAAGGAAGAAAGGGACAAGAGTTAACATTCTTTCATTAAAAGCGTATTGGCTAAAAGGAAGAGAAAGGAATACTGCAAGTCATGTAAAGACTAAAGAGTTTGAACTCCACTCCTACCTAAATTTCTCATCTTTCATCCAGAGAGGCACAATTTTACCCATCTCCTTCACCAGGAAAACCTTGCCATCAATCCCAAAACACAATGCAGTTCTGTTTTCCAATACACATTTCCAAGACTATTTGAATCAAGGTATGATCCTCTTTGCAAGGTTCTCTGCATACCCACAAAGGCACTACCTCCTACAAAAATGGGGGAGGTAGTGGCAGGGACCTACATATCACAAAGCTTTTGGTCCATGCTGGGAAAGCCTAAATCAACACTTCACTAAAATAATGCTCAGTGCTGGAAAGGGATACACATATATTACTGTGTTATGCCTTTGTATAAAGTAAGAAAAAAAAGGGTTCATAAGCTTGAAAGTCAGAACAGAGGCTCTAACTGCACAGTGATCACAGCCTCAAGAGGTTTAAGGGTGCATCAACTTAAACTGGTGTCAACTTGATACTTCTGCTGAAATAACAGCTGCCCACCTTGCAGACAGAGCCTTCTGACCCCAAGAGATTAGTTGTCAGCCAAATCCATTCTGATCAAGGGGCTCCTCTAAGGTAGGAAAGTGCTGTTGCTTGGAAGAACAGCTCAACCTCTTTGGACAACTGTGCAAACTTGTAATTGATGAAGGCTGTCCTTAAAAATGCACCTGGGAAGAGGAGCAAAGGCAAAACAGAGGCACAATTTCTGGCCTAAACCCTGTTTTCCAGCTGAAGAAAATCCTTAAGCATAAGAACACTTCTGCAGCAAAAGAAATTCCTCTCTTCAAAGACAGGTGATAAGACTTCCATTCAGCAACTCGCCAATATCCTTCGGTTTTTTTATTGTGACACTTCAAAATAAGTATGACCTACACTATGAAAGCTCATTTAACTATTTTGAAAGGGGACACTACCAACACTGTGCTTTCATTTACTGTCAGTAGACAAATGACTCTTTGTGACAGCTGAGGCCAGTTCTATTTAAGAAAATTGTTATTGCTCATAGTCACTGCTGTCAAATTAAGGCTATTTTAAGAAAAATAAAACCACTGTCCAAACCACAACTTTGCCATTACACACTGACAAGGCATTTTCCCCATGTCCAAAGCAGGACAGAGCACAGCTCATCTTTTCAGTGATTCAGATTCCATAACTATCACTGGTGAAAATCTATCTATACAAAACTAAAATTGGTTGAGAGCTGCCAAATGAATTATGACTGCAAGTTACTTCACTATTTTCCTTAACAGATTTTTGGTCTTATTCCTTATTTTGTTTATTATTACTTTTTAAGGAGGTTAGCCCTAACAATTTAAGAACAATTAGTTATTTTTGTGTCTACTGCACTGGGTATCAAATGCTCTTGTAGTTTCAATTATCATCTAAAGAGGTACACTGAGAGATACTAAAAAATATTGCACTGATGCAAAACAGACCTGTGATTCCTCTTAATGCTCAACATCACTCCAGCAGAGGAGAATTTCCCATATCTTTAGGGTCTGGGATGCCACTTGAAAACACAAACCAGATCCTTGTTTATTAGCAGTTTTCTAGGCTTTTCCACTAGAACATTTCCAATATACATCTCATTCTGTTGTGAAATAAACCTTATTCAATAAAGATGGTACTGAGATCAGTACTCCCTTTTATGAAAAGTCTAGCACTACATTCAAGAGCAACCCACCCGTTATATTTACTTTTAGAGTTGACAATTCAAGCAGTGGGAAAAAAACCTCCCTACTCAGACTTCAGCTATATGGAAAGCAAAACATACAGCCAATTGAAATGTCCATGTTGACTAAAAACAACAGGGCTGATGAGTTCAGAGTCTTCCAATTTCTACCTAGCAATTCAAGTTGCATCGTAGGCAAATGCTCATTTAATGCTTAACTCTAGACTGCAAAAACACAAGGTTTGTGAGATTATCCCTTTATCTCCCTGTTACAGCCCTAACAAGGGACAGCAAGGGTCAAACACCCAATCTACACCCAAGCAGGGAAAAAAAAACAGAATAAGTATATCTTTTTTCTAACTTTCACCCATTAATCAAGAAGTCATAATAAGAAGATATTTTTATCTAGAAACAAAAAACATTAGCAGTAAGTAGTAGAGTTGATAAACACAGAAACTTTGAGAGTGGATAACCATATTTAGCCTTACTGAGTGTTTTCATTGCAGTGGAAAGAGATTATAAACAGCTACAAAAATTACTAGGGCTTTCATACTTTCATTATGAAGCTGGGATAAGAAATAGGCCTTATTTATTAATTATAAAAAGCAGGCAAAACTCTCCCAGCTTACAGTAGGCCATCTTTTCTTCCTCTCTATCAATGCCTGGTATGAAACTTATTAGCCACTGAATTATCTTACCCCAACAAAATATGAAAGAATATCACTTATTATTTCTACTTACTGGGACGTATCTAAACTCAACTAAAACCCTGGGCACCCCTCACATCAATAGAATGAAAAATGGGAAGCTGTTTCCATGCTTTGCAACAGCACAAACAACCACCTTACTGGACAGGGTAATTTATTTCCACATCTGGCAGTAAATACCAGCATCGATCAAGTATTGAATGAAGACGAGCCAGGCATCTAACTGCAGGCACCCAGAAAAGTTCAGGGGAACAGGAATGTTGAAAAGACAAAGATAAAAAAACCATTCAGCCTTTAACTCTGCTGTTCTTAAGGAGATTTAATGATAGGCAGCAATGAAACATGACGCCTCGCCCTAACTTCTATATATAAAAATCCACATCTCCAGAGACAAATTTTTAAGGGCGCACGACATGGCAAAGGGCTGCTCTCACCAAAGGAAGGAGGGATTTGTGCTTACACAAAGAAATTTGAGCACAGCGGGGAGCATCACCGTGAGCAAGCAGAACCTGCTGAACCTCCAAGGCAAATCAGGGGCACAACTCGGGGGAAAAACAACGCAGGGCCTTCATTTTCAGAGCAGTTCAGCGTGAACAAGGGGGTCCCGAGCAGCGGGGCCGGGGCGGGGGGAAAGGGGGCGGAGAAGGGGAAACGCCCAAGGATGCTGCGCTGCCAAGAGAGCCCAAACCGGGCGCGGCCGCCCCGCGGCCACGGGGCCGAGCAAGGCCGCGGCGTGACCGCACACAGCGCTGGCCCCCGGCCGGGCACAGCCCCGCCCTGCCGTGCAATGGCCCCGCGGAGCCTTACNCGCCAAGGCTGCTCGGGCCGTGCCCAGCCAGTCTGAGCTTCCACTCCATGTGTGATCCCAGATCGGTTCCTGAAGGACCAGGCGCAGTCCTGTGTAATTTGAGCGCCCTTGCCTCAGTGCATGGAAAATCTCGGCCTCCTATGCTGCAAAGGGCTAAAAAGAAAGGGGTTGTTTTGTTTTGTTTGGGGCTCTTTTAGTTTGGTGTTATTTTTGTCCCTTCCCTGCTCAGCCCTCGCCAGACCACAGCCGGGGGAAGGCACGGCCAGGTTTGGATCCCGAGGGTGGAAAAGGGCTTGGAGAAGCTGGAGCAAGGCCAGCCCAGGGCTCTAGAACAGATCGGGCTGGAGACATCCCTGCGAGGATGGAGGAGCGGGACAGGAGCCATGCCAGGGATGTCAGAGGAGCCTCATGCCGTGGTGTCCGTGGCTGTGGCAGTGGGAGGGGGAGAGGGCTGGGCTGGGTTTACAGACTGTTTTGTCACTTAGGGAGGCAGGCACAGGTTGCCCAGAGAGACTGTGCCATCAGCTTGGGATGCTTTCAAAACTTTGCTGGGTTAAACCCTGAGCAATCCACATCCACTCTAAGCCCAGAGCTGACCCAGCCCTGAGGGGGAGGTTGGACAAGGGAATTTCTGAGGCCTCCTCCTGCCTGAATCATCCTGTGATTCCACAACAGCTTTTTTTTTAAAACAAACAAACAAACAAACAAACCAAAACCAAACAAAAAAACCAAAACAAAAGCAAACCAAACAAAAAAACCCCAACCAAACAAAAAAAACCTATGCTTTTTTTTTTGCGGTGGTGGTGGTGTTGGGGTTTTTTTATGTTTAGAAAATGAAGAGTAGTTGTTCTTTCTGAAACACCCTGTGTTTACCTTCTTGCAATGGCTACACTTAATAAATTGAGATTTGAGCAGTAAATGTCAGGAAGATTTCTCCTCCTGCAAGTCAGCAAGGTACTGGGGACTTCACTGCAATGTATTACAGATCTCTTTTTTTTTTCCCATGTAACATTTCAGTTTTTTAAAAAGTACATTAACAAAATACAAGATGTGTCTATTGTGGAGCAATTAGACAACTCAATCTTGAAAGCAAGTTAACTCAAATTAAGTCTCAGTTCCCAGAAAACTCAAATGCTCTATCTAATAGAGAACATGTAGCTTCCTGCCTTTCTGGGACAGGTACCTTGTGTGAGGTAAAGAAGTATCTCCTACCCATATTAAAAAGAAGCACAGAAAGATATTAAGTAACATCTTTTTTTGTTCTGGTAATAGCCTGGTAAGATCCCGACTTGAGACAGCTTTCTCCGGAATTCCAGGCGATCCCAAAGCTGCTGCACTGTGTTTCCTTCTCTGGGCCAGAGCTGACATCTGAAAATGACAGAGATTCGGATGGATGTGTCACAAGAGCCAGGGCTGCAGTTCCTTGCCCTTTGGAATGACTGGCTCTCCCCGGAGTCTCAGACATGAACTTGGTTCTGAAAACAGGAACAAATCAGCTGCTAAGAATGATTTTCCTGATGCTGAGGTTTTCTAGATGTGTGTAGGATCAGAGCATTGAGATAATGCTACAGACTCCAGCCTGAGCACATGTCAGAAATCAGAAGTATTTTAGTAATACTAATTCCTCCACAGTATAATCACAGGCAGTTAAGGCTTTTCCTGTTTTTTACTCATTAAAAATATTGTTATGCTGAGACTATAACAAATACAACATGTGCTAGGCAGTCTTGGCTCAACATTACACAATTATTTTCCTACATGACATGAGTTTCCTGTGACATTTAATGGACAGCCAATAAAAATTTCCCTTTAAAGTAAAATTATTCCATTTATATCAGCCAGTGCTGAATCACTTTGTGTTAAAGGCTGTAGAGGATGGGTATTGTGGATGGCATGTGTTATTGGAAGGAAGAGCTCAGTCTGGTAGTTATAAAGGCAACTATTATGCTTTTATATTTGGGGGTGGAGAGGGTAAAAGCCCAACTAAAAAACCTCAAACCTTCTATTTTTGAGCTCCCTCTAATACGCTTTCACTTCAGACCAGGGAGTCTCATTAGCAGGCAACACTTACTCCACCATGGGCTTTGGCTGGAACTTGGTTGGAGGGCATTTATACTTATTCTTGAAGAAGGATAAAAATCAGGAAGAGGTCCTTATCTTCAACATCACTAATGCTACTCTGAGCAATGTTCAGGGTGTGTAAGAAGTCCATTGTGCTGCATGGCACCCATTTAATTTTGCCTGCTTGGGGATGGCATTGTTACATGGCCTGCTTTTCGTGTGCTTTGCTTTTTTCAGTCCCTGCTTGTCCTGCCAGAGGAAGATACAAATCATAGCCCTTTTCAGACCAGGAGTGCCAGGGTGCCTTGTGTTTGTGTGATCCTGGGCTGGCTGCACTCAGCTGACTCCCCCTGGAAAACCTGTGCTCGGTTTGACTGACAGCTGATTTACAGCATCTTTGCTTTAGCTCCTTTCACCTTGCCATCATATGACATGTTTTAGGAAATGAAGTCTTTGTGTGTGTGTGTGTGTGTGTGTGTGTGTGTGTGTGTGTGTGTGTGTGTGTGTGAAGACAGTAAGGAATATGAATATCTGCAGTGTAAAGAAGAATGCAAAAGTCATGGAGTGCCAGTGAGATCCCAGGAGCTGTTGCCTGCATTCAGACAAAACCAAAGCTGAAATAACAAGCAGAGTGAGTTCTTTGCAGACCTGAAGGTGTGACATAGAGATACTCTGATCATTTTGAACAATAAATATTTACAGGCAAGTTGTACAGGCCACAGTAATACCCACACATATGATGAGCAACATTTTTGAAAACAAATTTGGCCCTTGTAACCAAGAATCTTGAAGACTAAGAGAAGGGTTGGAAAACTCATCTTTCTAACTGAGATAGGGACAAAAAAAATGTATAATTTTTAATATATTTGCAGCTGCTGAAGACTTTCTCAATGTTATCTACTGTACTCTGTCGCTCTACAAGTATAGTCAAGCCCATGAGGTATGCAGAAAGCTTGTTTGTCAGGAAGTACTGGCTATTCTACATTACTCTCATTTGCTAAATCATATTTGAAAATGCATTCATGTTGATTTAATATTAATTTTATTGTGCATGTGCAGTTGCGGATGTACTCCGCTCTAAGCAAAGTGAGAATCCCTTCTTTAAAGAATGGTATTTAATTTACCCTGTTTTTTACAGTAAGTTTGCTGGTTTATGAATATGCCAGAATGAGATAGTTTTATATGTTAAGCCCAGTAGAAAAAGAAGGGTGTTATGCCACGATATTTTGAGAAATGCTAACGAAGAAGAGCTTATATTCTCATACCCACATAACTCTGTGGTCTTGGGTGAAATTCACTCCTGTGTGAGACAAGTGGCTGACATTGCTGCAGGGCCACTCTCTATGACTGAAAAATTATGGAGATCAGGGTGTATCCTTAATGACTGGAAAAGGTCAGATGTCATACACATCTTTAAGAAGGACCCAGAACACTGAAGACCCATTAGTCTTACTTCAATTCCTGGGACAGGGAAACTATTACAAGCCAAGTGAAGCAGGTGATTGGGAAAAGGCAGCAAGGATTTACCAAAAGCAAATTCATGCCTGACAAACATGATCACCTTCTATAACAAAATGAAATTTTCTGTCAGCATGGGGAGAACAGTGGATGCTGTTTACCTGGGCTTCAGATATGCATTTGACATGTTTTCCCACATCCTTCTCCTGGGCAAACTAGCAAGATGCAGACTGGATGGGTGGTCTGTGATATGGGTAGGATATTGGCTCACAGGCCTCACTCAGATGGTGATGATCAGTGGGTTTTGCAGGAAAGACTGGATGAGTTAAGTCTCTTCTCCCTGGAGAAAACAAGGCTCAGGGCGTACCTCATCACTGTATTTCAGCACTTAATGGGCAGCCACAAAGGGGGCAGAGATTCTCTCTTCACATGAAGCCACACGGAAAAGACAGGAGACAATGGGTATAAGTTGCACTGGGAAAGATATCATCAGTCAGAATAATCAGTCACTGGAACAACCTTTCCAGGGACATGATAGAGGCCCTGTCCCCAGAAGTTTTAAAGATGCATTTGGACAGGGAAACAGATAATCTCATAATCTCCCTTTGCCACAAAATGTGGGACCTTATTCTATTGTCCTGTGGTCCTAAAAGTGCTTTATGTCCTAGAGAGTGGTCAAGCAATGATCTTCTCACTCTTTCTTCCAACTTACTTTTTCTGTACAGTCAGTAAAGATGTTATTATCTGACTTGAAAAGCACCAATAAAAGAGTTGATGTGAAAACTCATGGTGATTGTGTTGCAAATGTTTGAGGGTTAATTTTAATACAGCAGTAGTATTTGAATGAAGCAGTTGTAGTGATGGTTTAGCCATCATGAAAATGTAAGCAAGGCAAAGTTGGTAGGGAGGAATAGTATTTTAGCATTCTAACTGATATCCTAAGGAGAAATGATAAGTTGTTTAGCAGAAAACCCTTTCTCAGATCTGAATATGATTTAAGTCACAGGATATAAAAACTGATTTTAGAAAGTATTCTTCTTTTACCTTTATAATAACTAATATACCACTTTAAGTATAAGTCCTCAAGACACATAAATTTAAATGTCCTTTTAATACCTCTCCTTATTTCCAATGTTTGGAAAGGGGAGTGGAAATCAGATTTCCTTGAGATAGAAATTCTGTAAAATGAACACCAGATGGAGCCAGAAAACCATATTTAAAGTTTTATTATGTTTAACCAGTAGATTTTAGTTTTAGTTTTGCCCATTTTCTTTGCTTTGATTTAGTAAAATGTCTTTTATATAATCCGTGATGTGGTTTCAAGGTTTCTGAGGAGTTGTAATTTTCCAGGACATTTTTGTCTTGCCTTGGAGACATTAATTATTATAGAACGCAATGGATACAGAATGTATTATATGCATGATATGTATTGCACAATATGTCGTAAGAAATCAGAATTGTAGGGCAGTCAGCTTATCAAAAACTTAGCAGAACTTATTGCCTTTAAATATACCAAATGTAATTGCCTATCTGTAAAAAAACTAGATAGCCTTTAATCTCAAATATTTTCTGATAAAGGTGCAGTTTATTGTTATTTAAAGCTGTTGACAGCATCTTTTTCAAAATAACTTCCACTCCCTTCCCTCTCCTCTTAGATGCTGTATCCCAAAGACCCTCTGCAGTTCTTAGATCAACAGCTTAGTACATTTTTCACAGGAAAACAGATGCTATCACTGTCTTACCATGTGAGTCTTAAGTTGTTTAAGGCCAAGTACATTTTGAAATATAGTTATAAATAGATAGTTGATTTATGGTGTTCATATTAATTATTTTTAAGTCAATTTTTTACACAGAGCACTATGGCCACACAGAGCACTGACACAACACACAGGCAGTTTGCCTAGTTCAACACAGGGAAGGAAAAATAAAAGTATTATGCCATTTACTTTATATAAAAAAGGAGTTTGTTTGTTGTTGTTTTGTTTCTGGTTTTTGGTTTGGGGTTGTGTTTTTTTGTTTGTTTGTTTATTTTAGGAAAAAGAAACTTTTCTTTTTAGGAAAAAGAAACTACATTTTTTTTTTATTCTCCTGACGTTCACAGAGAGGCATAATTGCATGATCAGATAATAGATATGTAATGGATTCTGCTGTGTGCCAGACCTGCAAAGGGCATAAGTGCATGGAGATTTAGCTGGCAGTTTGAAGCTGTAGCTGTGCATGCAGCTGGGGGAGCTCCTGGTTCAGCTCCACACATTGTGGTTTAGAGACAAATCATCACAATCACATCAGATGTGAGACATTGGAAAAATAGTCTCATCACTCATAGGATGACAGTAATCACCAGCACACCAATTTTCTCAAATTGTTTTTCAGAACAGCACTAGAGCCTTTTAAGAATTCAAATCCTATCAAATGTGCAGGGAAATGAGCAGAAGAAGAAATCTATTTTTAGCTAAGCTTTCTTGCTGCTTTTAGGGCCCTGAGTGCACCAACAGACTCTGCAGTCTCCACTGTCACACCTGGGTTGTGAGACAGAGCTGGGAGAAACCTCAGTGAATGCCTCTGCACCTCGGGTGCAAAGCTGCACGAGTGCTCCCATCCTCGGTTTTGTCCAAAGCAAGGCTGTGTCTGTCCTGGTCACTGTCACAGTCTGGCTGCCTTGTCAGCCAGGTTCCTGACCCTCTGGGGCCTGCTGGATCACCACCCTCAGTGCCCAGCATCCACATTCTGGGCAGCTCACCCCACTGCTCCTGGAGTCCTGCTTTGTTCTCACTAGCCAGAATGCAGTCACTTGTTCCTGAGACAGTTCAAAAATAAAGGAACTTGACTGAACAACCTTTGTGGAAGAAAAGCCACTGCATTCAGAACAGCTATAAAAAGAAGGCCTATGTGATATAATTAAAAAAATATAATTAGAATGTGACTGGCAGAACGCCTGAGTAATGACCTGAGATTGCAGTATAGCTACATCTTCTGAGTGTGAGTGGGGAGGCTGTTTATGGCATTGAATGACTATTGCTCTC
The DNA here is from genome assembly GCA_013396695.1 of Sakesphorus luctuosus. Taxonomy (NCBI): domain Eukaryota; kingdom Metazoa; phylum Chordata; class Aves; order Passeriformes; family Thamnophilidae; genus Sakesphorus; species Sakesphorus luctuosus. Next base: position 313,495 of record VWZD01008524.1, read on the forward strand.
TCTGGTGAATATTCCTTGCTGTAATGTTGTTTGTCATAGCTAGATCTCTGGCAGAAAAGCAAGCTCAAGAAAGCTTTGGTGGTGAACTCCAAAACTCACTTTAGTACAGAAGAGCTGCATGGTTTTTAAGGCAATGTTAAACAATGCTGTAATTTGGCATAGGTCTGTGCTGGGATTGGAAAGGGCAGCCCTTGTCCTCCTTTCCCCAGGGCAGCTGAAAAACAGATCCTACTTAAAACAAAAACAAAAACAAAAACAAAACCACCACCACCAACAACAAAAAACTAAAAGCAAGCTTTCCCCTGCTTAGGTTAGTTCTTCACATTTTCTTATGAAAAGTGCTAACAAGAGGTAGGTGTCTATAAAAAGTGACTGTACTAGGACAGCATGTATCATTCTTTCAGTGATAATGTGGGCTTATTTAATATCACCATAAGTTCTGAAGTTCTTGAGCATGTTTTCTGCTGCTGAGGTGTTGCTGGCTACAAAAACAACAAAGCATCCCAGTGGTATTAGCTGATAGCTGAAGATATGTAAGCTTTCTTTCACATGTGTTCAATAATCATCCAGAGCTTCTGGAGTTAAGTTAATGATGTTGCGTACAAGTAAAACATATGTCAGTGAAACAGCATACTGGAATTTCAGAGTGATGATCAGTAGGTGGTGCTGTTTTCCTGAGTAAACTGTAGGAAATATTTTTGAATTATCAAAAATATTATCCATCTATTTCAATATTTTTATTCCAGAATTAGACAGTATTTATTAAAAATTGTTTCAACACTTTTTTCCTTCCAAAAGTCACTCCACATTTTGACTATATTTCATAAGAGACAGAGAGACACTGGCTTAACTGACGCACTTCATTAAACTTGGTGGAACAATCTAATTGTAGTGTTGCACTGTAACAAGCAGCCCTTCAAAAAGAATATCTGTCCTGATTTTAATTAGCTCTCCTCTTTCTATCATGAGATTCTTTGTTCAGCTTTTTATGAAAACAAAACAAAACAACAAAACAAAACCAACACCCAAACAAAAATACCCTGTACTGACTGGTGTTATTTTCTTAGACATAATTTCTTGAGTTAATTAAAATAATGTGAATGAATGTAGAGATCAACTGAAGGGTCAGAATATTTTAACACCTATCCTTCTTAGAGTAGTCACGTCAAAAAGAAGAGATTTAAAAAAAAAAATGTGCCCCACAACTCTTTTCTTGGAGATACTTCCAGGTCTGCACTGGGAGAAGTTCAGGTGACTTCTTGGAACAAGTCACAGAAGTCATGCCTTTGCAGGACTGTGGCCCTAAATATTCTATTAATCTCTGATTTGAGAATCTTTCTGCTGATGCTTTCTGCTGAGTCCTGTTCATATTTCTTTTTAGTCTTCAGTTCAAATTATAAACCTGCACACATCATGAAGAATTGAGAACACCACTTACTTTCTTAAAATTATTTGATATTCACATACTTTCTGGGGTTTTTTTGATGACTGTCATACTCACAGGCAAGTAATCAGAGTTCAAATGCCTCCAGTAACCAAGTAATTTTGTGCTCCTGCTCCTCAGGTTTCCATCACTGTACAAGGCAACCCATTAAACTAAACCTGGGAAGCACAACTTCAGTGAATGCTCTTTGGCAGCCCTACCTCTGCCTGCTGTGCCTGGGAGCCTCAGAGTCCTGCTACTGAGGAATTACAGCCCCAGAGCACCTCAAGTCTTCTCCTGGCTTCATAGTTCAGGCTAAGTAATTTAAAGGAGCCCATTGAGGATTTAGAGTTCCAAATGCTAGCAAAACCCCAAAGACTTCAGATGTCTTTCTGCAGTACTGGTCTTAACTATAGGAAGCCTTGGGTTTTTAGTATAGGGGCTAGTCCATTCTCATGACTACAGTGTCTGAGAAAGTCATTATCTGAGCCTAGCAAAAGGAAGAAAAGTGAAAACCACTTCAAGTGAAAAATTCAGACACTTCAAAAATGTCTGTAAAAAGTGCTTTTCTCCTCATAGATTTCAATGTTTGATTGATAATCGTTATTTTTATCCCATGAGATCTTCAAAAGTATCCTAATTGTGAAGACATCTTGACCTCTTGTACACACTGACCATAGGTGTCCAGTGTGTACCAGACTTCATGTGACAGCTGCCCTTACAGAATGGAAAATTTACAAGAATTTAATAAAAATAAAACAAAAACTCTGGAACTCATACTATGTACACAGTTTGCCCTACACTGATTTTTTTTAATCCTTTGAATGATTCTTCTGTTTAGGCCAATGTGGGGTTATAGGAAGTATACAAATCACTGATTTTATACAGCTAAATCAGGGATATTGTAGGATATGAGACTCTAGCTTAAGCAAAAAATTATTTTTTTTACTAGATTGATGAATGTAAGACAAATCTGTGCTCTGTACTTGTCTGCAATATGTCATATAGAACAAGCAATTTAGTTCTGTTTCAGTAACTGAGTGCTACCTTTTTCATAGACTCATTTAGATGTGAAGAATGAGATCCTTCACTTCAACAGCATAATTTTTAATACAGACTGATGGAAATGCCTCTGTTGTGCTTGAGAGCATTGCAGCTGCATAGGTTTTAAACTCTGTGGATGATGAAATGTGATCAGTTTAAAGGCTTAACTCCAAAATATGAAAAGCATTGGGCATTTAGGGCCAAATTTATGAAGGAACTAATGTGGTGCCTTGCCTTCTGACATAACAAATTGAGATGATCCAGCTGACCCTAACTTCTCTTTGGTAGTGTTTCAACAAACAACAAGGCAACTTCATGCTTTCCATGAACAGACATTGTTAGTCAGACTGTCATATTTGTACACTATTAAAATAATACAGTGTTATGTGTAAGTGTCCTGTAAGCTTTGTGTAATATTGTATTTATAAAAGGATGGTGTAAAAATCTAAAATTAAATTAAATAACATGTTCTGATGATTCTGAATGAGAAGAAGGAAGCTTTTTTTTGGGGGGGGGAATGGGGGGGTTGTTTTGGGTTTGTTTTTTTTGGTTTTGGTTTTTGTTGTGGTGGTTTTTTGTTTGTTTGTTTGTTTGTTTTTTTGAGATTGCCGCATCTTTTGCTGTCAATATACAATTTTTGAATGGGATAAGGTTGAGTAACCTTAGGGATGAACCCCTACATACATTTGATTCTGTGATCTTGTGGAAACTTACACAAAGGTGTCTTAAGAGCTTTATGCAGTGCTATTGTGTTGCACAATGTGTAGTAGTTCTTGCAAGTCCTTATCATAATGTTCCTGCCCTCTGCAAGCTGTCATAGGCCAAAACTAGCATATATTTTCTCATTCTCATAGGGTCTCATAATGAACATATTATTCTTGTTTATCACAGGAAAAAGAAGCAGGAATTCACAAGTGCTTTAATTTCACCTAAACCACTCCATATTGGTCATAGTCTTCAACAACATGTACAGCCAGATGTTCTGAATCGGCTTGTGGATGGCAGTTCTTGCCCATCAGTGCTTACTATCTATGTGGGTATTTTAGTCCTGTTTTTGTTTTGCTAATTTTGCATTGCTTTGTTTCAGATCATGATAGCTCCAGCTCTTTTTCAGGCAGAATTTCTTCAAGATTGTTTTTGGGTTTTGATTTTTGCTTTGGTTTTTTTGTTTGTTTTTTTAATGTTTTATTACATGGAAGCAAAAGTTACTCTTCAAAGACATGCACTTCACAAGAAACATTTTAATATACTGATAGTAGTTGCAAGTTCTTTTCACACTAGTTCATGTCTTGTTACTTATGTTGAAGTAAAGAGATTATGGCAACATCTATTTTAGAGCTAATATTAATCAACAATGTGATAGCTAATGAGCATGAGGATATAGACTTGAATAACAGGTATCAAATGCATTCTTCTGTTGCCTTAGTAACCATTCATTCCCCAATGAGAATTTAACTTAACCCACCATTCAATGTAAATTTAACCCTCAACTATTCTGCTATTTCCTTATTATAGTAAGGGGAAACATTTCCTAGAGCCAGAATAAAATTGCTGGAAGAAATAGTAGCTAATCTGCAAAATTTTGGCTCAATTCCTTGCTCGCTTGTTACATAACATAGGAACAGAACACTTTCCCCTTTTTATTAAAGAAATACACACGTAAGAGTCAAAAGCCTAATAAAAATTCACTTCATACCTGAGGATGTGTTTCTGTGAAAACCCACAGGTAAATAAATATCATTCTAAGGTTATTTATTCCTGTTTAGCAAAGTGGTTAGCAAAAACAAGAAGATAATATTATTTTCTCTTTTCTGTCCCTCATTTCATGAGATATCTACTTGCACATAAAATCTATTTAATCAAGAAGAAAAAATGGCTAGATATATACCTCTTTCATATTTTAGCATCTTTCTTTGGTATAACATTCATCATATACCAGCTATGTGTAGAAAAGCAGAAAACGGACAAAAAACTACTGACAAAAAGCTAAGACAGTTTTAGTTTTAGAGTGAGAAAGGATCTCATGGATCTCCTTCTTTTTGATATTTCCATATGGTGAATCTCAAACCAGGAACACTTTTCAGTATATGCAACCATCCCTTTCTCTCTTATTATTCTCAGATGGATTTCAAGTGAAATAAAAATCACAGCCTGCAGGAGAAAGAGTTCAGGCCAAGTCTGGGAGACCAGGAGACCAGGAGCTGTGGTAAACACTACAGGGCACACCAGCCTCTCTAGCAGGCACAGCCTAAGATAACGTAATGGTCCCTCTGTCCTGTCTCTGTACACAGGGTGCCCAGGCAATTATCCTTGCAGCTCATTCCAGAAGCTGTCTCTAATTATTATTGTTACATCTGCTGAGGCATGAAAAGAATTAAGTCAAAGCTTAAAGTGAAAAAAACCAAACAACCAAAGTGTTAAGCTGCAGTTGGAGCTGCTTCTGTACTCTGGGAATTTTGCACAATACACTCTAAGTCATATCTTAAAGATATAAAAGGAGAAAGGGAATTAAACTACTCTCTCTTCATGTCTTCTTGAATAAGCCCCTAAAAGACCTGATATCAGATGAGCTCCACAGAAGTCAAACCTACACTAAAGTTTGTGCTGGCATTGCTCAGGGACATGAGGAGGTGTGACACCTGAGTGGCAGACCTGTGCTAGCACAGAAACCTTGGTAAAAAGCAGTTAGAGAAAAGAAAACCACACTTCAACATGTCGCAGGGTGCACTGTGTGAAGTGCATCCGCTGGAGCTGTGTTAGCAATCAGAGCCCTTTGCGTTACTATAGCCTGGAGTCAGTGAAGCTTCACTAGACACTGTCCTCTTATTTAGATTTTACCATGTATCTCTTTTTTTTTTCCTTTCAGAATCTTACTTTGGTGTATCAAGTGTTTCATTTTCTTCCTATCTAAAACACTTGGAAGAGCACAGCTGTGTCATGCCACATGGCTCTGTTAAGGCTCTTGGCAGCAACATATAAAACAAGTTCATTTTGAATGGTCTGTTGAGTTGATGGCCTGGACCTCAGGCAGGAATGCTTAAACACAGTCTCCAGAGAGCCTTGAGATGTCTTTACAGAGCAAAAAGTGCCTGCTGGGAAAAATAGTATGTAAGTATGAAATGAAAACTTAGGGAACTATGTAGGAGCAGAATTGCTCAAAGGGAAGAAGCACAACTGAAAGGGTCTCTTTAATCCTAGTACTCCCTAATTTTTGAGGTGTGTGTGTATGTAATACATAATTGTTTTGCATGCAGTGTGTTCTTTATGATGTGAATGCCTCAGGACAAGCTTTTTGAAGTCCCATTCCGCCTCAAATATAAGGCCTGTAGAATCCGCAGAAAAGGTGAATTATATAAATAAGTCTTACTTGGAGAAATTATTTTCTTGATGTTCATACATTGATTATTATACCAATTAAACATTTTTCACTCCATCATCATCTCTGTGCCCTCTGCCCAAGGATCCCAGATAGTTTGCCCTGAACTTTCTACCTCATTGTTTCTGCCTCCTTTACTCCTTGGCACAGGTTAAAGGCTAAAGCTCAGAAAGCCTGAGAAGAGCCTTTACTGCAAAATGCAGGGTGCAGAGAAGGTAAAATAAGAACAGTCTTCTCTAGTATTTCAATATATTTCTTCAAAGAAAGACAGTAAGCTAGACACAACAGCCAATGTGCCATTGCAATTCCAATCTCTGTGATGCTTTTTGTTCTTTTTTTGTGGTCCTTCATTTCTTCCAGCAAACCCATGTAACATTGCCCTTAAAGTGGAAGCAGAAAAACCCATTCTGAGGAATGCACACAGCTGCAGTCCTGAGCTCAACAGTCTAGCAAAACTCTTCAACACACATTTAAGTCCAAGACATGAGCTCAAGGGCTAGCTGTGGTCAGGGGCCACTTCCCAGTAGCCCAGGAGTTTACAGAGGTGATGGAGCAGCAAGATTTCAATATATGTCTTCAGTGGCAGGGCTCTCATGCTGTGGAAGTGCCATGGATCAGGTTGATGAAAGATGCTCAACTCCTTGTTTAGTCAGGAACAGTTTAAATAGCAAGGGAGCTGAAGGGGCACTACATCTTGTTCTAGGCTTATACTTGTACCCCCTGCTTTGCAGTAATGTCACCATCCACTTGGTCCTGCAGCGAATTGGTTCAAAAATTAAACCAGGCAAAAACAAATTAGACTTTCCTTCTAAGGCTATTTTTCATTTGGTTTCATTCCCTGAACAATTTGTTTTTGTTTCCTGAACAAGATCAGAGGATCAGAAAGGTGGGAGAATGCAGCATGCAGCAGGAAGAAGGAGATGGTGTAACACTACAATGCTTTAAAACTATTGCACTGTTACATATAGTTGCTCTCACCCTGAAAAGAAAAACTATGTCCCTTTACTTTGATTCTCTGGTAAAATAATAGGACAGAGGGAGTTCAAAAGCTACAAAATCTTAATTTCTTGGAGAATTTGAGTATTGGAAAAAGGGTCCATTTCATTCATGTGTTTTCCTCTCACTATTTATGCATTTTATATCTTGCAACAAGGAGAAGTTATTGACTGCTGTTATGTTGTTAGTAGAAGAATGTGAAAATGTTTTTATGTCTACAGACTGTGCATATGTTGACTCTCAGGTGTTACTCACATTCTCTTTCACTTTGAGAGAAATGTATGGTCACATTTAAAGAGGTACCAAATAACCATTCTGTAATAAAGCTTTTGGTGACCATGAAGATCATCAGGCTAAACAGGCAGCTGTTCAGGGCCTGCTACAGTGGGAGTGTGAAAAGGAATTGATCAATAGGCTTTAACATCCAGAGGGAGACTTTCACTTTTCTCTTCTTTCCCCTTGTATTTCTGAGACTCACAAGGAAAAACATTACCAGCATGAAAGTTAGAAATATTGCAAATGTTGTGGAGAAAGCAATGCTGAAGGTACAAATGCAGCTGACATGACTGCATTGAAAACTCCCATTATGGATCCCTGAGTTCTTTGGAGTAATGAAACCTTTCTGTGTTCTCTGTGTAAGTGCTGTGACCTGATAAGACTTCTAAATTGTAACATAATACCAGCAGAAAGAAAAGATAAGTGCAGTGAAAAGTAGATGCTGACTAGGAGGTAAAAACATTGACACTGACACAGGCTTTCTTTTTAAATCAAGCTCATGGCTATTATTTCAACTCACTCATACTAGTGAGAAATAGCTGTAAGCAATTTTCAGTGTATTAACATGAAATATTTTTCATTGGCAGATGTCAATACAATCCATGACAAAGTCAGAGTGATTGGCATAATTTTGCAAATGGGGAAATTGAGGCATAGAGAAGTAACAGAGATTCAAGGACACTCATCTTGGTGACAGTTCCACAGTGAATACAATCCAGGAATCTGATGACTGAATCCAACATTTTCTGCAATATTATCTTATTTAAAGTGTGTATATGTGAGAGTCTGGTTCTTGACATGTAGATGCACACAAATCTATATACAAACACTTAAGCAGATATTCTAGAAATATCTCAAAGTATAATTCTGTACCATTCCATACTAGTAATTACCTTGTCAGGAAGGCATTGAGCATACTTTATCAAGGAGACTTCAGAATAACCTTGCCTCTAATCACTTTTACCTTTGCAACCATTAAAAGGCACATCTCTGTTGTGCCTTCCATCTAATTTTTTTTCTAAGAGACCCTACTGATCTGACATTTATTGATCTGAGCTTGTCTTCCAAATTGCTAATTTGTTTATACGCTCCTAAATGGGTCTTACTATTCCTCTGTTGGATTCTGGTAGAATATGAAATAGACTTTTTTTATAAACAAACATGCAACTTGTGTAGTTTTTATAATAATATTTGATTACTCTTCATCATGGTTTTACAAAATACTTCCATATAGTAAAGGGTAACAGCAGCCTTTGGGTACTATGGCTACTTTGGTAAATGCTCATTTCAGTGAACCTATTTAAGTAAGCTGAAGTTAGCCTGCCTAAAATTGTCCCAAGGGAACAATGAGATCCATTGTTTTTTTTATTTTTTAATAAGTATATTTTTGTTGTCATAGACCCTGAAAATTAATGCCATATTGACTATTATAAAGAATTTAAATCATAGTAGTACAGAATGCAAGCCACCAAGAGAAATAAATCAGACCTTTTTTGGTTTCTTGTTATATTTGTCATGTGCTTAATTAGTTGTGATGCTGTTCTGATCCTCTGTTATTTTAAGAAGTAGAACTGATTAGAAATTTGCTAGCAGTACTTCCACTTGAAATCCCTTTTTTATCCACTTTCTTGGGATATTTGTTGGGATTTTTTTCCAATTAGTATAATGGTTCCATACTACTGTGGGAGTCAGTCTTAGTGCAACTTCTCAGAAACTTTTTTCTTGAAGAGATTGTTGTTAATCTTCAAGAGACTTTATTAGATGACATGGTATGAGATCATAAAATCATAGAATGGCTTGGGTTGGAAGGGACCTTAAAGATCATCTAGTTCCAACTCCCCTGCTGTTGACAGAGACACCCTTCACTAGACAAAGTTGCTCAGAACTCCACCCAACCTGGCCTTAACCACTTCCGGGAATGAGGCATCCATGACTTCCCTAGGCAATTTGTTCTAGTGCACTGAAATTAAATGCTCAGAGGGTAAATTTGATCCTAACAGCTACTGGAGTTAGTACTAAGTTAGATCACCAGAAACTCTCATTCCTGAAGCCATCATTGGGCTATCAGAGGAAGACTGAGGACTTTCAGCCAAGTAAAGCCTATAGGTTCCTGGTGGTAGAGGTGGCATTCTTCCTTTTGCAGGAAATGGCTAAGTGAGTCTGAGGTAGAACACGGATGGAAGCTTGGCAGTAAGAGGCTGAGCCCACTAGAAGCTGCACATTTTGCCCTCCTTTGCAGGCTGTTTTCCTTAGGGATCTGCAAAATTCCAACTCAATTTGTTGCAGTTTGCCTGTCTGCACTCTCAAGACCAAAACAACCCCTTCATTTCCATTCTGAACCAGTAATTTCTGAACACTTGCTGTCTGTTTGAAATCCATTTCAATGGCCTTCTCACCATCTAGTGACCAACACAAAATATTTGCATCTAATGTGATGTTTTCAACTCAGAAAATCCAGGAGAAAAGGCCCAGTTCCAGAGAGAGTGTATTACCAGCAACTTAAATGAACCATATTTTCCTTGCTCATCCATGCCATCTTTGGATCTGTTTGATTGCCTCTCCATTTTATCTCTTTGTAACACTGTAATGCTCTTCCCTGGCATATGTTTTGGATGCTTCAAACACAGAAGGAAGAGGTGGAAAACTTGTTAGCCATATAAGAAATTCTTCTCTTACTATGAAAGCAGCAAGACAGTCAAAGAAGCACTTGAGAAGCCAAAACCACCAAGGGACAGAAATGTTCTCTTCTTTTGTGCATATAGTACAAGCTGCACATCTTAGAACTGGAGAAGTACAAAGCCTCTAGCAGAGCCTGGGCACACAGGAAAGATTCACAGGTGCCTTTATTCTAAAGCTCTGGCTTTATGAAATTAAAGCACATAGTGCAAGTTGTTATCTAAGAGATATTTATGGCATTTTCAAAGTTATATTTGTAAAATAATTTAAACATTGTCTCTCCCACTGTAGTGTTGCAGTTATTGATTATCAGCTAGAAAATTAATTCTGTAACTCTCAGCATGAAGAAAAATGTGGAAACGTGAATATATCTGTGAAGCTTCTTATTTGCTAATAACTCATAATGCCTGCAGGAATTGTAATAATATAGAGGACAGCTCCATCTCAGAAAAAATGAGACCATAAAGGTATCACCTCCTATGTACACAGTATTTATCAAGCCTTTCATTGTGAGAGACTGATGTTTTATCAGATCTTACTGTGGTCAAAATTTTCCTAGGCAATGCTTCATTTGCTCTTATGGGTAATCTCTGTATTTACTGAGGCTCTTCACTGTCCAACTGAGTGCACATATACTGGCCCACTACCTGCCAGTAATGGTTCGTCTAAAGACACACTGCCAGTAAATGGATAAAAACAACTGCAATCAAGAGTCTTGAACACACAAGACTTCTTATTACAACCAACTGGCTGAAGGCCCTGACAATTTCTTTCACTACAAGTCTTGCTGATGCAGACAGACTTTATTCTATCAATAACCCACTCAGAGCAGGATCTGTGGAGTAGTAGTTATCTTGCACTTTCCATTCAGAGTTGCTTTTCTTTCATGTTTTTCCTTTAGATTTTCTCTTAAGAGAAATTTAAAAGGCACATTTCAATCAACTAGGCTGATGTTGTCAAGCTCATGCACTGAAGTCCCATGGGGCGGTGGGAAAAAACCAACAAAACTTTCTACTGAAAAGGGAAAACAAAAATTCTCTGGTCCAATTATGTTAATCACGGATCTCTCTGCAGGACAAGAATAAAAGGCTGAGTAGAATTAATGGAGGAGAAAACACCTGACATCTTGCACTCCAGGGGCTTTTCTTTCAATAAAAATATACCACCAAACATTGTTAAAGAAACTGTATAGCAGCATTTCCTCTTTCATACCAGGTGGGAAATATATTCAAATATATGTCAGAATTATACAGTCATAGAAAACAGGGCTGGAAGGGACTACATTTAATCATCAGACTTGTATTGGCACTTCATGCCTAAAATAAATTTGGCAGATATCTGGAAAATCTTGACCAGTGGACATCCCACAGTTTTTTTGGACTAGAAGTTTTCTGTCATTAGTCCCTTATGAGACAGCACACACATTCTCCTGAACCCTGATCCCAGTCTACTAAAAGCCAGCCTTTTACAGTACTACTGGAAGCTACTGGAGACCAGTGGAGTCAGTCCCATTTGTCTGTTTATGTGTAATATTACCCAAATCAAATATACCTGATGAAAGCGGTTGCTAAGCAGGGCCTAAAAAAATAAGACGTTTTCTCAGATATTTGTCTCAAGTAGGACTAGATTCTTCCCCTTTAAATGGGTGGGTACAAAAAGGGGGAGCATAAAATGAAGCTGAGAGAGGAGCAAATACAACACCTGTAAGATTAATATGGCCTGGTACTGGCTGCATAAGGTCTGCCAATTTTCCTCTAAGTTGCATGACAGGACTAATGAGAAGTGATGGCAAGTGGCATGAGGGTAAATAGGCCATGAAGCTTTCAAGCACTGTTAATCAGAAATCTAGTTAAATGCCTGTTTCTCCCTCCTTTTTAGTGCAGCAGTTGCCATCATGTGCCCTTGCTACCAGGAGGACAGGGGCAACAGTAGAACTGTCCTAGGTGTACACAGCTTCAGCTGAGCTCTGAGCAACTTGTTTTCAAACACAGTCAGAATACCCGGAATTGTGGGGTTTAGGTGGTTTGCTTTCTCTTTTTTCTTTCTTCCTTTTTTTTTTTTTTTAAATTCTGTTTTCCATTACTCATCGCGTACCATGTCAAGTAGTAGCACATGCTTCATAACACATTGTTTCCTTCATTTCCTGGAAGCTTTTTAGCCTGAGTTTTGTAGCTGTGCACTGCACAAATCCGGACACTCTCTCTGTGATGCTTACCTTCATATTGTCTAGAAAAAAATCGTTATTGAAGTTTAATGTCTAGCAGCCTCTGCTATTTGAGTATGATTTTCACAAAGAAATTACTCCCATAATTCTGTTCTTGGCTCTTGAAAGTGTATCTTCTGTGTATTTTTACCAGAAATTTACTTTCTCCCCAAAACAGTCTGAAATATTTTACAGCTAAATTAGGAGAATGACATTATACTTTTTTAGCAGAAAATGAACATATTTCTAATTTAAATTTTGTAGACTTTTGAAAGAACTGATGTCTTTACATAATACTGGGAAAATCTGCAATTGTATGGAATGCAAAATTCAGCCACAACAGGTAAAATAATGAAGAATTTAATTTCTGCATAGCATACAGCAGGAAACGACGACCCCAACCAGTTTGTTTGCTTGACTGAGTAGACAGTTTTAAAAATTGCATTGACGCCTACGAGCACAGAGCCACATCCAGATGCAGTGCCCTTCCAAACACAATCTCTTCTCAGCAAACATGCTCTGTGATGAAGACCCATCTCATATCAAAATTGGCAGGCAAGTCACAGTGCATTCCCAGCATCGTGATAAGGACTCTGTTTTGTTCTCTTTGTTTATGCAAAATTTCCATGGGAGCAAAAGTGTTTTGGTTGTGAGCGTTTTCTGCTTTGCATAGTGGGAGGGGAAAGGATTAAGTCTGCTGTGAGCTCTGTGTTGCCCTGTACAGGATTAAAATGAGGGGTTTGGCTGTGCCCTTGTACATCACCCTTCTGCCCCCACCCATTACAGCCCAGCTGAAGGCAGTTTTATTATCCAGTGAGGCTCATTGCCCAGGAGGGTAATGCTAACACCATATAAATAAGGCAATGATAGTCAAAATCAGCAGACTGAGGGATGATGTCCCTCTCCCTTTAAAGAGTATCCACAGTTCTCACCTTGTCCTCAGTCAGCAGGAAAACATCTCTCCTCCTGTTTAAATATACTTTTAAACACACTTTATTTATCAGAGAGAGCTTGGCCTCTTTAAGGCATAGAGAATGGGCAGAGGAGTGCCCATTCCTGAATCAATGTTTCTCTGTCAGAGGGTGAAGGATGCAATCTGAGGCACACTGAAGAGGCAGGAGTATGATTTTAGACAGCAGGCTCACTGGGGTAATATATTTTTCTATTTATCATATTAGGCTTTGTTTATAAAGCAACATTCTGTCTATATCTGTAAATATTTTAAGTACTTCAGTTGGTGGTATGTGTGGGAAGGGGATCCAAACAGGGATTCTGGGCATTTTCCTTGCTGTTCCTTCTGACATGACAGTTCAGTGCAGTTGGTAACATAGCGACAGGCTGCAGCACTTCATTATCATCACAATCTGCTACCTTTTTAATATAGTATCTGACATTTCAGTCAGACAGAGGTCTGTGTCCTTAAGCTGGCAGTAACTTTATGCCTTGCACTCGACAATGTTGCCTTGCTGTGTGTAGGGACCAGGCAGGGCAGATGCTGCCAGTCTTTATCTGGATATGTCAAAGGATGGCATTCAGGCCAAAGGAAAATTATGTAAATGTTAATGGAAAATCACAAACAAGAACCAAACCATTGGTTATGGTCTAGCAAAAACATCTCCCCGTTATGCAGTTTCCAGCTAGAGCTTCCACAAGTGTCTTATCTGAGAGGAGAAAACCCAGAGGTTGCTTGAACATTTGGTGGCAGAGCTGAGGTACCGACTGGGATAGGTGCTTGGGTTACTTGTGCCACGAGGCTTTAGGGGAGGTGGTGACACCAAAAGCCATAGAGTGCTGTGGCCACAGGGACACAGGGCTGCAACTGTGCCAACCAGGCGGGAGGCACAGGCAGGACTGTACTTTTGGGATTGCAGCGTAGGGAAAAATTTAAGCTTGGAAAGTTTGATTTAAAAGAAATAACTCCATGCCTAAGTCTTTTCCTTAGGTATATTAGAGATTTATTATTTCAGACCTGTCTTCTTTGCATAACTTTGTGTGGCTCATTTTGACTGTTCTGTTTTACTCTGCCTGCTTGCCCTTGTTGGGACCCAGTTATCAGAAAAAAAATGGCAGAAATGGGAAGTCTAATAATATCTATTGTTTATTTGAATCTCTGCATCTCAAGATCTTAATTATAAAATCTTTAACAAAATCAGACCTGGTATGTAGATACTACTAATATTAATTTCCTAGATGGGAAAAAAGATGCACAAGCCATTACTGGCAACATATAGGCTTTCCTACCTCTACTGGGTAGCAGAGTGTCTCCCAGCAATCCTGTTTTATATATTACATGGACAAGATGCCATTCCACATTCACAAAATGATAGGATTTGGTTCCAAATAAGTAACTTAATTTTGAGATCTAAAAGGTCTGATTTCATTGGATTTTTAATTTGCCACCTAAATGCCACTGACAAGCCTGATGTTTCCTGTTACAGTCAGTTTAGATTTTGGTCTGGGGTACCAGCATGACTGAGAAGTCTGGGTGTTGTGTTAGATGCTGATCAGCAGAAGGGCTGCTCTGTTTACCCCAGAAGTAGCTACACAGGAGTGGTGTGTGAAATCCTCATGGTTTGTGATGCTGTCTGTGTTATCCATCTTGAAAGATTAGATAGGCTTTTGTTAACATTTCAGCAAAATTATCTCTTAAAAGAAACAAATCCTTGATCAAAGCAAAAAATCACCTTATTTGATCTAAGCTGACTTAGCAGATAGAAGTAAAATAAGAGGATGATTTTCAGTACTCTTGGTTTTACCTTGGCTGGAATAGTTTTTTCTCAATAATTCATGTACTACAACATCCATAATCTTTCTTTTATTAAGGCTAGACTATTTGCTTTAATATTAGGTTTAAAATGTCACACAGGGTAACTGTAGGGGTTCTGTGAACTGCTTTGTTGAAAGCACTTTTCTGCTTTATAAGTCACTTAAACCACAGGCTGATTATGGAAATAAAAGCCTGTAGCCTTTAAGTTATACTAACACAAGATATTTATTACTGTGAAAAGAAAGATAAAATCTTTTTCTTATCAAAGAGAAGTAAGTATGTAAATCATAATCCTGATTTGATTCATGAGGAGTATTTAGCACAGTGATTTAGCAGAAACTTTCTAAGAATGACCCAGTAATTTAGAAATGTTTATCTTAATTTTTCAAAACATCTGTGACCTGGGAAAGCATAATTTTCATTGCAAGTCAGGGAAACTTGGACTCATATGTCTCTAAAGCCTTTTCAAAAACAATTATTAAATTCTCATGAGCCTCTTTTCCCCTCTAAAACTCTCAGTTGAAATTCAGGGGTTTCTCTCATGCTTCAAACTTCTTTATTACCAATACAACTTTCCCCCAAAGAGTCCTTTACACTGAGTGAGTGTGAAATAAGTAGGATTTCATGTTATACCAAAATGCTTTCAATTTGTTGGAACTTTGATTACCTTTAAAAACAAGACAATGGAATTGTTACTTGCTGTTAAAAAAGGTCTGGCACATGCAGCAGAACAAACCTGTCTGCATAGATCTTCACTACTGCCCAAGACTGTGACTATCTTCAGATGAGCTAATCCATGTAAGCAGCTGTGCCCTGTGTGCTGTACTGCAGTGCCGCACAGCTGAGACTGAGAGACATCACAGGGAACTTACTCAAATCTTTGTATAGTACAGAGTTATTCTATTGG
The DNA here is from genome assembly GCA_013396695.1 of Sakesphorus luctuosus. Classification (NCBI taxonomy): domain Eukaryota; kingdom Metazoa; phylum Chordata; class Aves; order Passeriformes; family Thamnophilidae; genus Sakesphorus; species Sakesphorus luctuosus. The sequence continues at coordinate 329,163 of VWZD01008524.1, forward strand.
TTTGGGAGCACCATAAAGAATTCACGTAAATGTTTCAAAATAGCCCAGAGGAGTGAGCCAGGCAGTTAATGCTCTCTCCTTCCTTCATCCAATATTGTTTCTGGAGTGGAAAACAATAAAAGGTCTGGTTATGGAGGCAGGGTACTTGGCTAAGGAGTTGGTCACCTTTTCAAAGCACAAACAAAGGGTATCATGGGGAGATTATCTATTCCCCAGCAAGATTGTGTTGTAGTCCAACAAGATGTCTGATTACAACTTTAAAGAGTCACTGCTTTTGAAACACAATTTAAGCAACAGCAGTGGTAACAGGAATTGACCTTATTTTTTGTCCTTAGGAAATATGCACCACTGCATATATGTAGGTACTTGTGTTGCCAGTATCTTGACCTGATCACTGGAGTATATTAAAACATGTGATACAGGCCAAGGCAATAATCTGACAGTAAGTTTTCTCACACGTGGGACACCACACTGATCTGGCTGCTAAAGAGGGTCATCATGCATCACATGGGAAAGACTGAACTTGCTCACAGGTTCACTGCGAATAATAGAGTAACAAGATACTAAGAGAGGATGCTGACCATGCATTAATTGATTCAACACACTTCTTGCCCAGTAGAGGGCTAGCAAGCACCAATAGACAGCACTTGTAGTCAAAGAGGGGCATCACAGTGAGAATGTATCTAGAAATCATCCTAATGCTGTTTTCAGAAGTGTTGAACATGCTTCTCCTAGTAATTGGAAGTCACCAGTGTGTTGGTGGTCTGATAAAGCCAGCAGTCAGCCAGGAAATGTCAGGAGGTATCAGATGGCAGGCACATGAAGAACCGTTGAACTCCAGCTCACAGTCACAGGAGCTGCAAGACAGCTTGAGTCTGCTGTGCAAAGTCAGGTTCCTACTATTTTTTACATTGCGTAACAGACGTTGGTTGACAAATATCATCAAAGGATATGAAACAAACAGTGCTTAAGAAGCTGAGTAGCTCTAGTGCTAAGGCTGGTTTCCATTGTTCTGCTTGTTCAGTATGAGGGGAAGGAGATTCATCATAATTATAGCATTAGACTGTGCGGTTCTTTGCTGAGACCACTCTAGACTTTGTATCTCATTTTGTAGCAGCTATTTCCCTGACAATAAGTGTTTACTGAATGTCGTGGTTTAGCCCCACCTGGCAATTAAGCCCCACACAGCTGCTTACTGATTTTTCTTGGTGGGTAAGTGTTCAGCCATCCTCAGGAAGGCAGGACTCCACCACACATAATGGTGACTTAAGAAGACAAACTCCATCCTTCCAAATATCTCCTCACTTCCTCCTTCTTCCCCAGCCTTGTACAGTGAACATGACAACATATGGTATGGAATATCCCTTTAGTCAGTTGGAATCAGCTTTCTCAGCTGTGTCTCTTCGCAATTCCTTGTGCACCCCCAGCCCACTCACTGTTGGGGTGGGGTGAGAGGCAGAAAGGGCCTTGACTCTGGGTAACTGCTCAGCAGTCACTGTCAATATTGTTGTTGTAGCATCAACACTGTTTCCAGCACAAATCCAAAACATAGCCAGTTCTAGCTATTGTGAAGAAAATTAACTTTGTCCCAGACAAAAACACCACGCCAGCGCAGTCTGAATCTAAAAATAGTGCTGATGCTAATGGAAGAAAAGAATGAGATCTGAATGAAAAATTGAATGCATTATATTGATGTTTCAACTAAAGAGAGAATTCTGACAGTACTTCTCTCACAGTTCTATAAAACAGTACTTCCATTTTATTAACAATGACTGAAAGAAATAAACAATTACCTACATCTTTTTCTGAGGCAGCAGTTTCTCCTTCTGAAATCCTTATAATGAATCATCATTCTCTCTTCACCTCTCAAACCAATTTGTTCGTAATTCCAATCTTTGAAAAAGAATATGTTTGAAGATTTCAATTTTCAACTTCCAGTGCACGTCTTTAAAGAAGGGAGGTAAAATAAATGAGACCCCGCTCAAAACTTCTCCTTGTTTTTGTTTGTTTGTTTTGTTGTTGTGGTTTGGTTTTGTTCATTTTTAGGGGGGAGGTGTGTTTGTTTATTTGTTTTTACAAAAATAAGAGCTAAAACAACAGAATAGGCCATGCTCCATAATGCCCTAAACCTTTTCAAAACTGTAAGACCCAGAAGTTTCCCATCAGGAAACTGTCTAATTGTGAACCATTGTACAGCTTCATCCAAACACACCCACACACACCCACACACNTGCCTAACTGCAAGTACTGATCATTTGTATTCTGTAGGGGGAAAAGATGTGTGCATCTCATAATTTGTTATCTGAGAAAATACAGCCTGTTAGTTAAAGGAGAAGGAACCTGCTGTAGGTCATTTTGGGTACATTTCAGAGTCTATCATTGATTCACAGTACAGCACAGCACACTGAACGAGGAACTTGATCTCTTTGCAGTTCAGTTTATATAACTATTTAAAAGATGTAATGAAATCTGCCCCACAAGGGTTTTTCAAGCCTAGTTGTTTATGAGATACCAGGACAGGACCAGTCACCTGAGAGATTTCAAAGAATAATTAGTATCCTAGGATTACTAGAGTGTTTCATGCTTAGGTGGTAAGCAATTAACTCCATGGGCTGTTTTAAAGTACCTACATCTCCAAATTCAGTCTAAGAAACAGTGAGAGTCCTGATTTACAGCAGAAAAAAAAATGGATAAAGGGAGATAAATATATAAAGATAAATGAGGATAAGGATAAAGGTAAGATAAAGAGAAATCCTAAAAGCTTCCTTCGTTGATTCTTCAAGCTATGCAGTGAGCAGCAAGAAAATGCCATATCAATCAAATTAGCAGTGATGAATCTGTTTCTCTTCTCAACTGTATTGCTGAGATATTCCTTAATTTGTTCCATGATTTTGATATCACGAGTCTTGGATGTAAGGCAGACATTTTGTCAGTGTATCTGAATTGACTGTTTGCTATGATACTTAACTGAAATTGTATTATAGTGGAATATATTAATCATTGCTGCTAATTACTGATCTAAGTATAGCCAATGGATAAACTGAATACTCTGGTTTGGGGGTAAATTTAAGCAGGAGTTAAACATTTGGATAGCCAGGGACAGATGCAGCTCACTCTAATGGGAGGCACTGAGCAGTTCTCCCATTTGACTCAAGAGAGCAGATGCCAGAACAGCTGTCATGAGCAGGTCTAGGGAGCCAAGAGTCATCCAATCCCATATAAATCTCTGTTTGGTGGTTCAACTGGTGGGGTGTTGGCTGCTGACAGAAGTGCTGGGAAGCATAAGGCTGAGCAGAAGGTGAGCAATATGGATGAGTGGGTTCTCGGTGGGGCTGCCAGGACAGCCACTGGGGTACAAGCAGATTATGGAAGGTCGTGCATATTTGTGCGTGGCAAAAATGAGAGCAGCAAGTGTTAGCAACACTTTGAGGAAAAGCCAAGAGCCCTTAGTTCATTTTGTAAAAACAGAGTTGTCTTTCTTGACAAAGACATTTTTTCCTGCTTTCTTTCTGAAAAGTTTGAATCAAGGTGTGCTATAGGAAGCAAGTAATAAATTCAGCTTTAACCACTTTCTCCTTCTGTCAGAACTTACATCTTGCAGTTTTAAAGCTCTGCACTTGTATCTTGGAATAAGGGTTTCTTGCCCTTCATAGGAAGTTTTATTTTTTAAAAAAGTTCATTGGAGAGAGATTCAGCTGATGTTTATATGACTAATAGAAAAGCTGAATATTTATAATTTATTTTTCTTTTGCAGTTTAGGAATTAAATCTTCTAGATAAAATGAAGCATGTTCCAATATATTCAAAGCTTTCAAAAGAAGAAATGTAGGATTGTCATGGTTTTTTTTCTTTTCAAAAGTAAAAAAATTGTACTACTTCTAATTCAAACTGTTTGTAAAACTCGGGCCATCTCTTCAAATCTTCCCATTACAAAGAGTCTAAAACTAGGTTTCAAATTAAATTAATTCTCTGAATATGTGCAATAAAGGGGGGAAAAAAGAAAAAAGGGATTACTCTCTTATGTTATTCTCAAAAATACTGGAAAATGGATGAAAAACTCAGCCTCTGTTACTGTATGTCTTAGTCTTACTTTTTATTCCTGTAGCCTCTTTCCTTTCTCTTCTTATGTGTATATATTTTTTCCTAGGAGTGTCATTGCATTTTATGATGGAATTTATATTCTACAAAATAAACTTGTTCCAATGTATGTTTGATTCTGTTCTGTCAGAACAATTATTTACCTTCCCATGTTACGCAAGTGACTTGTGCAAGTCAAGTGGACTTCCAGCATCACTTGTGTTTTTTCCCTTCAGATATCTACCTGTTCTCATCAAGAAAGAGGTAAATCTAATTTCTCTTGCATTCTGTTAAAAGTTCTGCAGTTTCTGTATCACATGGATCATCTGTGATACTTGTTCTTATGCATAAGGCTGCTGGAAGTACATATTTCTTTTCCCTTTTTTTTATCTTTTCTCTCCTTCACGGACAAGAGTGAATAATCTACATATGATGTTACTGCACTGCCAGTATCAAAGTAGCAGTTTTAAATGTTAAGAACCCCACTGACTGTTTTGGATTGTTCAGCAATTGTGAATTTGGATGGTGATTCAATAACAAAGTTTATATGAATATATTAATAAAAGAGCAAATATTAGGCAAAAATGAGTAACCATAGAAAAGAGATGGAACCAGAATGCTTTAAACTAGTGAAAGACCTTGGAGTTTCATCAGGTGGAGTACTGCTGAGCAAAATCCTTTTGCTGAAATGAGATGATTTGGCCTGTGTAGAAAAGGAAAATAATTTTACTGCATCTCATTCGAGTCCAACTATAGAAAGGACCTTTGCCTGTAAAATGAAAATGCACCAGAGGGGAATCTGATTCCTACAGGTGCCTTTCAAAGGAATCTGTCAGCATGTCTAGTCACCTGCTGCTTAGTTTGCAAAACTTTTTCAGATATTCTCTTAAATGTGAGAGTTATTAATTGAAAATGTATTTGTCATATATTGTAGAAAGAGTCAGAAGAACAGCTGATAGTCTTTCTGAACTCCCTTTAATCTGAATTGCACCTTCTTAAACTCAACATCATGTTCAGGTCCCACAATCTCCATGGAAGAAAGGGGTGGAGATTGTACTGGTTTTTTGCTGGGATAGGTTTAATTTTCTTGATAGAAGCTCATGTGATGCTATGTCTTGGATTTATGGCCAAAACAGTGTTGGTAACACACGTGTGTTTTAGCTGTCACTGAGCAGTGCTTATACAGCACCAAGAACATCTGTTTGTCCTGCTGCCCTTCCAGCAAGTGGGCTGGGGGTGGGCAAGAGCTTGGAAGGGGACATAGCCAGGACAACTGACCCCAACTGACCCAAAGGATATCCCATGCCATATGACATCAATAAGTATGGGAAAAAGAAAGAGAGGACATTCAGGTATTGGCATTTGTCTTCCCAAGTAACGTGTGATGGGATCCTACTTTCCTGGGGATGGCTAAACACCTGCCTGCTGATGAGAAAAAGTAAATAAATTCCTTATTTTGCTTTGCTTGTGTGTGCCACTTTGTTTCACTTATTAAACTGTCTTTATCTTGACCCACGAGTTTCCTCACATTTGCTCTTTCTCTTCTCTCCCTCATCCCCCTGGGTGGAGGGCATGAGTGAGTGGCAGTGTGGTGCTGAGCTGCCTGCCAGGGTTAAATCACCAGAGGATGCCTTTACTATGTTAACTGATTTCTAAAACCAAAGGAGCAATTTTATACATGAGACCTTCCCCTGGCCATTTCCCAGGACATATCCTAGACAGCAGTTCATCAGCTTAGTAGGATATTTGACGATGTAGCACATGAGCTGTGTTTTGCAGTGATTACAGAACAACCATCAGTCTCTGCAGGTGGCATTTCCAGCCCTCAGCATAGATGGCTTGTATCACAGAAGCAGGCAGCTTGAGTGTTCCATTCAGGAGGTGATCCATCAGCCCTAGAAAGGTGACCATGACCTCATATGCTGTGATTTGCAGCAACCTGAGAGAATGAGTAAACAGAGAGGGAAGTGAAGATCTTTGTTGCACAGGCTGTTTGAATGCATCTGCTATGCAAATCCTGTTGGAAACAGAGAATATGAGCTATGAATTTCTGAAAACAGACATTTGAAGATTTTTGTGTGGCTGAGAAAAAGAAATTCACGTGATAATTTTCTGATTTCGGAGAATCAGGAAAAAGACAGTACAATAAAATAATTGGCACTAAGGGATCTAAAATCTCAACTGCTTCAATGTCTATCAATTCCACATACAGCTAAGTTTAAATATAATTTAAAAATTGAGTAAAGTGCTTACAAATGTGTTGTTACAGTAAAATCAAAAGTGAGCAATTCAGACCTACAGAAAGCCCTGTGAGACTCAGCTATCAGCCAGAAGCACCAAGGAGCTCAGCTGCTGCTGGCTGATAGGGAGGAGGTTACTCCCCAAGAATTCACATAGTAGGAATACACAGGACTCTGCAGGTGCACGAAAATAGCCAGGATGAAATAATATAAACATGGAACTTGTGAGAGATAGGTTCTAACCAATTGAAGTATCTAGCATGGTGGTGTGTTAACTCTTTTAGCCAATAAGCTGTAGTCCTAACCCTATATAAACTGTGTGCTGTGTCTAATAAAATGGCTTCATTATGAATCTCATAGACTGTGTGGAGTCCAGTTCCTCCGCTGTTTATTTTTAGTTTACTTTACAAATGTTTTAGAAATATGAAGTGCTATTCTGGCATTTTCTTACATACAGAATACCTGATGTTGAAAACTGAAAAAGGAGTGAAATTTCACCAAGCCCTGGAGGGTTGACTTTGGTCTCTTGTCTTGGTATTTGGGGATGAGTACAAATACAAAAGGTAAAAGAAATTAAACTGAAAAGGGGAAGATTCAACACTGAAAAGTAAACTGAAAAGACCATGACCAGGTTGGACAGAATCCATGTGATTTCTGCTGTGATAAGTCAGAAGAGTCAAGAGGAATCTTTCCCCATCCTGCTTTTAGATCTGTTCTTTCTACTGTGCTGTGCCCAGGTGAACTTGTTTCAGTGACTACCACTGCTTAATTAATTCATGTTTTCTCCAAAAATATCACCCACAAAACCCACTTTTCATGACAAAGCTAGGGAACTTAGCAACAAATGTGACTGTCAGTTTAATGGCGACTTTTACACGCTTTCTTTAAGGATTCAGTTCTAATCCAGTTTCATGGAGACTTTTACATGCTTTCTTTAAGGATTCAGTTCTGATCCATGAGTTTAGAAGTTGAAATTTTAGGCAAATGTTGCTCAGCAGCTCATATTTCATGCAGTATTTAACATCTCTACTGAAAGGTTACACCTACAGTTTAAAACAAATTATATTTCCCAATGTGTGGAAGCGCTGAGAATGGTGTGGAGTTGTACCATTTTAGGGGTGGCAGTTGCCCCCAAGGAGTCCTTTTCTTCCAAGAACTCTGTCTCCCAAACGTCCATACCTTTCCTATAAAGAAATTTCTTCCCAGAGTCCAGTGTAATGTACTCCCTTCATCATACACCCAGACAATGGTCGATTCAGAGGAAAAATAAGTATTTATGTTCCCTGTGTTGTCCAAATAAGAAATGCACTAAAAGAATAGAAAGCTGCACATGACACATAGAATGGCAGTGAGGCGGCTCAACAATGTCCTTGAAAAGAAATCTGCTAAAGGCAGAAAAATGTAATAGGAATCTTCTAAAATCCATCAAAGCTGAGAGTCAATGAGGATAGAAAATTATCAAAGTGTAAAAGGAGGAGAAAAATAAATTTTTATGTGTTGTCCCAGTTTTCAGAGGAGAGGTTTAATAAAGGCTCCTGCATTCAAGTACAAGTCTGAGAACCTTTTACAAAAGGAAAGATCCGCCAAAGAGATATTTAGAACAATCTTATACAATTGAGAATCACTGTTAAAATTGTTAGTAAAGCATATAGCTAACATTTAAAGTAAGGCTTTGATCAGAACACAGAGAATAGTAAGCCAGTTTTTAAGGGTGATTACACAAAAATATATCTCAGTAAATCTGGTTTCTGCAGTATGAAAACTGGCAGACATGATAATAAAACAGGAATAGTTTCCTGTTAAGTACAAACCAGGGTAAAATCGACATTTTTGTTATGCATCACAGTTCTGTTAGATCCTTTGGAATAGTTAAAAAACAAGCAATAAAAGGCCTTGGTTAATGCAGTATAATTGAATTTCAATTCAATTACTGAACTTTTGAAAAGCTACTTCAAATGTAAATAAATGAGTTGCCATTGATATTTTCACTCAAGAGGCTTTTCTAGAGCTTGTGCTATTCCTTGTATTCATAAATGATTTGAAAGAAAGGCAAATTAGTGAGATGATAAAATTTGCTGCTGGCACAAAATTAGTCATAACAGGAAAAATTAAATCTGCCTGAAGTTATTCTGGATGGTCTATGATACTGAAATATAGATGTGAAATGAGAAATGAAATTCAGCATTAACAAATACAAGGTAATTTGCACAGAAAAAAAGCAAATACATAAATACCAACATAAGGGTAAGTTTAGGGAAACAAAATTGTGATCAAACAGAATGCTTGGGAAATATCATAATGCCATGTAATTCCATGTATTGATCATTTAGTGTAGTTACTCAAGAAGGATATAGTAGGCATAAAAAAGGTGAAGAGAAGGACAATATGTATGTTGAGATATGAAGAGAGGACTTTTCAGCTTGCAAACAGCTGAAGGGAGATTTGACACTCAAAACAGAAGTAATAGAAAGTCCTCTGATCTCTCTCAAAATTTATTAACAAGTAAATTCTTTTTTCACTGGTGAATTTGCAATTTTGGAATGTTTTCTCTAGAACATCATGGGTATAGGAAGTATTAGCGCATTCAAAAGTTAGACAAATTCATCTAAATCCTGTAAGTTCTCAGTTCCCCAAACAAAGCCAATATTCAGGACGAACTACCCTTTCCTTGCTTTTATGCCATGTTCTTCCCAGTGCATCTTCCAGCCGCAGTTAGAGACAGAAAGCTGGGAAAGAAGAGTTGGGTCTGGCTCTCATTTCTACCTCCATCTGTTCCTGAACCCTTCTTGTGGGAACAAGTTTCTGAGGAGACTATAGAAGTTCTGCATTGTTTTGGTTAGGGACTGTAATTCACAGCAGCCTCCCTATGTCCCATGTGAGAGTATGGAGTGATTCACAGTCCTGTCCTGTGAGTGTGTGACAGGGCATGTCTAAATGGAACTCAGGTGAGGTCTTGCTGGATGCTGCAGAATTCTCGTTCACTGCAGGACACTGTAGAAAACACTCCCTGAAAAAAAGGATCTCAAATCACCCCCACCAAAGTTCTTTCCCATATCATCTAACAAAGAATAATGGGGGTTTTTTCAGTGTTACATTAGAGGCACAGTGATACTTGGTACTGATGAGAAGTTTATCAATGCCAAGGATAGGGAATTCTGAGGGAATAAAAGTTAATGTCTCAGTTAAAATAGTCATTATTATTTATTAAAACAGCTCCCTGATTGAAACCATAACACTTCTGAAAACTGTCTACCAGGAAAAACCTTTGTTTCACAGTCTAACACCTCAGGAACTTTATTTTAGTGGTGCTATAGGCCACCAATAATCCACCCCAGATCTCATTTCTCTTTGTCACCTTTGTGTACTTGATCTTATCATACTCCAGCTACTCATAATTAAACCTGTCAGTCAGGCAAATATCCTGACATGCTCTGAGTGAGAGAAAAAGTAGCAGACATCATGCTGAGGTGTTGCTAACATGGGAGCCTGGGAAATTCAAGCAGTGAATTTTTGACAAGATGAGGAAAAAAAGATACTGACCTGTTAAGAGATCTGGCTCTAGGGCAACAAACTGCCTTTTACATTGTTAGTTAGAATTGGTGTCCATATAGCATAACCATTGTGGTTAACCAAAATTGCTACTAAGAGCCTCAAGCACTGCATCAGGAGCTTTCGCTCTTTCCTTTCAGAAAAACAAAATAAACAGCTGTGTTACATATCTATGTAGGTTACCAGGGTTTGGGGTTTTTTCCTTCTAAACAGTTGAACAGATTTTAAGCCATAAGCATTATCTATTCTGACTTACCACTTCATCTGACTCACTGAATTTCATCCAGTCATTTCTGTTTTGAACCTAATAGCCTGTAAATGAAGTAGAACTTTTCTCCTGGGTAGATATGCAATCAAGGAAAACATTGATTTTAAATTTGTAGTGTATTGTTTTCAAAAAGTGTTTTGTCTGTACATCTTCATTTAAAAATCCAACAACAAAGCATCTTAAAACAGTCTCAGGATACTGCACTTTCTGGAGAAAGAAATTTCTACAAAATACTCATCTGACAATAAGGAGTGATACAGAATATTATACCAGTGAAAAAAACCCCTACAACTTCATATTCATTTCTTGCTACAAAATCCCTAGAATAATTTCTAAGGGAAGCAAACCTATTATATTATTCCAGGTCTACTTTAAATCTCAAAATTACATAATTGTGTCTTATTTGCAAGTGGTATGAGAATGCTGTCATGTTGATACCTTTAGCCTTGTGAAAAATTCTAAACTGTATTTCTTTGCATGCAAGGGACAGCTTGCTCATGTAATTCACCAGAGTTACTTTTGTGGGTGAATAGAAAGACCCAAACCCAGGAAAAATGGTGTTCTCCATTCATTCCTAAAAGGCTTCTACTTCAGAAATGTTTGTATTAAAGTATATAAAACCTACAGCACTGGAGTAATGCAAAAAGGGCAGTCTTTGTAGGACCAAATTGGTTTTTTGGCATTGAAAAGCACATTGTACCATCAGAGGGTATTCATAAGGATCATGTAAAGCTTTTCTGTTAGTAGGATACTGTCTATGAGAATTAATGCACTGGAATTACTTCTAGGCAACAGCCAAATATAAAGAGACTCTGGTAAATCTCATCATACCCTACACATACAGGTGAGACAGAGTAAACCAGGATATGATCTCTCCACACTTTCAAGGGCTTCGGAGTGAGGTGATTCTCCCATGTAATCTGACTGTTTCTGTATCTGTATTTTATCTATTGCCTGTTCAAAGTGATTGTGTCAGACCCTGCACCCACCCTATGGCATCCTGTGAGCTGAATGAAACCATGGGAGAGTTAAACTGCTGGGTAACTTTTTATCAAGGAGTTCACGAAACTGCCTTTTCTCTTTTGCCCAGTTCTAACATATGCAGTGGTTTCATGATATTTCTAAAATTGGAAAAGCTCCTGGGCATGCAGGAGACATGAAAGGAAACAAGAGCTGCTGAGGTGAGATGTAAAACCTGTTATCATAGGTGAGGATGCTTCAAGTATGCCCAGCATATCAGAGGTGTTAAAATCAAAGATCTGAGTGTATTGTTTACAGTGTGAAAGCTGAAACATAGGAGTGTATAGAGTATTTCAAAACTGTTTAAGGAAGCCTGCATGGGGTCAGCTTCTTCTTTCTCCTCTGTCTAGGCTGTAAAGGGATCTTAGCAAAGGTCTCTGTTTCATGCCAGAAATGTTAAGAAGATTTTCCTGATGGCTCAGCTCTACAGGAGAGCAATCTCTGTTAGTGTAGCTCCCAACGTGGTGCAGCTGCTTCCTTCTAGTCTGGCTAGAAATGCCAGACCACATAAAGACCTGAGAAGAAAATAGCTGCAGACAGGTTTTCTTTCATCTGACTTTTTAATGGAGACATTATTATATTTTAATATTTCCATTTGCATTGCCTGCACTCAGAGCAGACAGTGAGTGTACGATTTTATCCTAAAGCACATCTGTTCCATCATATATTCTGCTACAGTAAACTGGACATGCAATATACATTACATTTTCTCTCTATACATTTTATGAGACAGCATTTTTTATTGTCTTCCACAACTCAGCCTAAGAAATTTCAAAAGGTCATCCAAACAAGATGATTTTCTTTTTGTCTCCCACCTCTATCTACCTCTGCCATATTGCTCCTAAGCAAAAAGATAAATAAAACAAATGCTTTTATAATGAAAATAATCTGAATGTTAAATAAGTTCTTCAGAGCTTAGCTGCCATCTTTCTGAAGGGCTTCTGGTGGTTAAATAAGATTTGGCTTTGCTCAACTCACAGTTCTTTAAAGTAAATAAAGATAGAAATTATGCAAAAAATAATTTTATTTCCCTTTAAATTTCACAGACCTTTCAAAGACAAATTAATTTCAAAGATTCATCAATTCGCACATTTTCCTCCACTGGCTGGGAGAATGCCTTTATAGGTATCATTTCATTATATTTCTCTTATTTCTCCATAGAGTATGTGCTTCCACACTCGAATCCTTGTTCCTATCCATGAACTCAATATCACCTTAAGGAGTTTTAGATCCAGATAAGGACAATGAAGAATATTTCAGAAATATAGAAGACTGCAAATGTGGTGGAAGAGAAATTGTCAATTTTTTTTGTCACATCGTAGAAAAATAAAACAAATCACTATACTAAAGTGCGTCAATTTATTTTTTTTCCCCTCTGTTGGTTTTATTCCCATCTCACCAGTCAGAGCTTAGTACAGAAAACAGAAGCTGATAGTGATTTTCCAAAGGAAAAAATAAACTAAAAGTGACAAAGTTCTTTTCAATATCATTGTTTTAACTCTGCCTGGATCATTTTGTTCAGGTAACTTTTACCATATGTTCAAGTGCTTCACACCAAAGACCAAAGGAGTAATTTGTTAACTAATAAATACAACAAATAACTACACTTACCAAACATTTAGTCTAAGCATTTATGTGCTCAGAGGCCCTAATAAGTAGCCCACTAGTGTTTGTAGCATGGGCAATGCTCAAGACAGAGGCACCAACCCTTGCTATTGCTATTTTGCTGTCTTATTGCCCCCATTTTTAAATTTATGGTTTTACTCACCAAATCTCCATGTTGGTGTATTTTCTCTTAGACCCTGAACCTGCTATGAGTTCACACTTTGAACTTCTTTACCCTGCATGACTTTATGCACTTCCTCAGATTCCTTTCTCAGAATAAAACATTGCTCTGACATTTATCCCCAGATTTTGTAGCTGGGCTGCATTGGGGCTAAGCCTTGGGCCACAGAGAGCTGTATCCCTTGTCAGAGGAATATAGGAAGAGGGTCAGAGCTAAAAATGTGTTTGTATTTTCTATGCTTATGCACTTTTAAATAGAGATGGGTGCAGTGGTTGATCCCACTCTGAGCTATTGTGTCAAGAAGATCTCATATATGTGGTTAAAATTACTACCCTGCTTGAGCCCTGCTTCCTCATCTGAATTCAATTTTGTCTTTACCTTTGGATGACATGAGTTTTCTGTTGAAAGAGTGGGAGTGCAAATGATAACTGTATGCACATCCTTGTCTTCCTCTTGTTGACACAGGGGTTTAGCTGCCTGCCCTGCAGGGAACTTTAGATAACTCATTGCCAAGAGAACTCAGCAGGATTGAGGCCTTGCAGGATTAAACTACATTTGCCACAATGAATGCTTTAAACCAAAGCACAAACACACCAGGCAGTAGGTGGCAGTTCAGGATGGTATCTGATGCCAGAGCATTTCCACAGAAAAAGAAATTGAGCCACAATTACTCTGTTCTGTGGAAATCATTAGATGTCTTTGCTTCACAACAGTTGGTTTTCTTCATCTCTTTTTCATTATATTGACATAATTCATGCAAATGAAAGACAAGCTTAGAAAAACTAGGAGGGAAGAACCCACACAAAAGAAAAGATGCGAGTGTCTTCTGAAGAGGAAGGGAGCAAAATAGAGCTAAACAGAACAAAAGAAGGGCCATGTCATAAATTATGTTGGATTTGGAACAGAGAGCATGCTTAATCCTGTGAGAGTGCAATGTGTGCATGATGTACAAGTGCCTCACAGATAGAAATTATTGTCACCATTTATAATATAAATGACCCCATCTGTGTAACAGTGTTCATTACTAGATAATACCTTATCTGGACTGAAAAATTAAATTGTATAACAATAGCAGCACAATAGTTCCCTTGACAATAGAGCTGCACAGCTGTTAAACTGAAACAAGTATCTGCAAGGTCATTTAGAGTCCTCCAAAATTCAACATATCCTGTGTTTCTTTGTTAAACACAACACTCAAAAACCCAGTGATCTGTAGAAACCATAGTTTATTGTTTGTGTATGTAAGAAGGTAATTTTTACCATTTAAAATGCTATAGCTCTTCTTATATGTGGTTCCACTAGAAAACCACTTTATCATAAAAACCCTGGGCTTTTTGAGCAATACAGCTGCCACTCTTAGGGGGATGATGAACTAATATTGAATTTACCTATTAAAGACAAGAGCACCTGAGAAGCCACTGTCTTTGGTCACTTCAGGCTTTTCTGAGAGTGCCCTGAGGGGGCTTTGTGAAGCTGTGCTGGCTCTTTCTCATGCTAAGCCCATAAGCCATGTTCTCTTGGCTGAAGCTTTTCCAATTTGTGGATGTCTTTGGCCATATTAAGAGGAATTTGAGAAGAGCTTATGGAGAATTAGAAATCCTTATTCAGAACCCAGTAGCTTAACTGCTGGTTATTGTTCTGAGCTGCTGGTTTTTCTACTATCAATTTCAATGATTTTCATTTCAGAAAAGTCATCTTAATAACACATTGGGAGCAGGAATAATACATGGAACTGTTTGGAGGCTACTGTCTTAATAAACATAATTTCTGTCCAACCCAACTCATTTATTTTGTCAGAATGTTTTTTACAGCTATTAATCTTTTTTTCTCTCTCTCTTGTCTTTCATTTTTTTCTTTTTTTTATTCTTTCTTTCTTCTTTTTTTTGATAAATAATAGATAAAGGTGAGTATTCTTTTTTTTTTTCCTGAGGAAAAGTCATAGCTTTCTCAAAGGGATTTAAAAAATCTTGCTACTTAGTATTTCCCGAAGTTGGAAATCTACCATGATACCACTACTGGTATTCTAAGCATAGCTTAATTTCATTTAGGAACTGGAGGACAACAGTTTAGTCTTTAAAATACTGACCAATAAGTTAAAGTAAGATCACTCTTTGGACCATAATTCTCTCCTTTTCTCCATACTAAGTGAGAGACCAATGAGTTTAAATTTTTCCTCTCAGTCAATGCAAAGAGAAAGGAACCTGCAAAACATTTATTTAATCCACCAAGAATCTAAAGCTCTGAACAGCTCTGAAGGGAGTTTTTGATGAGCAGAATCTTTGCTTAAATGTCTAAAATTACATGAGGCTAAATCAACCTCTGTCTATAGACTGTTCTGTCTAATACCATGCAAACAGATTCTCTGTTTTTAAGATCAGTTTAAGTTAAGAAGTTAAGAAGAAGATAAGTTAAAATTAAAGTAAAGTTAAGAACAGTTGAGCTTAGCTTCACCAAAATTTGTGGCAAGTACGTCACAGTCATAGCAGAAAGAGTTGACAGAGTAACAAGTTTTTTCCTTAGAACTGAAGGTTCACAAAATGTGCATTTCAACAAACACTCAGTATAGACTAGAAGCTCAGTCAAGGGGTGAAAAACAGGCAGAGGAAAGAAAGCAGCAACATTTTCTTGTGAGGAGAACCCTTTCATGTGGAATGTCAGGATAAAAATTCAATATGTAAATTATCTATCTATCTATCTATCTATCTATCTATACTTTGAGATATAGTGTTATGTTGGGAAGTACTAATGACTGCCATCACTCATGGACCTAATGAACAGAGAGAGAAGACCTGTTAAATATTGCCAAATCCATATAGAAATGCTATTGTCTAACTTGTTTCTAATGCAATTGGAGTTAAAATTTCCTATAGCTTTTCTATTTCCTTGTGTAATTGATGTTTTAAAGTTTTTTACTCCCAGGAATATAAATAGAACTACATTGGAAGTGTTAAGACTCTAAATGTGTCAACTGCAGTAATTTTATGCCTTTACAGAATTTGGTTGTCTAAAAATATTAGGTATATTTGCCTGATCCCCCATTTTTTAACTCTACAAATTGACTTTGGGAATCCCGAGATTCTATCTTATGGCTTGGCAAGTAGAAATAAGTGAAATATGCTGCACATTATCCTCATTTTTTTACCTTCCAGACTTTATGTGAAACAGGGGATGGATCTTCACCTTATGTCTAAACCCTTTATTTCACCAATACGTTTAAAATTCTATGTGCTGTCAACTCCTGTGAACAAGAAACAGTACAACAAAACAAGGTGTTAACCTAACTCAGGTCTTCGGTTTAGATCACTGAGCCAAAGACTTGAGCTGGCCCATGGGAGAGGGGAGGAAAAGGCCGCTTGGATTCCTTCTTCTTGTGCCAGTTACAGTGTTCATAAGAGCTATGGACTCATGCTCCACCTTCAACTGTGCACTGCCAGAAAGATATTGAATCCAAAAACTGAATGGCGATGAAAAAATGGTGCCATCTTTGCCATGGAACAGAATTGCAGTTGCTACTGTGTTTTGTGAGTAAACTGCACTAAATGTTATTTTATGGATAGGTGTCAGCTACGGAAATGCTTTGTTCCTACTATCCCCTTTCTTTTGATGCTGAAGGGCATTAAGTGTATTAACATATAATCTAAAACATCTGTTGGCATTTGCTAGACACAGAAAGCATTTACTGAGATCAGGGCAGATGATTGCTACACCAAGTTGCTCACTGGTGTTTATAAAAGGTCCTCCTATCTCAATCTTATCCTGTTTCCTGACTGTTTCAATTGCTTCTTGGTACTCTACCAAGCCCTGACTATGATCCCAGATTATATAATGTTCAGAGATAAATTAACAAAAGAGAATATAACCAATATCTCATGAAAGGATGGAGTATAAAAGATACCAATAGGATCAGTGAGAAAGAATCTAATGTCTTAGGCTTTATATCCGAAAATCAATAATCGAGCCAGTATTCAGGGAAAATAGTATTATAAAAGTTGGTATCCACTCTAAGAGCACTGATGAATCCTGACACTGACTTCACTAAACATCAGATGCAATCCAGAGATCCAGGAGCTGATCATGTTGTTGGTCATTGATCAACTGCTTCTCTTGGAAAGATTAGAACTTTGAAAGGAGCCATTTCCTTATAGCATTGGAAGATATGAAGTATATATAACTGGAGTTTATTTTTACAGCTTTCATGTCTTCTTTCATGTCCATGCTGAGAGGCTCTCCTATCAGAGGAGGCTTCTGTTTCCTGGCCCAGACACCTGTCAAAACAGCAGATACACCAAAGCATTTGCAAATTTCCTGAGTTTCTGTGTGAACACACATGCCTTATGACCCATTTTCTGAGGTTCTGTAACAAAATCTCCTTCTTCCTTTTTTGTTAGAATTTCTCCTAACCCACCAAAAATAAAAGGATCTCATACATGAAAAAAGAAAAGTGTTTAAATTAATAGTGATTTTTCTATTGAATAATTTCTTTGGAAAAACACTTTTGTTATTCATCTAGCTCACCATTTTTTAACACTCTCACAGCTTTCAACCAGCATAATGTCTTGTACAAAAAGTGTGCTACACAAACAAGAAGGGATTAACCTCTTCCTCTACCTGTTGTCTCCAATCCTGTTAATAAAATCCAATTTGTAGCTTCCGGCACCACAGAGGCACACTGGTGATTAATGGTCATCTTGTTGTTCACCAAAACTCCCAAGTCCTTTCCTTCATGGTTTCTATGTAGCTATCCAGCCCCCAGTTTACTGCCTTCTATGGAGTTATTACAGGCCTTGTGCAGGACTTTCATTTGTTTTTGTGATATTCACAAGATTCCTGTTGACTCCTGTCTTCAGACCCCTCAGAATGGCAGCCCTACTATCCAGCATTTCAACCACCCCCCCAATTTCCTCTTGTTTGCCAGCCCGTTTGATGCTTTTAGTAATCAATGAAGAATTTAAATAGTATCACTGCCAGTGTCAACTACCAAGAGGTGCCACTGGTCCCCAGTTGCCAGTTGGACTTTGAACCTGACCATTAGCCATTTAGGCAAACAAACCAGCAGTTTTCCATTCACTTTCTACTCCATCTATCCAAAATATGGTTCTTCAACTTAGCATCATGGAAATACCATGCTGAGACTCTTCCTGGAGACAGGGCAAATATCATCTACTGCTCTGTGTACTTGCCCATAGATCAAGTCCTCTACTCGTGGAAAACAAATGAAGCTGGTAAGTTGTTCTTCCTATTGCTAAATCTATCCTGGCTGCCCCCAGCCACTTTCTTGTCCTTCATATGCCTGCAAATGTTTTACACAAGAAGTTACTTCAAGATCTTACCAAAATCTGAGGTTAGATTCACCAGCATGTAGCTCCCCAGATTATCCTTGTTGCATTTCCTCTTGCATGTTTTCCTCTCTCAAAAGGGTGTCACAGGGTGTGGCAAAGAAAGGACATATCATTTCCATAACACTCCATTCTTCAGTAATCCCATCTATATGACTTAACCACTTTCAGGGGGACACTGGAGTCTCTTTGTCCACTGACAGTGGTTCCTGAGAGCACCCCTCCAGGGGCTAAGGTGTTTCCCTTAAACTATCAAGAGGTTATCAGGGCTATCACCCCACAGTACTGTCTTCATCCATGTCTAGAACTGGTACTGAAATCATTTTTAAGAACTTCCAAACCCAGGACTTTGTCAGCTGTTCTTCCAAGTAATACCTGTCTATTTTCACTCAACCAGTTGAGACCGCTCTTTAAAAAACAATTCTTGTTGTGGTTAGTCTGAAGAATATTTGATGCTCAAATGGGAGTTTTAGCAGCTTTTGATTCTGAGGGGGTTTCCATGGAAATTGCTGCTGACAGCCACAGCTAGTTGTGCTGTCCCAGTACTTGCTGAACCTGTCAGAATAGCAGCTCCTGTTTCTTTCTTTGTGCAGAGGATATTCAATCAGGTGGTGGCCACTATGTCTCCCCTTTCCACTGTAGGCAGGCTGGTGTCCAAATGTGCTATGCCTGAGATAGTCTGAGATCTCCCAAAATGTCTAATGGGCAGAGCTTCTTGTCAACAGTACTTAGTAAGTGAACAAATTCCTGTCCTCTCTGTGGGTAAGGGTTAAATGGTTCAGGCTTTATCAGGAAAGTATCCTCACGTAATGTGCTCTTTTTTATGTTCATAAACAATCTCATCCTCTGGATGTCACAGTGGTGTGATGGGAAGAAGGTCTCCTGTTTTTGCATTCCAGACCACCTGTGCAGAGGGGTTCCTGCAAATAGGCTCTCAGATGCCATTAAAAATAGGATATATGTTTCACTGCAGTCAGTGTTTATATGGTTTCCAGCTGGTTAGTGGAATTCTGTAAAATATAAAAAATTAAATGGGAACACAGGAGAAAAGGTGAAGCCAAAAGAAAACAAACAAAATAAAACCACTTTAAAAGGCACAGAAATGGCACTACAGTAATAATCACTTCCTAAGAGAAATGGCAAAGTGCATGAATAAGACCTTCATTGGTACTATACAGAAGTTAAATATTTCTCTGAGAAGGAAATTACAGGAGTTTTCTATCTAATGTCAGTGCAGGTTATTGAAAATACAGTGATGCTTCATTAACAATTTGAGACCATGAAGTATAATGATGGTCTTTGACAATTTGATTCACCTTTGCAAAGAAGGGAAAGAAGAGATAAGTGTTATGTCTGGCATTTTTACAGCTCAAATTATATTTTTCTGCAGAGAAAAGAGTCAAACCTACAAATTATATTTGACCAAGTTGATTCCTGTCACATGGTGAGGCCAGGCAGCAAAAAAGGGAGAATTTCTCACAAACCAGGACTGTGTATAAAATATCCCAGTCAAAAAGACTCAGGAAAAAAAATCAGACATGATGATGTATATTCATGATGAAAAATACATGATGTCTTCACCTGCCTACTTGTCCCGAACTACAGAGTGAATCCTGCAATGACAGAGTACAACCAAACAAATGAGGTGAAAGAAAGTTGACCCTTGCAATGTAATATGTGTTGATAGAAGGAGACTGAAAACGGATTCCTAGGTGCTGTTCCTCCTGAAAAAGCTGCTGGGACTGGAGGTCTTTTGGAAACAACACAGAAACATACTTATGAAGACTCTCAGCTACCAGAAATACTGGCTGTTTTAATAATAATATCTTTGCTTTTTTTTTTGGAGGGGAATGGTTTTTATTCTTTCAGCTATTACAACTTGCTCATAAAGATTTGTTTTGTTTACAGGCAGGTGAAAAAGTCTGTTTGGCATCCTACGCGTCCTGAATCCTGAAATAAAATTTAACTGAAGTGATATTACAGCCAGTTTCAAATTTGATATCATAAACGTGTAGAGTTCATGGTGTACAGACATGTTTCTTCCACTAAGAAAGAATTTCAAAGAAATAAAGGTGGGAATGGAGAACATTTTTAACAGAAGTTCAGGATTTTAAGCATGTTCTCACCCCATTTAATGCACTTAAGTTCTCTGTGTTCTCTGTAAAATCATGGGAATAATAGAGACATTTCCAGAGAGTGCATCAGGTCTGGACTGATATTCAAAGCTGTCTCTATTACTGTTGAGAGGAGTTAGTGTTTCTAAGTTCTCAACATAAGTTTCCCAATATACAGCTCTATGTAAGTCCCTAGTATGGAAAGGACTGCAAGGTTTTTAAGATACTGACACACAATCAGTAGAGAGAAATTTAGTATTAGGTATTGATGCCAAAGAGGTTTCTGATTTTTTTGATTTTTCACATTTTGTAGATTTTAGAAACACAGTAGATGTAACACTGTAGATTGTAGTGGGTTAATATTTAGCAGCTTATAGTATAAGGTCCTTCTATCTCCACCCCTGCTCCAAGAACAGGCTGCTAAGATCTGCTAATTATTTAGTCTCATTCTCAAGGTACCAGATTAGAAGCTATCAGAGAGAACATAAACACAGAGCAGAGTGCCCGGAGCCCTGGAGAGCGTCCAAAAGACCTTTATGTGCTGAAGAAGAGTAGGAAGAGGAAGACAGAGGGTCCTGGTGACCCCAGACCCAATTCAACAGGAGTTGGGAACTAGGAGGGGACAGAGGTGGAACTGGACATGTGGACTGTAGTGATTGGATAGATTATATTATAGAAGCTATAGAATCAAAGCTTGCTTTAGCGCGCCATGACGTATTCCTGGATGAGCGGGGTTGCTCATTAAAGTAACTACCCCTTATCTTATCTCCTACAAAACTTGGCTCAGAGTCTTTCTTACAGACTTACAGCAACAGTATCTGTGGAAAACAGCCACTCACAACTGAAGTGAACAGAGAATAATTTTTTGAGAGGATGAAAACATAAATGTTGTCAAGGCCATTCTATACTACAGATTAACTGTTTCAAATACAAAGAGTAGATATACAGATCATCAATTCCCAGATATGATTCATATGATATCTATGTAGTTTTATTGTTTTCTCCTTCACCACTTCTAAACTCCTTTGGAAAACATGAAAGAAAAATAACCCTACAATTTGCTTTCCTAATAACAATTTCTCACATGTGATACAGCTGTGGTGTTATAGTTTAAGCTGGCAAAATGCCAACTGCCTGGTACCCAGTCAAAAGGTCCACTCCCAGAGAAGGAGAGTGAGGGAAAAAAACAGAAATGAGGCTTTGGACATGGTGAAGTTCTTATATTTATATAGAGAAGTGGAAAGCTTAGCACTAAATATGAAATGGCACATAGTGACAGGAAACAACAACAGGCTCACTGAGGTCGCCCCAGCTAACCAGCAGAATTCTGAACCAACTAAACCTCCTCCCCAAAGGAAACCTCCCAGCAAGAGGGAAAAAAAGAAGGAATTAACAGGAATATGCTCACTTCCCCAGGTAAACAGCCATGCAGACCAGCAGCAGCAGGGCCTGATATCAGCAGTCAGGGAGTAGGAACCCTCTTGGTCCGAAGCATGGACCGAAAAGACAGAAAATCCTCCCCCCTGGCTTGTTATACTCCTCGACGCTTCCTAATGATGTCAGATGATATGAAATACCTCTTTGGCTGCTTAAGTCAGATGATGCCTGTCCCCTCTAATCTGCGTCACGTCTTTTGAGGCCTGCTGAAAACTGAGGCCTAAATGGGGACTTATGCTGACTAGAGCTAAAACTACTACATGTGGTCATGTTAAATGGTTCTGAATGAAAGCACAGTTCTTGCTAGTAGGAGTATTAGAGATGAAAAAGCAGTAGAATTTAGTATGGTATAGGACATACTGTGGCAAACTTAGGACAAATTTTGTATCTTTAGTGATACTGTTAGTATTACTCATGTGTAGATATAATGTATTTGGCCTGAATTACTTTTGAGTTATAAAGAGGAAAAAAAAATAGTAGTAACATTTGCAGAAGCCTCACTGTCTTCTATTTCAAACTCAGAGTAGCTGAAAAATGTACTGAATTGCTATTGATGCAGTTCTAATGGAGTATTTCTGGAATTACTTCTAATTAGACTGATAATCTTATTTCCTGTCTTTTCTTATTCCAGAAAAAGTGCAAACCAGTCAAAGACTATTGTGTCCTATGGAAACCTGTATGTCTTAATAAGTCGTTGTTTAAAAACAGAGTCATGCTTATGAGATTGTAGGTGCACTTCTAATTGTAACGAAAGAATCAAGGTACACACAAATAGCTGCTTTCAAACAGTAGCCTAAATAAACATTCTGGAAGCTGCATCAGCCCTGATGCATGTAGAAAGTAAATTATACCTACAGCTGAAAATATGAATGTATATAATCACTGTCCAAATTTTAACTATCTCCATTTACTCATTGCTATAATAGCAGAGTTTAGCCCTTCATTCATGTGTTTAGCTGCACATTATAGCACCCAGTTATATCAGTGAAGGGTCAGCGCTCTGTTCTGCAAAGACAAGAGAAAGGAAGCCCTTATTTGTATGATACAATATGCCATAATAGCTATGAAGAGAAAAAAGGGGTTTTTAAAATGTAGTTCACATATCATCTTTATATGATACTCTGATTGTCTCTGTTGGCCACCTACAACACAGCTGTAAGCTTTCCAGTAAAAAGTCTGGATCTAAACAGAAATTGCATTAAACTCATCATTCATTGATATAAGGTAAGAGAGGATGTAGTTTGTGTTTCTGTGTCATCCTGGAAGACTTGTTGAGACTGCTGTGGGGGCATGAGAATAGAATGCAGTTATTAGAATAGTGACAAGGCTTTCAGCTTTGATTGTTAGAAAACCAGGACTTCGTTACTGGTTGTGATCCTTCATTTAGGGATAGTCCCATGCAAGGCCATGAAATAGAAAATCAGCAGAAAAGTCTTCAGGGAGAGGTGTATCTCTAAACATGAGGTTTTATCCCCAAATAAAAACAGAAATAATTCAATATAAGCAATTTCATTAGGAAATACCTTCAGCCTGTTTCTCACACAGCTTCTGCGCACCTTAGTCTGTTCCACAAGGGAAAAAAATTAGCATGCATGAGAAGCAAACAGATCAGAGATCTGGATGAAGAAAAGAGCCAGGAGCCTCTCCCAGTGTACTTCCTGCAACTATCTCCTATTTTAACTAATCGAACACAACAGTGTTTTCTAACAATCATGAAAAGAATAAAATCCCTGCGTTTAAGTTGCTGCTTTAATTGCACCACAGGATCACTGCCTTGGAAATTGTAGCACATTAACATAAGTACAGTCAGTGACAAAAGCAGCTTTAGGCTCAACTGTCAGCACTCAAAAGTATGATTCAGGTCAAAGTCAGATCCTAGTTTAGCCTAGGAAAGGTGAATGTCCCCAGTGGAGTGACTATTCTTTTGAAACCAGTCAAAGGGACTCCCAAAGCACAGTGAAAGTTTGTGAACTCTGCAGTTATAGAGAGAAATCACAGAGCAAACATTGCATCCTTCCTGTTTCTCCTGCCCCTCAGTTCTGTTGGCTTTCAAGGGATATATGTTTTTGCTGTTCTCTGGGATTCATCATCATCCACTCTTTGGATTTAATATCTTCTTTACTTTAGTCCAGTTGATCTCCATAGTACCAGAGAAAGGATTATAGGCACTACATTTATATGATTTATAAACATATTTCTGTCATGTAAATATTATTTATTCTTTGAAGTGTTAGCATTCACTTTTACCATTAGAGGGCTGTATTGTTTGTTACTTTTTAAACTGTTGTCTGTTGCATACTTGTTTATATCTGTCAAAAGCTACACATAATAAAAGCTACCACACAACCAAGTGTCCTGCCTTTCACCCAATAAGTCACATGCTCAATATAAATGCCAAGAGTCCAATAGAAAGAGGTAGAGCAGTAAGTGTTCTGTAAAATTCCTTGGTTAACCTTAGAGGTAATTTCTGCTACTGCTGACTGCTAAAGAGATTATAATCCTGCTTTCCCAAAGGGAAATGGATAGAGCAAAGTTTTATGGTGATGTTTGAGAGGAAGGTCCCAGAGAGAAAATCTGCCCTCCCTGAATTCAGGGGGAAATTTGGCACTTAATTGGATTCAGGATCTCTCTTGCTTCTATCCTAATGCATTAAAAGTTAACATGAAAAACTCCTACCGCTGACAGAGGAGGTTAAGATGAAACTTTGCACATTATCACATCTGTCAGTAGCTTCCCAGTTTAGAATTTATTACAGCTTCCTCTGATACATTTGAAGTACTGACCATCAGTGTCAGATATAGTCATAGTTTGAATGGGGAAGAGGGATTGCAACAGTTCATACCTTTTATCAAGAACAAATCATATTCAGGTCCAAAGAAGTCTGCAAAGAATTTATACAGAAATATAGACATTTTTAAATAAATTGGAATTTTTTTTTCATGCAATCTGAGAAGAGGTCTGGCTAATTTCATCAGGCTTTTTAATGGAAGTACTGTATTTTGTGACCATGAGGATGTACAAATACTTAAACATTGTGATTGAGTTAGCACTTAGAGCACTTTTATGCGGTGGAGTTTGCAGAGAGTTCATTAGTTACACCCTTTGTATATACATATACACATTAAGGTGAAACAGCCCTTTCCAAAATTATCTGCGCCAAATCCAACTCTGTACAACACCTGGTTGTATCAAAAGACAAAATTATTTTATATTTTCCATTATAGTGAGCTCACTAGGCTTTTTTAATGACTTATCTCATGCACACAGATTAGAAAATGTCAAACCGTTAACTGACTATTCTTCTGAGCACTGACTATCAAAACAGCACTTCATTGTACTGCTGGGCTTCAAGGGACATTTTCAAAGACACAAATGACATGCAGACATTGACTTCCCTTATCCAGACTAGAAATTGTTTCAGAGATGAGGGACATTAGGGGTTCTGACGTTACACATCTGGAGAAAATTCTGTCAAAATACCTTGTTCACCAGGGCACGCACAGGAGCAATTATCATAACTTGTCATGAGTAAAGCTATGTTCTCAATTCAGCCAATCTTTTAAAGACATGGCTATGTCCCTTGAAGTTCAGTAGGGTATTTTAGGAAGAACATGGTAGCCATCTAGAGAGACAGAAATTTCAGAAAAACTAGAAATTCCAATCCTGTCATTACAAATAAAAATAAAATTAAAAACATTAATAAAAAAACCCCAAACAATATGTTTTGTTCTTAAAAGTGCTGCTCTGCTGGTTTTACATTCTATTCAGGGCCCCTAACACATCTCTGCCCTTGACCTTTGAGCTGGAAATGTAACTGTATAGAAATGGTATAGCAGGCATATGGATCTCCATTAAAGGCTTTGAGAAAATGGCAGAAGGACACCAAGTTACCTGTTGTTCTTTCTGCTGCCTAATATTAGACTATACAATGAGAAAAACCACTTTTATAAAAAGAGAAACAAATTTAATTTACCTTTTTAAGCTGTAGACCACAGCATGTCTACCATGAGCCATGGTATTTATTTTTATGCAAGCTAGCCACAGAAAGTCATGGGGAAGGACAACAGCCAAACAAACAAAATAAAAAATCAAACAACATTTCATTTATTTTTTGCCTAAATACAGATTTATTTTCTTAGTTTACCTTTGACTGACAGAATATCAACATATGGATTAACTAGCTCTTGTCATTATTGGCAGAAATATTAACGTGTCTTTTTAATACTTGTTGTGTCACCACATTACAGACTGTTTTAAAGAAAATGTTCATGAACAGTTGATGGCAGAATTCTGTCAGAATTCACTCTCACAGAAATTAATTATGATTAGTTTGTTGTGACAAAAAAAACCCAACACTGACATTTCTAAGCTACTATAAAAATGACTACTAGAAAAATTTAAAAATAAAAACCATGAACAGTGGCATTACCAGTATAACACTGGTAAAATTCATTGGATAGTTACATCTGCTTTTCTTTTATTAATTTGCATTATCCTATGACCTTCATATTTGAATTTTAGCCACGTTTCAGGATCCCAGTGTGTCAAATGCTGTAGGTTTGGTGCTGCGAAAATATAAATCTGTTTTCTGTTCAGAGAGACTACAATTAAACTTTATGACAAAACAGATGGACAGAAACAGATGGGAGGAGTAAAGGAAAATAATGAGGCAACAATTGTGGGTGTGCTTGGCTTCTAATCTCAGAATACACTAAAATCCCAGCAATCCCCTCTTTTGTGAGCACCTCATCGAAGAAGAATGGTAGTTTAAGCAGTAGTTTGAACGGGAATAACACAGAGTCCTAGGGAGGATTGTAAGAAATAAAAGACAGGTAAAGGAGTCACTTGATGCCTGAATGTGTGGAGTTCAGATTTTAACATGGATGTGAATAAAGTTGGCCTCACGGACCACTTGCAGGAGGGAAATGACAACTTGATATTGCAGTAAGACCTGAAGAGCTTGGAAAAATATAAAAAAAAAAAAACGTACTTACTTTGATACAACACAGAAGGTGCGAGCAATTGCAGAGTGTGAAAGTCAAAGTGATGGACTAAGAAAATGACCTTAGCTGCAGCCTTTCACTTGCATACTGGCAGTGCAAAACTGCCTCTGACAGGAGCAGACAACGTGATGCCACAGGAACCGAACTGTAAGATGGCAAAGCTTTAAGAGTTTAAATGGTCAATAAGACTGTATCTTTGTAGTGCTCTGCAAGCTCCCACCACCACTGAAAAAGAATCTGTCACATTTAAAAATAGGTCTTACATGTCAGTGTTAAAAAGCACTCTAAATTAAAGATTAAACCTAGATTAGAAACTCAAGAGATAGAGCCCTTGCATCTGTGAGGATATAAAAAAGGAATGCCTCAGAGGTAAAGGACAAAGATGCATTTGTGAGGAAAAACATGACAGGAAGCACTTCCTTGTAGTGAAAGCAGTAAAAAGAAAAGATAAAAAGAGTGCAAAGAAGACAAGCTACACAGTGAGGTCATTGGAATCAGCAAAGGATTAGGCAACAGAAAGTCAAGAAATATCTGTTTTTAGTAGGTAAATGTAATAGTTTTATAATAGGAAGACAAAAACTGTGCAAAGGCACTGTCTTTGACCAGATTTCTCTTGGAAGGCTGAGAGGAATATTTATGGAATAAGTAAAGTGCTGGCTGTGCTGGGGAGAGTCTTGAAGACAGTGACAAACTGATTGATGGTTGGGGTGAGAAAATCCACTAAACGAGAGAAGAGTTGTTAACTGGAGAACAAAGACAGAAAAAATATAGTAAATGTTTTTTGGCCTTTACTCCACAAATGTTTTAAGTCCAAAAAGAAGACTCAGGGGAAAAGGCAATGGGGATGAACCAGAGTTTGATTCTAGCATGGACTATAATGGTGCAGGAAAGAAAACACTTAAGTATGAGAGAAAAACAAAATCCTGACCACTAACTATACTAACTGAGGAAGGAGAATAAAAAAGAAATGAGAAAGAAGAGTGAACCTATACATAGCTAAACTGTAAGGAGTGGGAGGAAAGATGGATGATGGAAGATCAGTAGGTACCTACAGGATCTTAGGTGACCTACTTGAAGAAGATTTTTAGTTAAAAATACTTAAAAAGAAATATACCCAGTGATTGCAAGTAACAAGTCTCAAGAGGTCACTGAACAGCAGAACAACACCTTCAAAACCCAAGTCCCTGTGACCAAAACTCTTTCGGACAGGATAGTAGACAAATATTACATAGTATGCTTTTGCCTACAGGACAAGAGAGGGACTCGGTATGAAATGAAAGCCATGAGATCAGAACTTCTGCAAAGGTCAAAATTTAAGTTTAGAAAAACATTGAAAAATCCATCAGGAGGCTGGTATTAAGAAAAACAAGCACTGAGGAAAGGAATAAAAAGCTACATTAGAAAAACATGATTCTGTCCTGTTCTATTGTAGTTCACATGTAACACACAGGGAAGGAATATTTTAAGATTAAATATCTAATCTAGGCTGCACTAGCAGGTGTTTGTCATCTTAGTATTTCTGGATCTCACATTCATTGCTTGAGAGTCTATATTTGGAAAGAAATATGACTCAGAATACATTAATGGCATCTGGGGGAGATACAAAAGTGGTTCAAAAGAGAGAAGACAGGGAAGGAAAACAGTGGTTCTCAAAATTCTTGAGGTGAGGATGTGTTTCCCTGTGCATAATGACAGGCTCTCACCTGTTGTGTGTGGAATGAGCTGGCAATCAGTATTTTCAGAAGTGAGCTGTATGTCTTCTCCAGCCTCCACAATTTTGGCCACTGTCTTTCACTGCTTGGATATTTTCAGAATCAACAAAAGTCTGTGGTTATTTCAAATTCTTCTCATTTATTTTCCATTGGTACTTGCCTGCTTTCAGAGTCACTTGTCATTACTGTCTGCTGTCCCTCCCTCTTTTCTAGTCCTCTGTAACACATTTCACATCATTTTCTTGAAGCATCAAATGGAATTTGAGCAGAGCTCGTAAACACTGGAAGCAAGAGGAAAACAGATGTGAAAATACGATAAAAAGATCTCAGTCTAACAGAAAATACTTCAGAAATAGACTTTTTTTTACAAGATCCTTTAGACAGCAATCATAATGCCTTAATAACTAATTTCTGGACATATACAAAAACAAAGAGCAGGATGATACTTATTTCTGAGATTTTCTTCAGTCATTTGACTGAAATTCCACTGACATCTGTGTCTCTGAGCAGCACTGGAAAAAACTCATTCTCAATACCAATATCAATTCTGCAGCCATACTTCACAGTCTGTCACCTAGGAGGATTCTGTCTTCCTTGATTTTAGCCATGCACAGTTAAATGTTCAATCTTTCAGCTAGTTTTCTAGACTCCTTCCACAGTTTCTAGAAATAGAAAGATAAATTTCATCCCCTGCAATGGCACAGAATTTGCACCCAGGGACATTAAGAGTATTAAGCTAATCTTGCATGTTTAGCTTGATACATGAATACCAGAAGTTTTTTCTCTAAGATTTCTGTAATCTGCAGACAATGTAATAGTAGTACAATGAAAGAAAAATTCCACAAAAAGAGCAGACACAGGTTTTCAGTTTATTTTTCATGGTCTTGGGAATGGTCCAGTGCATGCCTAGGAGTTGGACATGAAGATCCTTGTGGATCCCTTCTAACTCAGCACATTCTGTGATTCTGCAAATCTGTAATAATTGGAAGCATTTTATGAAAGCATGAAATTACTATTAACTCCATTCTAGAGTTAAAAACTGGAAATGCAAAGTTAGGCTTTTGAGGTCTGTAGTCACAAGGCTCCTTGATTTTCTGAAGCACTTGGAACCCAGCAGGTTCTGATGGGACACATGCCTACAAAGCAACATTTGCGTATTTGTTATCTGGACATCCCCATCCCCTATTCCAGTGCCAAGTTCTCAGCTATGCTGGGAGTGACTTTGAAGTTAACAGCAGTGGTGGCCATTCAGATATTTTGTAAACCAGATCAGTGTTTAAATATAGACTTCAAAGTCAAAACTAAAGCTGCAGGCTCAAATACATGTTGTGCAGCAACACAGACAAGGAAAATGCTCAGCACTAAAGAAATATTCACATTTCAGCCTTTGCTGACTCCAGCTGTAGAGCTGCTGTGCCAATCAATGGAGCCATAAATCCTAGGGAGGAAGGAAAGTGGAGGTGCGACTAGAGAATAACTACAGAAAAAGGTTGGGGGAAAGACGAAAAGAAGATATTAGTACATCTTAAGTACAAAATTAGATATTTTGCAAGCACATAAGTAACAATAGGTCAAGGAGAAAGAGTGTAAAGCCTCTGCCAAGTGTCAGAAGGAATTTATTGACTGAAGGCATTGCCAAAATGTTAAATGTCTAGACTTGCAGTTCTAAGGAAAGAATGAGAGACAGAATTTTATGCTTTAAAGAAAAAATGAAAATCAAGTGAATCCAAACATATTGGAACACAGAACTAACAGAAGGTAGCAGAGAAGATGGGAATATGATCATCATCATCACAGCTCGGCTTCGCAAACGAAGCTTTGGGAAGGGCTCTCCCCACGTGGGTGTGCCCTTCAAGCCTGTGCAGTGGATTTTTTAGGTGAGGCACAGCGTGTGCAGAACTGGCCTCATCCCTTAACTCCCAAGGTTCATTTGCCACGGCCGAGAGAGAGCTTGGACGGTGAAAGTGAAGTCCTCGGGACTAGAACCTACAACCCCTGGTATTGCCAGGAGGTCTCCCATCGAAGTACTAACTGACCCTGCTCAGCTTCTGAGATCTGATGGGATCGGGCATCAGGGTGGCATTTAACTGCCTTGGGAATATATTTGACATAACATAAAATTCATATGAAATTTGAGAGTAGAGAACACAAATCCATGACATTAACTAGGGAAAAGCCAGCTGGGTGAGAATGAAGAAAACACTGGAGGGAAGGAGAACTATGAATTATATATGCAAAACTGATGTTTACTACACAGAAGGATCAGTTTGAGCAACAATAATATGTTTTGAGAGAAAAATTGTAAATAGGAAGGGTTTTTCAAGGCTCAGCACTAATTTAATTTATAATTAATTCTTCCCAAGAATCTAAAATATGATTGACCTGCATAGATAAAGAATTTTAGGTTTAAACCATACCTTGAAACACCAAATATATAGCCAGTAAAAATATCCTTATTTGCAGCAGGGAAGAAAAAGCTTCTCATTTAAATTCTAAAGTTTCATTTATAGTTTCTGCAAGAAGTTTTGTAAATGACCTTTTAAATACTTTTAATTAAA
Organism: Sakesphorus luctuosus; assembly: GCA_013396695.1. Taxonomy (NCBI): domain Eukaryota; kingdom Metazoa; phylum Chordata; class Aves; order Passeriformes; family Thamnophilidae; genus Sakesphorus; species Sakesphorus luctuosus. The sequence continues at coordinate 360,262 of VWZD01008524.1, forward strand.
ACCCAACAATGCTTTAAAAAAAAATTAACATAGAAATTGTTTTAATATGCAACCAGCTCTTCTAATTTGAGATACAGTATAGTCTTCTATGTATTACATGCAATGGAAACCAAAGGTTGAATTCTACACTTCTGGTTTGAGCAGGCTGGTAGGCTGGACTCTTAATTAAGTAAAATGTGCTATCTTTGCTTTTCTACCCTTTACAAAGTGATAGGAGATGAAATGTTAATGTCGAAGTTCTTTTTTACCTTCAGAAGAGATAGAGGGCAGCCATTTACCATATTTTGAGAGCATCTGTTTATTCCTCTCCATGTCTTAGAACAGCACAACTATGCAAGGAATGCAAAAGGTCAGGTCCATATTGATTATGTTGTATGATGAGGACAATGTGAATGTAATGCTTTCTGATCTGCTATGCTGAAAGCATCGGTTCTGTGAAGATAAATGCCCACTGTATTCACTTCATGTTGCTTTCCTGCTTTCTACTTCAAGCAGTTTCTGGCTGCTGAAGTGACATAGATCTCTATTTATTACTACCTTGAAAATCTGATCTAAAGCTCCCTGAACCTGGAGGCAGTGCTCAGTAAATTGGTATTAAAACCCATATGAAGAATTGCATAATCCTCTAAAGAACATTTCATTTGCCAGTGACCTTTTCAGCATTGGAACTAGTTGCTTGTTTGGCAATGATTTTTGCTGGAATAATTTTCAGTACTTGCATGCACCCTTTATTTGGCATGACCCCTGAATTCTCCTTCCATAGCCTTGTCATACAGTTCTCCAGGTAGATGGCTTTAATACAAACAATAACATCAAGACATACTGGATATATTGTTAGTCAACCATGAAAAGCTGACTGTAGGTGCAGCTGATGACACAGTATCAGCAGTGTGCAGTGACTCCAAAATTATTTACTTATGAAACAATTCCACAAGCAATCTATTGGACGGCTGCTTTAAACCCTCAAAATTACAGGTCCCATCAATATTAAACCTGGCTTAAAAAGATCAGATGCAGCAGGTCTGGGTGAATGTGGGAAACACTGGCTTGTGCCAGGATGTTTCAATGATTTACATGTGATTGTGTAGTTGGTTTGTTTGGGTTTTTTTTTCTGCTAGCCATGTCAAGTAAGCAGTCAGAGGAAATTAAATCAGCACTAGCATAAGCAGTGGTGCTGAGCTATGTGGCAGCTTGACTTATCCTCCACTGATGGTTTCTCATATCCATCACCAAAAGAGTAAAAGGTTTATTAAAATAATTGCTGACCTTTTTTGTTTTTTTCACCTGAGATGCAACAAGAGCAAGGAGTACGTTATGCCTTCTACAATTGTCCGAAGGTTTCCTGGCTGTGGTACTGTTCTTGTCAGAGGTGTCAGAATAAATCAAAACCGCAAATACATTTTGAGTTCAGATCAAGACCTTTGTTTTTACAGGAACCTTGTAGTTATACCAGAAGATAAAGCAGAAGGAGGGAAAAAGAGTCCAGCTACAGTTCAGCTTTTCCTTTCAACTTTGAGATCTTCATGACTGGCACACTGTAATGCATTTACATAGTGAAAAAGATCCAGTAATACAGAGTTTTTCAGAGGGTATTATGAAAGACAGCAGATATCATATTGCGGTTATATTAACAAAGTCAGTAATTCCAAATGTGCAGGAGTAATTGTTATGTATGCTTCTAGTAGTCTAAAAAGAGAAGTAGTATACTCATTCTCTCAGATTCTTTGAAAAAAGGGCCATAGCTGCCCATTTTCAACCCCTGTGAATAAATCTGTAAAACTGCATTCCAAGTGTGGAAGTCCAATTTCTCTTGATAAAATCTTCTTCTAGGAAATTTTATCAAGAGGTTGTCCTCAGCAGAGAGTTGGGGAAGGAAATTGTTTATGTGGCTGATTTTGCTCTAATATGAATTTTCTGTAGCTCCTCAGCCTCGGAGTCAAAAGAACACTTAATACAAAGCATTTAGACTTAAAAAGACTCTGCTGACATTATCTTAATGGTTCTTTCACTACTTTTTCTTGGAAAGTCAAGAAAGAACATTCTCTCTGCCTTGGAAGATAATGTGAGTTGTGAAGGAGAACAAGAGGTGAACCAGGGGAAGGCACTTTTGAAATCCAGTTTGAGAGTGGATCCCAGTCTCTTTTGCTCCAAGAGCCTTTCAGTTAGATGAAGATCAATTAAAGAAATAACAGCTATAGGTGGTGTGTACAGCTTTAAATATGCTGATTCCCCTAAGACTGTGTTGCAAACAAGTCTGTAATGCTCAAGTATTTGTAAACCCCCTCATCATGGATTTCAGCTGAGTTCTAATAAGAGCTTAAATTTTGCTATTGTGACTATACTGTTATCAGAATTTCATTTAAATTTTCTGCAGTCAATTAGTAATCAATATTTTTGTAAGATTTTGGTACTACCCCCCCGCCACACATATTTTATAATCCATTTTTTTCTCACTTGAGAATTAGGTTGGCATTTACTTCTGAAAAATCTCTTTCTCTCTCTCAAGGGATAGATTTGTATTAGTACTTTTTTACCATGTCAAAACTGCACTGCACAGGAATTATGATTTCAAATCCAGTGATTTAAAATAGTCTCCAAAGTGCAACTGTTTTCTGTTAAAGTGTCTACAAATACCTGAAGAAAATATACCAGTCAGATAAAGTAATGTCTTGACACATCACCGTCAGTACCAGTGAATGCTGTGACGTCATTGCACAAGTACCATACTTGAAAGGCCTTTCAGTGGAAAACTCACAGTGTTTATTACATATTGCAGTATGTAAACTTTTTTTTTTTTTGCTTAGGGTTGTCAAGGGAAGGATTATGAACCTTCACATCTGGTGGAACAGGAGGCCACGGCATAATTGCAGCCCCAAACCTTTTGAGAACAAGCCAGGAAAAGATTGCTAAATACTATTCTTGTTATTACATAGTTCAGAGTGACAAAGATGTCTTGGTTTTTTTTTCATTTAGCAATACCAAGAATTCATATCATAGAAATGGTACTGCAAACAGGAAATTGAAGGTTGAGAATAATGGGAATAACAGGTTTTGGCCATTCATTTTTACACAAAATAACCAAGGAGTGGAAGGTTTTGGGGAAAAAAAGGAACCAAACAAGATAGCAACAATAATTTAGAAATGTAGTAAGGGAACTGGAAAATACATGAAGTAGGAAAACTCATTTTCATTACAGAAGAACAAAAAGCAGGCAAAAATAAAAGTGAATCTGCTCCCATACAAAACACTCCTGTTTGACTATAACTGTTTTCTACTTCAATGCGGCAACAGAACCTCTGCTGTAACAATAAACTGAATAAAAAAGAACATTGGAGACAAGTAAGTCACTTAGAAAATTAGTTCTCACCCATTTTAAAGTGTTTTGCATTCTGCTTGGAATTCATTATGTGCAGTGTTACTCCTTCACAAGACAAAACCCATTTATTTCCATGTTTATGAAATGTTCTAATTTATTCTATGGCTCTGTTACCAGCTTTTTATTTTCTTATGCCTGGAAAATTTTCTTTTCTCATTGATCTCTTTCTACTACCTATTTCACTCAGTGTTCCTTTTTTCCAGTTAAACAGAGCAATAAGATTAACCAGGAAACAGAGCTGAAATAGTCTTGGGGTTATAATTCCATATATCTCTAACTGGAACTACAGGGGACAAGACAAAAGGTTTCCTGTCAATATCCAACATTTTCCTTAGTTGGTCTCATTCAGTTCTGACTTCAGGACTTTATCTTGAAATAAAGTAGCTCAACAAATCTGGAAACTAGGTTGTTTTAATATCTGCTGCCTCTAAAGTACCAGCATAGTACATGGAGATGGAAAAAGAAACTGTTAGCACTCCTTATTCATCTTGGACTTGAACACCTGCAAACCTAATATTTGTTTTCCTGCATTTTACAGTTCAATGGCTTCAAAGTTCTTTTCCCCATCCGTTTTTACTGTAGCCATTCAATCAGTCATTTTCATCTATGTTATCTTCCGATAGTTTCCAATGGTTTTGGTGCTATTTACTCCACTTACTGCTGACAATCAGTTTCTGCCAGATGTTCTTGGACTCAAAGCATGAAGATGAGCTGAAACTGCAACAGAACATTGGGACAAACATGGTCTGGGACTTATTGCATAGATTTTTTTATATAGGTATATGAATACATATATATATTCAAAACCATAGTCTGACACTGTGGGGTGGAAAACCATGGGCTAATCAACACACCATACATGAAAAAAAAATTTACTTCATGATTTTAAAACTCATCACCAATACATGTCTTGAAGCAAGCTGCTGTAAGGTTTTATGAGCTCTACAGTTCATGCTTATGCTCTGCATGAAATTCCCACAGTCTGCACTACTAAACCTCCAAGGCCAGACTCCTGTTACCCAGCAAACTGGGACCACAGTCACATTTCTTTGGCATTTGCCATGTCATCATACTGCTGTATGGTCTGGAGATGGCAAATTTTTTCCTCCATAACAATTATTCATTCAGGTGATTTTAGATTGCTGATGGGCCTATTGATCTGGGGAGAAGAATCAGAAAGATAGCAATCACAGACTCATAGAATGGTTTGGGTTGGAAGAGACCTTAAAGATTGTCTAGTTCCAATCCCCCTGCCAAGGGCAGGGGCACCTTTCACTAGACCAGCTTGCTCAAAGCCTTATCCAGGGATAAGGCATCCACAGCTTCTCTGAGCATCCTGTTCCAGGGCCTCACCACCCTCACAGGAAAGAATTTCTTCCTAATGTGTAATATAAACCTAACTTCCTTCATTTTAAAACCATCCCCCCTTGTCCTGTCACTACACTCATTGATAGAATGCATCCCCATCTTCCCTGTAGGCCCTCTTTAGATACTGGAAGGTGCTCTAAGGTTTCCCTGGAGACTCTCCAAGCTGAACAACCCCAACACTCTCAGCCTGCCCTGAATATGAAGAAATAGAAAACACAGAAACACTTAAACTGTAAAAAGACAATTAAACTGTAGGTGCAGCATCATCTATAAGCCAGTTCTATTAATTATTGTTCAAATCAGTGGTGTTCATTAGCATTTGCTCACCATAAAGAGGTTAACATAGAAATACTCAGTTTCTCAGCTGCAGGAGAATTAGTTAAACATCTATAGCTGAGCTAAAGTCTTCAGCATAAATAGTTGGGAGTTTAGTGTTCTTCTGGTTGAAAAGCTCCTGACTAGTGATCTGTTAGGAAGGTGCTTTAGGGCCAAGGCTGGAAATCTTGGAAAAAGAAAATAAAAGGTGTGCAACCTGTACATATTGGAGAGAAATAAGCCCAGGCACTTGAGAGAAAGGAAATAAAATTACAACATAGCAAACAGTAAATAGAAAGCTGAGTAGGAAGAAAAGGAAACATGCATGTCAGAGTTTGGGAATACAAAACAGGAAAAGTGAAAGGGAGTTTCACCATGGGAAGGCTGAGAGGGCATTCAGCAATGGGAGGGAGAGGGATAGAGACATGAAGGGACTACAAAGCCCAGCTATGCAGTAAACTCACCCAGATGAAATGCTGTGACATAATGTAAACTGGCACTGAGGGGAAGAACAGAGTATCTCTGGAACTAAGCAACTATACATGGAAAATTGTTTAGACTATCTAGGTTGCCCTTAAATCTGGAAAAGTAAATGAAATCATCTTTGGGGAAATCTGAAATAATTCAGACTGCTAGATACTCTTTAAAATTCTAGGGTGTAGTTCTGGGAGGTGCATGTTCATTGAGGATAGCAAGAAGTCTCAAATGGTGAGCACAAAAGATCTTGAGTGATGTTTACTTTTAGGTTCCTATTGGTATTATTCAAACTAACAGCTGAAAAATGTGAGGTTGGAAAATTGCAGACTCCAGTAAAATAAAAGCCCAAGACAAATGAAAGGCTTTAGAATTACATTAACGTTATTTGTTGTTCATTAGGTCCTTCTTACAGCCGAGAGTTCAAAAAAAAAAAAAAAACAACAACAAAAACATTCCACAGAGCATGAGGAGATTGTTGCTTCATATTCTGAAGGAGTATTCCTGTTAAAAAATAAGGTTTCTGTAAACAATATTGTTATTCTGAATGTTTTGTGTTTAAGACACCAGAATTCTGCTTAAGGTAATAGAGGAAAATAACCAATTTCTCAGAATTATATACTCATGGTAAGGGCCATCTGCTTAGTAAGAAGGCAGACCTCTGTGAACCTGGATAGGGAGATGGAGATGGCTTGTTTCAGCCATGTCAAAGTTAAATGCTAATGCCACCTCAGGAATTAGTAGAATGCTGTTGAAATTGAGATGATCTCTCAAGAGGAGGAGCTAAAGGAAAGCATTGTCAAGTTTTTCTTTTTTCACCATATACTCTCTTCACTTTGAGTTTCCAACCAGAATGAAATAGCTCCTGCTGTTCATAACGTCAATAGTTCTGACTTGCAAACTATTTATGTTTACTAAATGAGTGCAAACAACAACAGGAGGATTTTGAGAAGTTTTTCCTAGCAAGATATAGGCTATGGTAATATTTATAAAGGCGCATAATTAACTAGATGGTTTTAAAGAGATCATCCAACTAAACAATGAATAAGACAAAAACTGCATTAAGCATGGCTTAAGAAGTCTTGAAACATGCCTAGAATTTCATATTTTTCAGGTTAGAATGATTTCTGTTCATATACTTACACTAAATTTTTAGTATTATAGCTCAGAAGGGGAAAAAGATCGAACCATTCAGAATTATTGTCCTTACAATAGAAACTAAATGTCAAGATGTGTCTGTGATCAAAGTAAATGAATTTCTATTGTACTCCTGCTCTTCATGCTTTGCTAACTGAATTTAGTGCTTATAAAAGGTAACAGATTGACTGCCTTGTGAACAGAGGTCTTCTATTGATCTTTGGAACAAATCTGACAGTGTGAGAAGCCAGACCTTATCTCACTAATGTGCCACCTTTCAGGCCAGAGGGAGCACCTCGAGGGATCAGACAAAAGTTCAGTTGCAGTTCCTGGTTTATCTGCGTGGGCACTTGGTAGTGCCAGAGCCACTGTGGGTGCTGATGAGTGTCTGTCAGGAGCATGAATGAGACACTGCTTTAATTTCACCACAGGTTACTGATCTGCCCCAAGACCTGAACAACTCAACAGAAATGGAAAATATATGTATATGGTAATATTTGTACCTGTGCATATTATTTTGTGTTTAGGCATTCATGTTCTCTTAGCCCCACTTTTAAAAGTGAGGAACAATGAAACTATAAAATATCCACCCTGACAAAATAACTCCACATTTTCAGATTAAAATGAGGCTGTGAAGCCTCTAAATTACCATAAAAGTACCCTGCAGTTGAAAATTATAACATGAATGTTTAGAGAGTAAACATGGTTGAATTAACAATGCATTTCCCTGATTTATTTCAATTGCATTGGACAAATATTTTTTTCTAGAGAGCATTGCAGAATTTGTGTTTTTGCCTGTGTAATAAAGCTGCAGAGAGATAAACTTTTATTCCGCTTTAAATGGAAGATTAGTTCTCAGCAATAAGTTGGTATTCTCCTTGAAGCTTATTAAGGCTCTTCACGATTTAAACTGCTAAGAATTTGAGACAGTCTTTAGAATTATGATATTCTGGATTTTGCTACTAGAGCAAAACCCAGGGTCTTCTGTCAAAACAAAACTTAATCTCACTTCTTTCCACACTACTTACAATGATGAAAGTCACTTAGGCTGAGAAATACACTGAAAAAGAGAGGTGTTTTGCAAGAGAATTTGTAGAGTTCCTCAATTAAAAAAAAAAAAACAACAAACAACAAAAACTCCGTTTCACAGTGTTGTGACATCTTTGTGAGTAGTACAGAGCCAAAACTGAGTTTATAATTAAATCTAGTTGCACATGTTATATATTCTAAATTTATTTTCTGTATCAGTAATCTTTATATATCAACTTGAGGAAAAGTGCTCAGTTAATGTAGGTTGCAGCAAGGACACTAACAAATTAGAGTTCTGCCAGCTGCTGTTCCTTGAAAGTCCTGTTCTGCTCTTACCAGGCACCTCTGTTCCTCACATTGCATCCTTCTCAAGGAGGAGTCCTACAACTACAGAACAAATTTACAGACTAAAGGAACATTGAAATTAATCACACAAGGTTCATCCAGCTAAATTGTTGTTAATGGTTTCTCCTTGTGGGAAACACACCAGACTATGAAATGCGGAAAGAACAAGCTTTGATTGTAGACCTCGAGGAGAGCAGCACTGGGAAAGCACCCTGAACCTGAGAAGCTGCATACATATGAGAGACTTGTTGAAGTTTTAAAAATGATGTGGTTTTACCTGTACTGGGTTACAAAGTTTCTGTAACCCCCCTCCCTGCTCGTTATCACTTTCCTGCTGCGTTGCCAGCCCCCGCCCTGTATTCATAGAATCATAGAATCGATTGGGTTGGAAAAGACCTCCGAGATCATCAAGTCCAACCCTTGGTCCAACTCCAGTCCCNCCACCCGTCCCCTGTCTTCCCCTTTGTGCTCTGGAGGCTTTTTGTTCTCCAATGAGTAATCACCAGGAGCTCGTTAAGCCCAGCATTGTTTCTTCCGGGGCCAGGTGAGACCCCCGCCTTGGGGGACCCCCGGCACTGCTGCGGCAGAAGCCACGGGAACATGCCTGGGAATGCCTCTGCCGGTCCCGGGCAGCTATTGTTTCTCCGCGGCTGCTGCAGCCCCGCTCAAGGGGAACCCCCAGCCCAGCCCCATACGGCCGGAGCTGCAGCAGCAACCAGAACTTGCACGGAGCCGCCCCTCGTGGAGCCAGGACAGCATGGCCGTGGCTGCTGCCCGCTTCCACCTCTGTCCTAATCCTATTGGCTACTCTCCCCATCTATCCCCAAACAGTGGATTTCTGTTGGGTGTTAGTCCCTGCGTTTTCCTATTTGCTACCCGAGCACCTAAGCCGCTTCCGCGTCTGGAGTTCTTACCCAATCCGCCCCAGCTCTAGCACCTTCCCCCCGGGACCTCATAAAAGCCTCATGTATTTTGCAATTAAGGTCCTTTCCCCACTTGTCCTCTAGACTGCAAATGTCTCTTTCTCAGAGTTCCCTTGGCTCTGGAGGCAGGCGGGAGCTGTTTTCCCTTCCCCCCAACACTGCATATCTCCTCTCCTTTGGTGGAAAAGTTACTTTAAAGATGAAAGCGTGACTGTCATCAAAGCACAAGATACACCAGAACGCGTGATGTTGAATCTCCCTATAGCATAAGAGTAATAAATAAAAATGTGAGACTCCTGGATTGTGACAGAAGGCAAAGATCTCTATTTTTTCTCTTGATTTAGCATTTACTAGCAAGCTACTGTTGCACCTCAGTAAAGCCCCGAAAGACCTGATTAGTTGTGATGAATTAACATCAGACACTAATGGTTCTTACCTGCCTGGTTGGCATCAAAAGCATGAGTCCCTGAGCTTATAAAAATTCTGCCTGCAAGGTTCTGGCCTTCCTGATATTTCCATGATGCTAATTGCTATCATTAGGAACTTGCCTCCTCACCAGAGATGCTTGTAAAGGACAAAGTTGTTGGATTGTTTTTTGGGTGATAAGTGTGCCATCTGCTTTCCTTTTACAGCCCCTAGTCAGACAGATTCATCAGTGCCATTTTAAAGAAGTGCCAGAGGGGAGGAAAAAAAGGGTTCTTTCCCAGATGTTAACCAATATTTATGATAGGCAGATAAATTGATGGTGATTAGAAAATTTTTACATTTTCACTTTTCTTTGGGTTACATTTCAAAAGAATGTCTTCAATAATAGCTACAGGCATCAAAAAGCAGACTGTCAGGCTAATTGTGTCAGACTCATGTTACAAGGACAGAGTTATGCATTTTTAATCCATTTCAGCCTGAGAGGATTGGGAGTCTGTTTGCCTTAGTGGTGGGAAGGGCTCAGCAGAGTCTTCAAACACATCAGAGAAATAGCTGTGACTCAGGCTACTTCTCCTTTCAGTCTCATTTCCTTTACACTGTTGTAATTTCTTTTCTCCGCACTCTCCCAGCTAATCTAAGCCACAGGGACAGTGGTTTTAGAAGGTTTCCCATTTCTCATCATCTCCCTCCTCAGGTGGCTGCATGAAGGAGTGACAGATAAACAGACTCTCCTTTCCTTAGCTAGGGCCTGAGTGTGGATGGGTAGGGAAGAGGAAGGAGAAATGTTGCTTCTAAGCACTCTCATGCAGCCCTGAGTATCATTTGAGGTCACGCCAGATGAACCAAATCTCAAATCACAAAGTAGATGAAATTTTAATCTGATATTCTCCATAGGACTCAGGATTATCTGAAACTAAATGCCAAGCCAGCGTGAAATCTGTAACTCTCTGCAGGTACCAGAGCCCCAGTGTGGGGATTGAGTTTCACTCCTGAAAACAAGTAATGTTAACCACCTTGCACACAAAATCTGGAAGTTAAGGGAAGGGCAGTGCAAAAACACTTTTCAGTTTTATGGTGAGTTGCTGTTCTTATCATGAGAGGCTGGCCATGGCAGGTCAGGTAAGTTTTTTAAGGGGAGATATTGATGCCCCAGAACACCAAGGGGAAAGTTTAGAGTTATAAGTCTGTTATGGAATATGAGCCACTAAACTGCAGTGATCAGCAGTAAAATGTCATCAGTGGGAGGGTTTTCTCATCCTTGACTTCCAACCCCTGCCGAGCAGTAGAAAATATTGTTTATAAGGGCTATATTCCTAGTGGGTAAATTAGGGAGCAAGTATAAATTCACACTCAAATTTCACAATGGTTGAGTAGTCATTTAATTGAATATATGAAGAGTGAAATTTCCCATGTTGTGAAGTTCACAACAGAGGTCTGCAGCTTAGACCTGGATTAACATTTTCCTGACTTTGAAAGTTTCTTCAAGTGCCCAGTTCAGTCATAGACCTGAGGGCTTCCTCCACCCTATGGTGGGAGGGACCCCCCTACCCCTTCCACTAAAGGGGAAGCCATAGGAGGAGCAGCTGAGGTCACTTGGTCAGCTGGAGAAGAGGAGACTGAGGTGAGACCTCATTGCAGTTACAGCTTCCTTGTGAGGGGAAGAGTTGGGGTGGACACTGATCTCTGTGGTGAACAGTGACAGGACCTGAGGGAATGGCCTGAAGTTGTGTCAGGGGAGGTTTGGGTTGGATATCAGGAAAAGGTTCTTCAGCCAGAGAGTTGTTGAGCTCCCCAGGGAAGTAGTCAGAGCACCAAGCCCAACACAGTTCAAGAAGCATCAATGCTGTCAGGCACATGGTGTGATTCTTGGGGTGTTCTCTGGAGGGACAGGGGTTGGACTTTGATGATTCTTGAGTCCCTTCCAACTCAGGATACTGTATGATTCACCCTGCGCATGGCCCAGGACACTATTTCAGCTCCCAGAACTATCAGCCCCTGTCCCAGTAATGCTACAACAGGGCCAATGTCCAGCTTCCCAGAGTCCTGCCTGGCCATGGGACCCCTAAGACATCCCTCTTTCCACACTGCCACCCAACCATCTCATGGCCACGTCTGACCAAGGCTACCTCCAGTACGTGGTGCAGTGTAACACATGTCCATTCACAGGGATAAACCTCATTGCTTCTCACTGAGCATGCTGAAAAAACTGTTCTTGCACACAGTTTTCTGCTAGAACATAAAGCCATAAGGACATGAAGACACGTCAATTACAGAGATCTGAATTAGTGCAGTCCTGCTGAAATTTTATTATGTTTAGTGTACCTTTACCAAGCACAAAAATACTGTGGAGATCGTGCATGGGATGAAAGTCACATAAATGTATGTGGATAAGGCAAGAGGAGCTTCCTTGTCTAAAAAAAAAAAAAAACAAAAACAAAAAAAGGAAAAAAAGGTTGTTTTGTAAATTGTTATCAATGGCAGTGTGACTCCTTGCCCCAGAAAGTTCACACCTTTTGGAAGAGTTGTGTTTAATCTTTAATGCTCTATTAAAGATAAATTAGTTTTGAATGAACTAATTATTATTAAATTGTTGCCCTAGCAACACAAAGAGGGTTACCATAGTAGCCTCTTTTATCCAAATTGAAATATAGCTTGTCTAAAGCTTCACAGGGCTGTGGATTTTAAAACAAAAGAAGAAAACGTAAACTTCTTCCTTCACCTAATGAGCCACTGCCATTACAAAAAGTCTCAGTTAGGTCAGAGCCTGAGGTTCTTGGTATTGTCTTACTCCTTCTGTAAGAAGTCTTATTTGATTTTTCCCTTCACAGAAAGTTTGAGGATGGAAATTAATAAAGATTAAACTGCATGGTATCTCTGTAGTTCACAATCTTGTCACAGCTGCTCTGTGCAGATATTGGAGTAATCCGGCATTTGGGAAGTAAGAAAGATTCCTGAGCTAATTCTTTTTCCATGAGGCATTGTAGAAATCATCTCTCTGTCCCTGAATTATCCATCACACTGGGCCAGAGAAGGAAATATCCCCTATTTGTTTGCCTTTTGATAATACTTTATCATCAGTAAATTGTTTAGATATAGCTTGATAGCATTCATATGGAGCTCCAGATACTTTACTGAACCAAGAAATCATGGAATATTTTTCACAATATCACTGTGAGATCAGTAAGTAGTTTTGCCACTTGCAAGAGATGACCAAATCACTAGGAAAAAATAGTGTGCCCAGTAGGACACAAAATGCTGGTGGATATGAGTTTTGCTGTTTCTGTCCCTGTATTTTATTCACGTCTCTTTCTCTGTTTTCCTTCAAATTGGAGCCAGTAAGAGTGATTTAATATTTGTGCCACTGCTCATGTTGTAAAGACTTAGAAAACACAGCTAAACAATTTCCTAATCTCATAATAATGCCACTGTTGTTGAATCAGATTTTTAAAACAATTCCTAAACATTTAACATTTTCCATAAAGCCAAAACTCAAAGACCTATACAAGAGTATTTTTTAAAAAGTTGAAATGGATTTCTAGTCCACCAGGTTGTGGGGGAGAGCTTGGAAAATCCCTTTTGAACCCTAGTGAGTGCTACATGCTCAACCTTTCTTCTCTCACCCAGTGACCCCTCAAGAATATTAAATGCATCCCAAATGAATTGAAGGAAAAAACAATAAGCCTCAGACAACTTCATGTCTTCCTAAAGGCAGTGGTGTGCTTCCAGGAAGCTGGGACCCATCATTTTTAAAGACTCAATATAGAAAACCTGGAATTTTTATTTTCACTCCAATATCACAAAGTTAGCATCATAATATTAACTTCAAGATGAATCTTCATTTTCACATAAAATTTCACATAAAAGTCACTTCTGAATGATAGCTTTTTTATGAGCCTTACTAGCAAATTAATAACATTGGCTGTGGAGTACCAAACTTTATGACTCCTATCACCAAGGTTTCACTTCAAATGATACTTCTCAGAACCTGTGCTCATGCCTCCATCTCTTCTCTCTATAACTGTCCTGCACAGCTACTGGGCAGCTGCTGTGGAATCTGGTGAATCTCCACAGCTCAGAGGGGAAGGCAGCTCCCTCCCTCTGAAACTCTGGCTCCAGCTCCTCAGGCTGCCCTGGTGGCTGCCCAGGTGGGAGTTGCACTCCCTTGATGTGTACCCAAGTACTTGATATCTTCAGGGGACCTGCCCTTCTGCTCTGACATGAGTGAACCCACCAGTCCTCTGGAACAACTCTTCATAATCAAAAATGTTCATACCTGCAAGTGCCCGTGGAACTCTTTTTTTCTGGGTGAAGCTCGACTTGGTCAAAGCTGGACGCCTCTGATGATAATTCCCTTGAGAAATGGGCATCAGTTGGGATACTAGTGAAGAGAAGGATTTCTCCTTTGTTTAATGATGCTCTGCTGACAAAGCTAAAATGACATTAAAAAGTTAAACATAATATTTATGGAGGAGGTGCTATATATTTAAATCTGCTGAAATTAGAAATTAAGAAAAAAGTACCTCATTATAATAAATTAATAGGAAGGTTTGGCCTTGATATTTTATACTACATTTTAAGCTGACTGAACAATTCAGGATAAAGCAATTACAACTCATGTAGCTTTTGTTTCCTGAAGAGAGCAGAAGCTTCTTTTAAAACCTGTGTTTTCTAAGAAAGACTTACATTTATCCACTTAATCAGTTCTTGGAAGATAGGCAGAAGTTGTATCGATGATTTTTGCACAAGAAATACTAGTCTATTATGATGAATCCAGTTTGCATTATAAGGAATTGCTATGAATTAGAACAGAAGTTAAACATTAAGCATTTATGCAAATGATTAATTTCAAAGAGAACTTGATTTGCTATATATGATGTAAAATAAATTGATTCCTTGAAGGACCTGTGGAATTGGAATACAGATGTATGATAGCAAGATGGGATTACACATTTCTGCTATCTTTTTCAATTTGTTTGTGTTTTGCCTTTTTTAAATACAATAGACTTCTTTTGTTTTAATAGTAGCATGCATTTTATGAAGACTTCATTAGTCAGAAAAACTCCCACTGGAGACAAAAATGCCAGGCTGCTCTGCTGCTCTTTTAGACTAGTATTCTCTTAAGCAGCTGCATATATAACAAAGTTCATGTCCTCTAGGGAGAATACAAATAAAATTCGTCTCCATACATCAGCAGAATTAATGTGATTCCAACACATATGTTTTAAAGTAGGGAGCACTGAGGTGGAGCGGTGAAGCTGATTTTCAGCCACGTCTGTGCACTGCCACTTCTGGGTTACTCCAGAAGCTAGAATTTCCATGTCTTTTTTCCCTCTTTATCCAGCCCCTCGGGTCTGTGTGACTTTACTGCTGTATCCATGAGCTCATCATAATGCTTTTGGAATGGTGTCAGTAAAGCCTGAGCTAAGGCTTTGCCACTCAGCACCTCCCACTCTGGCACACCACCAGGAGCAGACCTGGAGAGGCACTTCTGTGAGCTTATCTCCCACGCTGCCAGCACTGCAGAGGTATCAGGCCTGAATAGATAATGTTTTTTGGAAGGCTGTGTGTGCTGCTTTAGCCTTTTTATGCATGCAGATAGGTCCAGAATGTGGCTGAGAGCCTTGCTCAATAAATCAGCCTGGAAGATTGACATGGTTTCTAACTAGTGTGGCAAACACTTGAAATTGTTCACATCCGCAAACAGCAGGCACTCAGACATGCTGATGTGCATCTGAAACAAAAGTAAACTGTCCAAAATCTTCTTCTGTCAAGAAGTCTGACCTAAAAATTTGTATGAAAAGTCAAAGTGCTGTCAGAGAGGTAGTTAGGCATTGTATTTTAAATAAAAATTCATAAGAGTTCATCTCAGCAGAAAGCTTTTCACTGAGTTTTTGGAGGAAAATGAGAATTGTCCTTGCAGAATGCCAGGGTACATCCACTGTCAGTGATTACTGCTCTCCATTTTGCTGCCACTCAGGGTCAACTGCAAATGTTCGAACTGTGAGTCAAATTTCCAAAGTTACAAGCAGTGATTTCTAGATGTAAGATTGAAAAGACAAGGCAGTCATTGCCTTTTCTCTTTTTATTCCACATATGGACATTTTATAAACCATATATTCAAACTTTTCTCTGTAGCCAGGATAGAAAAAAACCCAAATTTTGAAACAATGAAAGCTGCCTGTTTTGTGCAAAACTTTGGGTTCATTTTTAAACCAGATACAGGTAAATTAGAAGAAAAAAAATTACTCTGTTAGTGAAAATTAAAGGGCTTTGTAAGAGTTGAATTTAACAACAAAACATTCAAATAAATCGGAAATAAATATAAAACTCCTCTGAATTTTCATAAAAGGTGACCAAACCCAGGAAGAGTTACTTTCATTTGTTTAATAACCATCAAAATATTTCCTTGAAATATTAATTCAAACATTCATTTTAAATATTTTAAGGGGTGGGGGGGAAGTGTTGTTTGGTTTGATTTGGTTGTGGGTTTTTTTGTTTGGTTGGTTTTTTTGCTTTGGAAATATTTGGCTAACTAGAAAAGACTGACTTTTCTTCTTGAAACAATCATTTTCATGGAAAGAGATCAAAGAACCTTAAAACACTCATTTAATAATAAAAACATTTCACTTAGAAGCAACTATTCTTGCTGACCCAACTCTTCTCGTTTCTCTACACTTTTTAAATGATAGATTTCACTTCTACCTAAGATATTATTACACTGAACTGATGGTTCATTGTTTGTTAGTTCTGCCTATGGTTAACTGAAAGAGTAGGTAATACAGAGTTCTTCCATAAAGGACATTATTGTAGATGTTCCCCCAGTGCTTCCTTCTTTGTTTTACTTGGAAATGCAAAATTACATGGTCTTTGGCAGCACTAGTTCAGGACAATATTTAAAAATTTGAGCATAAAAAGATAAGATTTATTTATAGTCCTCAAAGAAGTAGTTTTAGAGTTGGTTGACATGTTGAAGTTGCCACAGTTGGTTGTCCTTGCAGTTAAACATGAACATTTGTGAATACATAGTGCTAGAGGGTATTGCATTAAATAATAACTTGTTGCTGTTGAAGACCAGGTTGTGATTTCAATTGTACACTCAGCTATTCAATACTGCTCTTCACCATGATGTAAAATAGAAATCTAAACCAGAACATTCATTAAATTATCACTTCAACTCACAGGATTCATTGATGAAAAACCGCAACTCTTTCATATAACTTGTTTTTCTAAGGGCCTTATGAAACATACAAGTCAATTAGCTTCAAGTATGATAAATGAAAAGTAACAATGTGTGTAGAAATCAATTATGAAATTTTGTGAGGGATCATACCTTAAATCACTAAGGAACTAATTGTCTTTAAGTACAGCAGAGAGTAGTAACTGTAAATAAATGATCTTGGTAAATTCTTAAAAGAGGACAATTATACTCCCTAATCAAAATCCCTTTAAAATGAGGAACACTTGAATTTTTTTTAATACTTTGTTTCTTAGAAGTATTTGTGGTATTCTTTTTTCCCCCTATATTTACGATAATTTTGGAATGATTGATACAATTTGTATTGAATTTTCTGCCTTTAAAATGCATGTAAAATCCAACAATGTAAACCTCGAAACAACCATTACGGAGGTAGAATGTAAATGTCATTAAATTCCACTTAGATTTAAATTCTGACAATGGTTAATTTGTTTGGTTGCTGTCAATCCTGAAAGATTTCCTTCAGGCAGGGAAATTAAAAACAGTTTAATTGTTTTGTTGATAGGATGCAAAAAATAATTTGAGGACAGGGAAAGTGTTCTTTTCTGGATCTTAGTGTCCTTAAAAGCTATTAAATATTTTAGAATAGAGTTGAAGGAAAGAAAACTGCTAGTCATAATCATTTTTATGTAGAGAATCATTTTAAAACAACAGAGAAATTTTGGGTTAATTTGTTTTTCTCCCAAAGAAAGAATTTTTCAAACTTGAAATGGCCTCTTGGTTCACAAACCTGTCTTCACTCCAGTAAATTAATGACTGTCCTTTTTAACGTCCTTAGCCAACTTTTACTATGTGTGAAAATATACATACACATATGCAAATACCTATATATTTAATATGAAAACATCAGCTTTTTCTATTAAGAATGAAGCTTTCCCCCGGCCCCCAAAGAATCTAAGAAGATTCTGTTAAATGCATGATAGAATCCAAACTGTAAACAAATACAAAAATAAAATCCTCGTTTTCCATAGTGATTTGACTGCTATCTCTTGTTTTTCTACACCTGGTATAGGAAGGTGTATTTTAAACATAGCTGTCATCTCTGGTCTTTCAGAGGATGACACACAGAACTATGCCTCCCTCCTGAAACTGTTTCCTTTTATTCAGCAGAAAATGCCAGGTTGTCCTGCTGGGATATGCTATCCTGACAATTAAGTGAAGTTATAATTACAGGGTGTGTCTGCCATTGCCTCAGGTGTCCTGTGCACCTTTCAGCCTTCCCAGTGGACACACATTCTGCTTTGGGTTTTAGGGTTTGTTTTTTTGTTTTTGTTTTTTTTTGTAAATGTATTTTCTTTCATAACTCTGAAAAGCAACATTGTTTTCCCCCTCCCTGAAATCCATACCTCACATTGGGTTCCTTCATCTGTCAGGATATAGGTCACATCTGGTTTGTTGGATGTAGTCAAATGTACTATTCTAGGCCAGCAAGGATGCAAAACGCCACAGCCTGAGGACAAGTGGTGTCCTCTTGGTCCTGGATTCGCACACAGCATTTGCACGAGGAAAACAGTCACAGCTTCATGACTCCATCACCATTTCTGTCAGTCCCCCAGAGCAGCCAATGCCCTTGGAAGCTGCATCCAGCCTGCTGCCACATAGGGTGCTAAAGCTCATACAGCCTGGAAGCAGCAGGATTGCTTTCAGGAAAGTGAGGTCAGCATGACTAAGTGTTCTTTTGAAATTAAATAAATCTAATTCCCCAGAGGTTGGTTTTGACACCAAAGCTCCCTAAAATTCTATTATTCCATGTTTAAGTAGGGATTCTTTGTAAGGATGTGAGGCAAGGTCCTGTAATTCACATCAACACCCACTTTCTTGTCTACATTGCAATTTAGCATGAGCCACATGTCCTGTGGAGAGGCTTCCGTGGCCACCTGTCAGGACCCAGAAGGTACCAGAAGGCCGTAATTGTGTGCTCATGCAGAGCTGTACCCCATCCAACCCTTGGCCTTGGGGGCTTAATCACCCTCCATGAACTCTGCCATGAAATGGTCTTATCCCCATCTCCTGGGTACTCCCCGGTCCTGGATCTCCCCTTGTGGTGGGCTGTTGATAGACCCCTTGGAGAGAGCCCATCCAGTGGGAGGTAACCTTTGATTCACCCCCTCCACACACGCTGCTCCCTGGCACCTCCAATTGCTTGATTTTCTTAATCAAGAGACCAGACAAGGACATAACCTTGCTCAGTTTTATTTAGCTTCCTGTTTAATTGCTCACCCAAATGTTTGAAGGCAGTCAGACCAGACCCCCTGAGGACTGCCCGGAAAGCCAGTTATTATCTTTCTGCTGTTTACCAATTTTACGCTTTTGACATTGGTGACAGCTGAAATTAGTTAGGCAGAAATGGTAGAAATGTATTCTC